>OW240912.1:66801381-66819522 GCA_933207985.1 Pelobates cultripes
TAGTGTATGTGTTTGTGTGGTGGTGTATGTGTATGTGTGTGTTAGTGTGTGTGTTTGTGTATGTGTGTATGTGTGTGTGTTAGTTTGTGTGTTGTAGTGTGTGTGATGGTGTATGTGTGTGTCAGCATGTCTGTGTGTGTGTCAGTATGTCTGTGTGTGTGTCAGTATGTCTGTCTGTCTGTGTGTCAGTATATATGTGTGTATATCTGTGTGTGTCAGTATGTGTATGTGTCAGTATGTCTGTTAGTGCATGTGTATGCATGTGTCAGTATATCTGTCTGTGTGCCAGTATGTCTCTGTGTGTGTGTGTGTTTCAATATATCAGTCTGTGTGTGTCAGTGTATGTGCCTGTGTGTGTGTGTCAGTATTTCTCAGTGTATGTGGGTGTCAGTATATCTGTCAGTGTGTGGGTGTCAGTATATCTGTCAGTGTGTGGGTGTCAGTATTTCTGTCAGTGTATGTGTGTCAGTATGTTGATCAGTGTATGTGTCTGTGTGTGTGTGTCAGTATGTCGGTATATGTGTCTGTGTGTCAGTATGTCTGTATATGTGCCTGTGTCAGTATGTCTGTCAGTACGTCTACCAGTGTATGTGTCTGTGTGTGTGTCAATATATGTACCTGTGTCTGTCAGTGTATGTGCCTGTTTATCTGTATGTAGTCAGTGTATGTATCTGTGTATCTGCTTGTGCGTCAGAGTGTGTACCTGTGCATCTGAGCCGCAACTTTAAATACAAATACACCCCTCCATTCAAACTTCAACACTACATATAAAACACACTCCTGCATTGAAACGTCAACACTACATACAAGCACACTCCTACATTCAAAAACAAACACTACACATAAATGCACACTTGCATTCAAACTCCAGTACCACATACAAACACATTCACACAAACATACTCCATACAAACACATGCTTACATTCAAACATACTAACATGGCTCAGTGCTAAATACAACCCTGCAAGCATGGGAAATTGGTAGAGTCCCAGCTGTCAAAGCATTGTTGGAGTTGCACGACAGATGGGGTTCTACCTTTAGTCCAACCTTGCAATTGGGGGTCCCAATAAAATTCATTCTACTTTAGTACCGCCACTGCATTGGGATGGATGCCGTGATTGCATACCAGGGAGTGAGGGGCGAGAGCGGCAGGGCACAGGGGGCACAAGCAAACACTTGCCCAGGGTCCATTCGTTATTAAAGACGGCCCTGGTTAAGACATTTAAATAGTCCCGGGGGGGGAATGCACTTGCGGTTTACTTCACTATCTTTTTTTTTTTTTTTGTAAATCTGTTTTTATTGAGGGAAGTTCGGTAAAGAAAAAGGAGATGTAGAAAGCGAGGCTCGCAGGCCTCCATGTATAACGTTGTGAAATAACATAACATGTATTATACAGCATTCCAGAGTATTCAACAAGTTATTGTAATATATAGCATTTACGGCTTTACGGACATGCATAAAAATATGAGCCTAAAACATGGCTAGTGGATATGCGGTATGTAAGAAGATGGTATGTAGGTGTTTTCCCACTGGTTAGATTTGGGATGGGGCCCTACATGTATCCATTAGTTACACTTCATGCTCTTATCGCGACCTCCTGTGTGATTGTATATACCGCATTTAGTCATTCAGTGTGGATCCCGTGTTCCTATGCCATGGGTCAGTTAAGTGGGGGGGTAGGTAATTGTAGTATAAAGAGGAAAGAAAGGTGGAGAAAGGTTTAGTAGGTTTAGAAGAGTCCGTCCTTGGGCTCCTCTTTTCCTCCTCGCCTCGGAGTAGATGAGTGGTCGGTACGTGGTATTCGGGGATTATCTAGTCGTTTTGTGATGGAACGTGCTGCGCGTGTAGGGTACTGTAGCGTAGGTCTCTGTCAGGTACTGTCTCCCGTTATAGGCATGTCAGGGGTCTGAACTAGTATGTTGTGTCAGTTCCTTGGTCACCCGTCAGTGTGCAGTGTCCCAGACTGTACTTTGGGATTCCAGGTACGTGTTAACCGTCCATGTGCTTATTTAGTATGGCTATGTATCGCCGTGTTGACGTTCGTTCAGCCCTTGTGTGTCCTGTAAAAGGTCAGCGTTAACAAGGGAGTGTGTGAGTCCTTGTGTTTTGTCTCCCATCGGGGCAAGTCGTCCCACGGGGAGGTCATAGCCAGTGCTAGGAAGGATCTGGGGTCCGCCCACCGGTCCTCCACTCCTCGTGTGCGTGATGTAAGCCCGCTATCTACCCGCTTGGTATGAGAACCAGGGTTGCCACATCTCCGCGTGCCTTGCTGAACGTCCCGCCTGGGATGCCCGTAACGCCTCTGCCGCCTGTATATCTCCAACCCTTTGGAGCCACTCTTCCATAGTGGGGACTTCTGATCTCTTCCAATAGACGGGGATCAAGGATTTGGCTGCGTTCAGTAAATGGCGTAGGATCGATCTCTTGTATCCGGGGATGGATTGCGAGGTGATATGTAGTAGGGCCAGTTCTCGGGACCATTCTGTGTCGTTCCCCAGGATTGCCATTATCTCTGTGTGAATGCGATCCCAGTAGTGCGAGATAGTCCGGCATTCCCACCACAGGTGTAACAAGGTGCCCCTTGCCTCCTGACATCTCCAGCAGGTTGGGGATGCCTCCGGGAAAATCTTCTGTAATACGACTGGGGTCCTGTACCACATGGAGATCAATTTATAGTTGACCACCTGGTAGTAGGAACTTGAGGAGCTTTTATATTGCCATAGCAGAGCTGTTCCCCATTGTGTTGGTGTGATTTGTATCTCTAGTTGTGCTTCCCACCGTCTTTGAAAGGTATTATTGTCCGAGGAGGCTCCTATCAACAAGTGTTGGTAAAGGAGAGATACTGTCTTCTCAAGTGCGGTGCCTCGACGGCATAGTCCCTCGAACCACGTAAGGTCCCTGTGTAGCAGCTGTTTTTGAGGTAAGGAGTCGTAATAATGTGTCAATTGGAGGTAGTGTAGGGTTAGTAAGGGCGTCTGTGGTCTGTCAGCCAGCAGTGAGTTGAGTGGTCGCATGGTTCCTCCTTCCAAAATTGTGCAGAACGGGACATAGTCCCTTTCCCCCAGAAACGCCCAGCTCCCATATGGGAGTCCTCCTCCGATGTCGGGGTTATGGGTAACCGGGAGCATAGGGCTAGGGGTTGGGGAGACCTGTGTCATTCTCCTAGTTGTCTTCCACGTTTTCAATGTCTGTGCTACTGGGTTCCCATCCTCTTCTTTCCCACAGCGACCCGTCCCTTCTCGCCACACATCAGCCTTAAGTTTGGTCCCTGAGTCAGCTCTGTCCAGGGTTACCCATTGTTTCGGGTTTTCGGCTGCGTGCCACTCCAGGATACGCTGCATTGTGGTAGCTTGGTGGTACTTTTTAAAATCCGGGAGTGACAGGCCACCCCTGTATCTGGGTAAGCACAGCGTTTCATATCGTAGTCGGGATCTCTCCCCTCTCCAGACATATCGGATGACCACCGTTTTCAGAGTCGAGAAGAAGGTTGCCGGTAGCGATATTGGGATGGTTTGAAATAGATATAGGATCCGTGGTAGTACGTTCATCTTGAGGACCGCGATCCGTCCGTGCCAGGTGATGTGTGGGTATGCCCAGCGATCAAGGTCTGACGTTATTTGTTGTAACATGGTGGTTAAATTATGTCGATAAACGTCTCGCGGATCGGTAGTGATCCATATTCCTAGGTATTTCATTTTCCCTTAGCACCATCGGAATGGAAAAGCAGAGCTCAGTGTGGCATATTCATTCTGTGGGAGGGTGACATTAAGGACCTCACATTTCGTAAGGTTAAGCTTGAATCCTGAGATCCGTCCAAAGCGTTCAAATTCTAGGAGTAGACAGGGCATTGTGATACGTGGGTTAGATAGGAAAAAGAGAAGGTCGTCCGCATAGGCCGCCACCTTATGTTCTGACCCCTTCCAAATTAAACCGTGAATGTCCGGATTCTGTCTTATAGCCTGTAGAAGCGGTTCCAGGGTCATGGCAAACAAAAGAGGGGATAGGGGGCATCCCTGTCTGGTCCCGTTGTTAATTTTAAAGTTGGCGGTCAGTGCTCCATTCACCCTGACCGCCGCGTGCGGTTTATCGTATAAGGCGGATATCCACGACATCATCTTACATCCCAATCCCATGGCCCTTAGCGTGTGCATCATGTACGACCAGTTGACCTGATCAAAGGCCTTTTTGGCGTCTGTAGAGCGCAGTAAGAGGGGTTCCCGTGAGGTTCGCGCTCGGTGTTGTATGGAGAAAAGTCGTAGTGTGCTGTCCCGAGCTTCTCGACCTGGGATAAATCCCGTTTGGTCTGCGTGAATTATACTCGGTAGCGCGCGTTGTAGCCTGGTCGCCAGCACTTTCGTAAGGAGTTTTGTGTCCACATTCAGTAAGGAAATCGGTCGGTAGTTGCTGCAATGCTCGGGTTCCTTCCCAGGTTTGAGCAGGACCGCGATTGTAGCTGCTAGTGATTCCATGCCAAATCGTCCTCCTTCCGTGATGGCGTTGAGTGCCTTCGTCAGCCAGGGCAGGAGTAATGCGGAGAAATGTTTGTAATACCCTGTGGGGAATCCGTCCGGGCCCGATGCTTTACCCACCTTCGTTGCCTTCAGAGCTGCGGTTAGTTCCTCGGTGCTAATCAGTTCATCTAGCATGGTTGTCGCGTCTGGCTTCACTCGTTTGCAGACATTATCCCGTAGGAAGGCCTGGGTGGGTGTGAGGGCTACAGGTCCCGATGTTGTCCCATCCAGGGCGGGGAGATTATATAAAGCATGGTAGTATCGGCGAAATTCGTTTGCGATTTCGTCTGGGAAGGAGGTTGATGTCCCAGAGGGGAGGCGGAGTTTGTGTACCCTTGTTCGCGGTGTGTCGCCTTTCAGGAGGCGTGCCAGGAATTTGCCGCCTTTGTTCGCGTGTATATAGAAGAAATTCTTCGAATATTGTAAGGAGCGGTAGTACTTTCGCGTGATGAGGTCTCGGAGTCGTCGTCGGGCATTTAATAGTTCCGTTTGTGTGTCAGCGTGTTGAGTCCGTTTGTGTTGGAGTTCCAGCTTTGCGATGGTCTCATAGACTTCTGCCATCTCCCGCATCGCCGCTTTCCTCTTGCGGGAGGCTATCCTAATGAGATTTCCACGAATTACACTTTTGTGTGCTTCCCAGATCGATATAGGCGACATTCCTTCCACATCATTTTCTCTGAAATATAATTCCAGGGCTTGTGTTACTTCCCCTAAAACCTCTGGGTCTTGGAGCAAGGACTCATTCAGTCGCCAGGTCCAACGGGCTGGTTTGAATAGCGGTGATTCCAGTTCAACCATCATCGGACCATGGTCTGACCAGGTGGCAGGGCCTATAGTAGCTGCCCTAAGTCGTGTCAGGCCCTCCTGTGGGAGCAGTATGTAGTCGATTCGCGAGTAGCGTTGATGAAGTGCCGAATAGTGGGTGTAGTTCTTGGAGTCCGGGTTAAGCGCTCTCCAGCTGTCCACTAGACCCATCTCGTTCATTGATTTGCGGATCGAGCGAATACTAGAGTGTGGTAGACAGCTACTGCCTGTCGATGTATCCTTCTGGGGGTCTAGTGGGGTGTTAAAGTCGCCTCCTATAATAAGCGCTCCTTCCGAGAATCCTCATAGCTTATTCAATGTTCCCCTAAGGAATCTTGCCTGGTTTGTGTTGGGCACATAGATCGACACCAATGTGTAGAGTTTATCGGCAATGGTGCCTTTTAGGAAGATGAACCTCCCCTGTGTGTCAACCATCCTGTCCAGTTCCCTGAAGTCCAGGTTAGCGGACAGGACGATGGCAACACCGGCTCTACGTGCCGTGTTGTGGTTGCTAAAGAAATTGTTGGGGTAATATCGGTTCCGTAGTTTTGGTGCACATCCCTCTAGGAAGTGGGTTTCTAGAAGCATAGCTACAGATACTTGCGATTTCCGCAGTTCTCGCAGGAGATGGGTGCGGCGTTCAGGAACGTTCAGACCTCTGCAGTTAAGGGTTAGGACATGCAACGGGGCATTATGATAAGGTGCTGACATCCCGGCACTCGGCTCAGGGCACGCGGAGAACCCGGCGCCCGAACCCCCCTCCCTGGGTGGCTATATAGTCCCAGTTAGCCCCCCCCCCGTTGGTGTGGCCACTAGGAGTTAGTGGTCTGTGTAGCTGTGGGAGTGGAGGGCCAGTAGAAGCTTTCCCAGTCAAGTGGCGAGGCCACTAAGGTAGTGGCGTTGTGTGTAGGTTTTGCCCCTCTCACCGTTCCCGTATACCCAGTGTGGTGCGTGAGGTTGTGTAGTCGGCGAGGTGTGGTGCCGGTGTGAGGAGGGCGCGAGATGTGGCTATATTGCGCGCCCGTGCTAGAGCCAAGGACGGATTACTAGGAAAATATGAGTGGTGTCAAGTATAGTGAGTAGGAAAGAATAGAGTAAAAAAATGGGGAAAGTACGATATTCCCCAGATGGAGGTGTCCTGTAGTAGGGGATGGATAAGTTAAAGAGAATGCACCTCAATGTCACCTCAGTTTTAAGGAGGTGGAAGTCATGCGACAGCAGGGGTCGCCAGATGCCACTCCGGTAACCAGACCGGGATGTGGGTCTCTGGGGGCTCCGCCGTCCAGAAAAACGCACGACCCTTAGGTGGAGTCAATGGCTCCGCTCCAAACCAGTATGGATATGGAAAATAAGTGTGATGTCAGAATAATATCCGTGTGTCCCACCCGCCAGCACCATAGCCTAGTGCCATTTGAACCATAGATAGGGCGCCACCCGACAGATGTGGTATAGGATAACTTAAATAGATTAACATTGCAAAATTAGGCGAGCGAGAGAACAGCCTGAATAATTATGCGTTTGTTATCAACCTGTATTCTCTCCCCATCTCCCTCCACCCCTGACCTCTCAGCCCCAGCGTGTCCCCCGTGAGTGGTCTGCAACCGTGGAAAACTTACATTTCCCTCCCCGCCCTCCCACAAATAAGAGAAGGTCATTTGATTATCTGCCCCTGTGGGGCCTTCCCCCCTCCCCCATTTCCTCCCGGGTGTCTACTCCTCAATGTTGATTGTGTTAGGAGTCCCGACCTCCCTCTGCGCGATATGCCGACCCCTCCAGCCATCAGACCGCCCAGTCCCTGGTGTATGCATTCCGGACACGTGAACCAGCCCGTCCGCAGGCCCGGGGGGGTCGGCACGTCCAGCAGTTGTGTCATACAAATGCCATCCTAATATATATATATATAACAGCTATATGCAATACGTATTATATGTACGGTACAGTATGTGTAACAGACATCTGGTAGAGGAGGTGAGGTCACTGGGTGAGACATGTGATCTGCTATGTATACTGTGGGTGCTGCACAATACCGTGAGTCCAGTGCACAGATCTCCAAGAGAGTTGGTGCTTGTTTGCAGCATCAATGTCTCGCCAACCTGTGTTCCGCAATGCACAGGTGAGTTCCACGGTGTCACAGATGGAGGTTCTCAGCTTAGGGTCGGAAGTAGGGTCCCCCCAGGTAATGCAAAAAGTTCCCTGCATCGACCTCCCCTCCCCAACTGAAATCCATGGTGATATGTGTCTCCTGGGCTTGAATGGCGGGTAGCCTTCCCTCCAATTTCCCACCCGGCCAAAAGAAGAAACCTCACCCGTCACTCCCACCCAAAACTCCGTGGGGGTAGGGGAACGAGAACCTCTCCGTGACCTCTTGTTGGCATTGGGAGGATCCCGAGTGAGGGCGAAGCAGGAGGGTCATCTATGCAGCATTCCACTTCGTGGTTTGGGTGTGAGGGGTTGCAGTTCCAAGTCCAGTGTCCGCGCAGGGCAAAGTGCTCCTCTGAGGGGGTTAGTCATGGGTAGAGAGTAGATGGCTGAGGGCTTATCTGTTACTCCGGCACCTCCGGGTTGTTACGTCTGCGGGGTGCCGGACCTCTTGGTGGGTTGTCCCCCCGTCTCCGGGGTGCTCGTTGTTGGCGTGGTCCTCCTCCCAGTGGGCTCAGAATCCAGTCTTGAACCGTAATTGGAGGCAGGCCCAGCTCCTCCAGGAATCTTGGGATCTCCTCGGGCCAGCGGACCGATGTCCAGCCATTCTGAGTGCGGGCTAGTAGGGCGAAGGGAAAGCCCCATTTATAAGGTATGTTCCTCTCCTGTAGGGCAGCTGTGATTGGCTTCAGTGCTGTCCTGGCCTCAAGTGTAATTGGGGAGAGGTCATTATACAGGGAGACCGCAGCACCCCTGTAATCCCAGGTTGGGCGTGAGCGGGCTGCTCTCATTATGGCATCCTTGTCCCGGAAGGAGTGAAGGCAGCATATCAGGTCTCTTGGGCCTTCGTCCAGGGACCTGGCGCGAAGGGCTCTATGAGCTCGTTCAAATTTAAGAGTGTGGGGTGCGGCCTCTCCAAGTATCAGGCGGAATAGGCCAAGTAAAATGTCCTCAGCATTTTCTGCTTCTCCTCCACTTTCGGGGACCCCACGGACTCTAATATTGCATCTGCGCCCCCTGTTATCTAGGTCCTCGACCGACCTTCTCATTTGCAGGAGCAGCTCACCTTGGCGTGTTAGGGCTGTATCCGTTGCCTGCTGCCTCGTGGCATGGGCTTCGTGGGAGCGTTCCAGGTCCTGGATGCGGCCTGTCTGTGCGGTCACCTCCGATCTAATTCCCGCCATTTCGGCACGCAGTGCATCCTGTATGGTGGTTGTGAGGACTAGGAGGTCCGTTTTAGTGGCCATGGCTGCAGTCATATTACGGAGTTCTTCGCCTATCCTCTCCAACGCAGCGCCATGCGGTTCCCTGGGGGGCAGGGCTGTCGACGCCATATTGGATCCACTTGCCTCCCCGCTCGCGTCCGTCTGGGACTGGAGGAATCCATCCATCGGGCCGTGAGGCTGACCCGTTTGGGGGCCCCTCGGTGTCTGGGGGGTATCCGTGCGTCGGTGGCGCCCCATAGGAGCTGGTAAAAGCTAATTTGCAGGCTATTTAGGTTGCCGGTGGTACGGAGCTCACAGCTCAGGCGTCCATCCCGGTCAGAGCTCAGGCCACGCCCCCAAGTTTAAAAATATTTGACTCAAAATGCATCATTTGAAATACCTTTTTGCAGATGGTATTGATCTAATTTAATTTCTCAGCAGCTATGTTTGGAATGTGACGTAGTCAAAGTATCAGTCGTGTAAATGTAAAAGAAATTGAACTGGGCAACCTGCATAATTAGCCGTCTAACTTCACAAAAACCTGGCAAAGTTACAAATGGGGGATTTCGCTAAATCAGTAGGCAGATGTTGCTAAATGTTTAGGTTACACACACATAATTAAAAAAAAAAAAATTTTTTTACTGTAATCCATGCAAGGTTTGCAATGCGCAAAATAAACATGCCATGTGCATGTGAAAAATGTAGAAATAAAATCAATGCTAAAAAATTTTGGGGGGAAATATCTGCTTTGTAAACCTCATAATATACAGTTTGAGATAATTACGTGTTGCCTTTTGCGAATGGTTTTGATTTTTGAAGTAATTTAAATTTGTGAGCTACTGTATGCCCCATATGTCAGGTTTATGAAACACACAGCAAAAATAAGTTGTGTGTGGCAGGGAAAAAAAAAAGCATGCAACATTATAGAAATATAGAATGTGACAGCAGATAAAAACCATTCAGCCCATCTAGTCTGCCAAATTTTCTAATACTTTGGTCCCTTGCTTTATCTTACATCTAAGCACTATGACTATCCCACGCATGCTTAAAGGGACTCTCCAGTGCCAGGAAAACAATCTGTTTTCCTGGCACTGCAGGTCCCCTCTCCCTCCCAATCACCGGTTGCTGAAGGGGTGAAAACCCCTTCAGTCACTTACCTGAGACCCCCGCCGATGTCTCTTGGCGGTGGTTTCGGGTCGACGCCGCTTCTCCCAGTCATTACGTCGGCCAGTGGGTGAGACTGATCCCACCCACCGGCCGTGGAGATCTAATGCTGCCGCGCATGCGCTTTAGAGCTTTCCATAGAAAATAATTGAAAATTATTTTCAATGCTTTCCTATGGGGAATTGAGCGACGCTGGAGGTCCTCACACAGCGTGAGGACGTCCAGCGATGCTCTAGCACAGGTTTTCTGTGCTATGGACAAGGAAGTGCCCTCTAGTGGCTGTCTAGTAGACAGCCACTAGAGGTGGAGTTAACCCTGCAAGGTATTTATTGCAGTTTACACTTGCAGGGTTAAGGGTAGTGGGAGTTGGCACCCAGACCACTCCAATGGGCAGAAGTGGTCTGGGTGCCTGGAGTGTCCCTTTAAACTCCTTCACTGTGTTAACCTCTATCACTTCAGCTGGAAGGCTATTGCACGCATCCAATAGCTTCTCAGTAAAGTAATACTTCCTCACATTATTTGTAAACCTTTGCCCCTCTAATTTAATATTATGTCCTCTTGTTGTGGTAGTTGTTCTTCTCTTCTTCTTTTGTAGTTTTACTTCTAAATATAGTCTCTTCCTTTATTTAAATGTTTCTGTCATATCCCTGTAGCGGACTCCGGGCAACCCGACTGGTTACGTCCGCTAGTCTCCTTCCTCCAGCCGGTCAGAAACCTCTTATAGGCCAAAGAAACCCTTTTCCCCCCAGTAACTGGACAACACCTAGTCCTGGAGGTACAACAACACTTTATTGGCCACACATTTATATCAAAACCCATGCGAGGCGTGTATACCACACAATCCCAGTGTCCCCTCACAGGGTCCTCCCCATCCCAGGAGTCTTCAGCTTGACACTGGAGTCCCAGTCCCTTTGTACCCTGTTCCCGCCACACAAGCACAGGTTTCCCACTTCCGGTGACAGGGGCATCTTGTTCCCAGGAACCTCTGTACCTGGAAGTCACCGCGCTGGAAAGCTTCCCGCCTCCTTGACTCCGAGTTTCAGAAAGCCCGCCAAACCAGCCATTGTCCCCAAAAGATGCCCACACAATCCCATGGAGCATCCGTTTGTGTGGTCCCTGATTGAAACCGGGCAAGGGAAGTTGTACGAACGGTGGCCGCCCAGGGAAGCGCCCATTAATTACTTCCCTTGCGGATTCACACTTATGTTGCGAGTTGTTAACGTTCTAATTGATTGGTGTGAACATTCCAATGGGCACTGGGGGAGGTCCCCATTTGGGAACCAAATGGGGTGGGAAGCAGTTCACCCTGAGCGGTGGGTGGGGGCCCTAAACTAGAATAAGGGGGGACCTAATGTCCTCCCCCTGGCCCCCACCCCTGAGCGGTGGGTGGGGGCCCTAAACTAGAATAAGGGGGGACCTAATGTCCTCCCCCTGGCCCCCACCCCTGAGCGGTGGGTGGGGGCCCTAAACAAGAATAAGGGGGGGGAACCTAATGTCCTCCCCTTGGCCCCCACCCCTGAGCGGTGGGTGGGGGCCCTAAATACAAATTGGGGGGGGGACCCAACTACTCTTGTAGTTGCCCCACTGGGAACAATGATGCCATTGAATGGTTGCCCGGTTGGGTGTCATCGAGGTGGGTGCGGAAGCTAGGGACCCTCAGGAGTGGGAGGCTGGGAGCGAAGTAAACTGGGGTGCCAGGCGCACGTGGGTTGGAGGGGTTGTCAGCCGTTGGGGCCGCTGCGTATCAGTATATTCATTGGCCTTCTGGGCCAGTCTTGTATCTCGGAGTGCAGTCCGTTATAGAAATGTTATAACAGCTAGAAGATGATCTCCAGTGTCTTTGCCTGTTGGGACGGCAGCCAGCTTTGGGCTGCCTTGCTCAGGCGGCAAGCCCATTCGGCATGCGAATCCTGGAACCCCTTCTACAATTCCTGGAATTTTTGGTGGTATGCCTCCAGGGTGATGGCATACCTAGCCAACAGGAACTGCTTCACAGCGGCATAGTCCTGCAGGTCCTCCTCGGGCATGGCCCTGTAACCGTCCGCAGCTTTCCCCGTTAGTTTCTTGGCCAGGATGAGGACCCAATCTGCTTGGGCAATGTCATGTAGCAGGCAAATGCTCTCAAAGTCCTGCAAAAAGTTGTCTATGCCTACTTCAGCCTCCGCAAACTGCTTGAAGGCTTAGTAGGGCATTTTGGGCTTGTGTACTGGGGTGGCCGGGCCACCCAGGGCCATTTTCCTTCCTGGATGGGCATGGTGTTCGTCCAAGCTCTCTGGGCCAGGATATATGCCTGTGCCTCTTCGAAGATCCGAGTCATGATTTATGCAGAGGGCTTCTCCCCATAGTATGCCAGGCTGCTGTATAGCGGCTACGCCGCTTAGTAGATCGTCCTCCATGAGGGCAGTGATCAAATCTGCCTTGGATCGGTTGCCAGCTGATTCCCCTCTAGACTCCAGCAACTCCTGCAACTTGTACCTCTTTAGTTTGGAGTAGTCTATGGGTTGGTTCAGTTCACGAGCGCGGGTTCCACACGGCTGCGGTCTCCCGGATCTTCCGGAAGTAAACTCATGTCTCAGATCTTGAAATCCACATGATTTTAGATGTTCAACAATTAAATACTACTGAAGTAAGGCTTCCTGGCTTATAGTTGCCTGACTCCTCCCTACTACCTTTCTTGTGAATTGGCACATTAGTTCATTTCCAATCTTCTGGGACTACTCCAGTTAACAATGATTGGATTATAAATCCGTTAATGGTAATAACCTTGAGTGTAACCCATCAGGCCCCATAGACTTATTTGTCTTTATTTTAGACCGCTGAAATCAAATCTCTTCCACTGAGAACTCACATGTAACAAATGGCGATCTTTTTTCCTAACTGAGGTCCCTTTCCTTCATTTATGTCTGTAATACTGAACAAAAATATTATTTGAGGAAGTCAGTTAGAACTTTATCCTCTTCTAACTTCCTTTTCTTGTTTTTAGTCTAACTAATCCTTGCTTTATTTTCCTCTTCTCAGTTATGTAACTAAAAATGTATTTTTAAAAACAAAAAAGGTATCCCTCTTTTTAACTGACTGGGCTATTTTCTCTTCCCTGTGTGCTTTTAAAGCTTTTCTAATCTGCTTTTCATCTGACTATGTCAGACATAAAAGACAAACTGATAATTGCTGGTGATTAAATTATCGATGCCACATGTTAATTGCAATTAGCCATTAATAAATAATTAGAAGAACCACACACACTTCAACCAATACAGCTCATTGTAGTATTTTTTTGCATAGTGTTACCCCCTTTACTAAACCACTGTCACTCCTTTACTAAATCCCTGCCCCCCCTCTACAAAACCCCTTGTTACCCCTTTACTAAACCCCTGCCCCCTCTACAAAACCCCTTGTTACCCCTTTACTAAACCCCTGCCCCCTCTACAAAACCCCTTGTTACCCCTTTACTAAACCCCTGCCCCTCTACAAAATCCCTTGTTACCCCTTTACTAAACCCCTGCCCCTCTACAAAACCCCTTGTTATCCCTTTACTAAACCACTGTCACCCCTGTACTAAATCCCTGCCCCCTCTACAAAACCCTTGCGCCCCCTCTACAAAACCCTTGTTACCCCTCCACTAAACTACTGTCACCCCTTTACTAAGTCCCTGCCCCCACTACAAAACACCTGCCCCCTCTACAAAAACCCTGTCACCTCTTTACTAAACCTGTCACCCCTTTACAAAACCCCTGCCCCCTTTACTAAACGTATGTCCTCCCTCTACTTAACCCCTTGTCACCCCTTTACACAATCCCTTGTCACTCCTTTACAAAATCCCTTCCCCCTCTACAAAACCCCTGCCCCCTCAACAAAAACAATGCCCCCTCAACAAAAACCTGTCACCTCTTTACTAAACTCCTGACTCCCTCTACAAAACCCCTGCCCTGCTTTACTAAACTTATGTCCTCTTTACTTAACCCTTTGTCACCCCTTTATGAAACCTCTTCCCCCTCTACAAAACCCCCGCCCCCTTTACAAATCTTATGTCATCCCTCTACTTAACCCCTTGTCAGCCCTTTGCTAAACCCCCCTTGCAGTAGTAGCCATAAAATAAAATATAGATATTAGCAAGCAAACACTCCACTTACAAATGAAGGTCTGCTTGCTGCTCCCTGCTGCTGGCTTCGGCCTTAAAGCCCTGGCGCCGCCCACACCCAGGATTCCTTCTGCTGCCAGTGATCACTGGAGGAAGGGGGAGCACGTCGACATCATCGTGGCGCACCTCTAAGTGCCTTCACGCTCCTCCAGGATCATGTAGTGCTGCCAGTCCCATTTGAGAGTAAAGCGCCAACTGCGATCTACAAGCATCGCCTTTGCGATCGACTGGTAGATCGCAATCAACATACTGGCCACCCCTGGCTTAGACTGACCCTTTAACAATTCACATCTACATCGATGTTTTAATCCTAACATAGGCCTCAATATAGTATTTTTGGGTAAAGTTTTAAAATTATTTTTATTTTCAAAATATTACACTTTTAAAAATATATATCGTACAAAACTAAAAAGTATTTTTCAGAATGTTAAATAACTTTAAAAGTTTATCCAAAAATATTAAATCATTTTGAAAATCTTATCCAAATCCAAAAATCTTATCTTACAAAGTATTTGCCGAGGTTGCAGAGCAAGTTGCGTGAAGCCAAGTTAAATAGTGAATATTTAACTTACTCAACCATGTAGGGATTCCCACATGGAGTAAAACATTATCCCATGCTTTATCTAATGCACATATATATAATGAAATTGTAACCTTTGCTTATTCACTCCTGGTAATTGTATATTTTGGTTGCTAAGCAACCCATGACCAGTGCTTATAGGGTTACTCCGACCACCATGACCACTTGAGTGATTTGAAGTGGTCATGGTGGTTGGAATGTGTATGTGCTGTGTATATGCTTGGAATGATGCACAAATAGAGTAGTCTTCACTTTTGTGGTTGCTAGTTACAACCCTGACACACGTGACTTTGGCAGCCTGGAACGCTATGCAGGGCTGCCAAATGACAATTCTGTGCAAAAATACATCTGACCATACGCACTGTACCCTGGCAACGAACATATTGAGATTCTCCTTTGCAGACCTGGAAATGTTTTTTGCCCCTCCCTTTCTACTTCATTGAGTTGAGCCCTCCGACTTCTCTATACTCTCAAAATAGTTTTTTGGAGGGGTTTGTATTGATTTTTATTACATTTCCCTCCCAGTATCCCCTCTATGAGAACCGTTAATTGGAACGCTGAGGCCCTTGCTTACATCAGATGTAAATGTGAAAGGCAGCGGAACTTTGCCCAGCGCTGGATTCCAGGTGATAAAAAAAAAAAAAAAAACTTTTACTGAAAAATGTAGGGGACCTCATTAGTCCAATAGGTATTTCATATAGAACATACCTTCCTGTATATCCTCCCTCCTTCCCCCTCCCCCCCAAATTTAAAACAACAGGGTTGGGGTAACCCTTTAAGATGATAATACATTTTCCACCAACAAAGGTTGGTTATTGCAAAAAGAGAGAGATCTAATTAGTTGACTTAATTATTATGATTTAAACTTTTTAGAAGCATGTCATCTGTTGCAATATTTTGTAATTCTTACTGCATTAGCAGTGCTAAAATTAATAATATGAAATACTCAGTGTTTCAAAATAGATAAATGATCTTTTTTTTTTTTATCTTACGTTGCCTGTAGAGACTTAAGTGTAATTTTGAGTGGTATTTCAAACTGGGAAAGGTACCTGTAAACCTACCTGCCTATGTCTAAAAAGAAAAATATAACAAAAAGGAGAAAAACAGTAAGGACAAAAAAGAATGTGTGTAAAATAAATGACAAATTATACATACATAAGGTGGAGCTGTAGAGATCGATAAATGCTTATATCTATATAACAAGAACACAGAAAAAACAAACATAGCGTCTCTACATATATTATGCAATAATGTATATAATATCACCCACAAAAGCAGAGCCAGAATAAATGACAATTTTCAGTTCTTTACAAGTGTTTTGAAACTTACTGTGCGTAATAATTTGGAACAGTGCAAGTTTTTTATGTTTAAAAAAATACTGTTATCATTAGGAGGTTTATTCAATAAAATTTGAATTGTACTCTTAATAGTTGATAACATAAGAATTATGCTGTCTGTTATTTACATCAATTATTTAGGTAAATGAGAAAAATATCATTTGCATAATAATTTGGAACAGGGTGTATTAAAGTGACTGTCCAAGAAGAAAGAAAGAAAAATGTCACCAATTGTGGTCTAAAAAGCCTGCTGTGTGGTGTATTGCTAAATGTAAATTTCTCTTTTAAATAGGCTAAATAAGGCAGCCAGTGGGCACAATAAAAAAAAAAAAAACATTTTAAAATATAGTATAGGTCCCCAAGACTCATATAATAACTGATGGAGGTTATTAACCATTGTGTTTCACCATTCCATTGATTAGATCACTGGCATGCTCCATATCAGCCTCTTCTGTCACAATATCATGCATGCCAAAGTTGGATCAGTTGGGTATTGCAGGTGCCTACCCTCTACATTCCGCATATTCCATATTACCCCCTAGTAAACAGGATATCACTGCACATGTTTGTAGACTACATTTCCCTTGATGCTCAGGCAGCTGAAGCCTAGCAGAACATTATGGGATATACAGTTCCTAATGAATAGCCAACAGCAGCTCATCAGATCGAAGATATAGGCGGTGCAGGGGATCCCAGGTTGTTGCCTACATTAAGCGGGCTTTGTATACTTTATTTTGTTTTAAAATTCGAGAATGCAAACTAAAGTATAGATATTAAAAATAAATAATACAAAATGGCTTTTAGCCTATATTGAGCAGCTGAAGCACATAGAGGATTCTCTCATAAACCCAAAACGAATATTCAATAGAAAAAGGTAAGTGCCAGCACTACGTTAGACCAATTAGCATTTTGGCAAGTCTACTTCTACTATGTGGAATCACCAAGACTGTATATGCATCAATTATTACAATAAAAATCAATCAATTGATACTATCTAATTTGTAGATTGATCTTATAAAAAATATATAGAAGAGTAAAAAGTCAATGGCATGTGCCACAATCATAAGTGTCCCAACTTCAGAATAAATATTACTTTGTAATAGCAAGTAACGATACCGTCCAATGCTCCTATTTCCCAAGTCTCGGCTGAACCTTCAAAAGCCATATAACAGGTAAAAATGCTGGGGAAATGCTCAAAAGACGGACCGCTGCTGTTACAGAGATAAAACAATGTATGGCCGCTTGCACATCAACGCGTTTCACCCGTCTTCGCGGGCTTCGCGGCCATTCACACCACTCTTTTATGTTATTTCGTTAATCATCCATAAAAAAGCCGAATCAACTAAGTAGTTATTTTAAGATATTAGCAAAATGTAAAGCTGCAACAATGTTGCTATTAGAGAAAGATGGGATCGTTCTTCATATTACATATATGTACATACAAAGTATCCAAATACAGTATATATAAATAGAAAATATATTAAAAACAATACAACAAAAAATACAAATACACACATAAATTCATAGCACATGCCTTAAAAGAAGCTTCAGCTCAATATAATAACTATGTATCTGTATTCCTATTTATAAATCATAGTTCCCAATACTATAATCCACTTGAGTTCGTGCAGGCTAACAGCATAACTGCTCAATAATGTTCCATACGGTCAATTCCAACAAATAAGAAAGAATTGCACAGATCCACAAGTATGCCAACAACAATTAGAGAGAATCAAGACCCAATTTATAGAAAAGGAGTATGAACCACTTCTTTTGGAAAACGCACTAAAAAGGGTTAATTCCCTAGATAGAGGCGTACTTCTTAATCCATCTAAGAAAGAACGTAAAACACTAGATCCTCTTACTTGTCCTATTGTTTTCAATTATAGCAGCCAATCCCAATTTTTAAAGAAGAGTGTGCACAAACATTGGCATTTGCTAAGGGAAGATCCTGTCTTGGCCCAATTGATACACACTAAACCGAGCGTAATTTTTAGGGGTGCACCGACTATTAAGAATAAACTAGTGCACAGTTTCAGACAACCAAAGCCAGAAACCAATTTCTTAAATTCCAAAACAGGTTTCTTTAAATGTGGGAACTGTAGTATCTGCAAAATTACTGGCCCTCTGTGTGGGAAAGTAAGCAACTTTCAATCATTTGCTACGAAACAAAAGTTTGATATTAAAGAATGTATAACTTGCCATACTAAACAAGTTATATACTTAATTAGTTGCCCTTGTGGCAAATAGTATGTTGGGCA
>OW240912.1:66831265-67379000 GCA_933207985.1 Pelobates cultripes
CGTCACTGGTATATGACATGTATATTAATGTGTATATTAGTTTTATATATATATATATTATATTACACATATTAATGTACATTTATATCTGCATGATACACAGAGGAATGTCATTAATATGTACCATATGTAATGAGCAGATATTGGCCCAGTCTTGTTGCTAGGTGCATACTCCAGCACAATAACATATTTAAAGTGAAGAGCACACCCACAGGACTTCGAAATAAACATTTTTTACAGTTGTGCCCTACATACATTCACCATTTCAGTCCCATTAACAAGCTTTCCTTAATATGTCAAGGTAGTTGGACTGAAACATTGATTACATGCAAAGGCACGTCTGCTTAAAATAACTCTGCACTTTTGTTTATTTTGAAGCCTATGAGTGCGCTTTTTACGTTGAAGTACTTTTTAATTTTAAGTTATCTGTTCTAACTCTGTATATGAAGTGGTAGAGGTTAACACAGTAAAGGAGTTTAAGCATGCATGGGATAGGCATAAGGCTATCCTAACTATAAGATAAGGCCAGGGACTAATAAAAGTTTTTAGAAAATTGGGCAGACTAGATGGGCCGAATGGTTCTTATCTGCCGTCACATTCTATGTTTCTATATGCACACTATGCTGGCGCGACGCATTATGGGGCTGGTAAATATTTTTTTTTCCAGGGCTGCTTTTAATTCCCAGTCTGGCCCTGTATATATGCTTTGTTTTGGTGCTTGTTGTACAGTAGCGTGAGGCCCAGCCTTGTGAGGGCTGTGGTGACCGACTTGAGATTGGTGATTCTTCACCATCTTTTTGAGAAATACTTAAATAACAATAAAGATTGCAATTATTATTTGTACCCAGGGGTCTTGTACTGGCTTGCTAGCTAAGCTGTAAGGCGAAACGATTAGGCTTGGTGTTTTTTGGTGACTGGTGAGGCCCTGCTAGTTGCCAAGTGGCTTGAGAGGCTCTATCTATGCGTTGGTGCGAGGGGATTTTTTTGTGGCCACCGAACGTCGTGGCAAGATGTTGGCCTCTCGGTGACAGTAACCAGAAAATAGGAAGGGGAATGACAGGTGAGGCCCTCTCTATGATACAATACTAGGTGGCTTGCTCACGAATGGCCTGAGGGGTGTATGCCTCCGAGTGTGAGGCAGGGTGTTGGCCTCGCGAGACCACTAACCGAAGCATAATGCAGAGAAAAAAGGGGGTAATACCTATTGGGCCCTAGAACCCTTATGGCCAATATGCTATTACTATTCCAGGGAAGATAAGAGATGGATAACTACGTGAGTAGGTGTATGTACCTGGTAGTATGGTATTGAACCTGATAATCCATATAGGTTTTTTTAGTAGTAACTGTAACTTGAATGAATAAAACCGTATGGCATAAGGAAATACGTACAGTATATGTGAAAAGTAAAGTGCCGTGATGTGTAAATATTAAACATCGTAGCCATACTGGTTAAATATGTATCAATCTTAACCCATTAAGTGCCGTATGTACAAGTGAAAAAGTAGTCTGTCCCCACCTTGTATGTTGTTTGTCCCCTTGATAGGGGAAAGTCTGTTGTGTGAGCAGCCTGCTGTGAAAAATTTATGTGAACTATATTACCAGTTACGTATATATGGATGCATCTGCTACTGTGTAATAATGTGTATTTATACCAGATGTTGATATACTACTTGCTATGTGAATTGTTGTATGTCTTATTGAATGGTAGGGGTCAGTGAACATAGTGTTGCAAAATGCAAGTGCACTGGAGATCTGCCGAGTGCCCTATAGGTGGAAGTGTAATTGGATACTGATTGGTATGTGAAATGTTGTTTGTCTGTTGACCTATAGGGGTCAGTGTTTTGGTGTTTGAAAAACCCCATGAAAATTGTCAATGTACTTGACAGACCTGTAGGTGGCAGTGTTGATAGAACCACTGTTGGTCTTGATGTGAAATGTAAATTAAACCTGAAGTTAAGCCCGTGCTGGAGTTTAATTTATGGTTTATGGTTATGTTTAAAACAATCTTATATGTAATTTATATTGGCTGGTAAATTGTAAATGACATGTGAAGACAGTTTTGCTGTTGACCAGTAGGGGTGAAAAATGCTGATTGTATGGTAAAAATACTCTTTAATCCAAATGCAAGTTTAACGTGAGATTTTGAGAGTGACCTGTAGGGGTCCATGTGGTTTATGTGAAACATTGTTCGTGAGCAGTGCCCTTTCGACAATATACAATATGTGAACATAATAGCATAATAACAGTCATTGTAACAAACCAGTGTTCTGTTTGTGGGTTGTAAACACACGAAACGTGTGTGTGTGTAGTACAATAGTAAATGCATGACCTAGTTCCCGTTTGGTAGAAAATTGCACGAACCGTGAGCATGGTATGTCAGGGAAACAAAACGAAACGAGCAGTGAGATTCGAAATGCACGCACAGAATTGCCTAGTATGTTTAGGCAATTGAAACAGAATGTGTTCCCGTTTGGAAGTATGCTAATGCTTGAAATGAGCCAGTGACAGATATAAACAAGTGAGTTTAAATGAATGATATGCATGAACATGCAATGGTTTTAGAACAGACTTAGACAAAATGCAGCCGTAAAGTGAGGACCTGACCCGTGCATGGTGCCGTGGGACTGATGCCTGACGTAACGGGTAGGTCGACTTACGGTTTGTGAGTCACTTGGACACCATCCACGGCGATGGATTGAAGAAACAAGGTGGTAGTCCAGAAAAGCCTGTGGCTGGATTCCTGACACAGCTCTGCTTAGAAAACCTCATGAAGTAATTAGGTAAAATGGCGTCTGGATGACCCGAAAGTGGAAATCATTCTGATGCTGACCTCAAGCGATACGGAGTCAGGTAAGGGGTGTCCCTTATATAGGGGAGTGAATTAATTTAAGCCCCTCCCACAAATGCAGGCCAAACAGCCTTAATACATGTGCAATAAATATATCGTTTTGTGGGATTCTAAGTGGTTATTTCATCTTAGCACCCTTATTCCAACTGTATAGAGCCTGTTCATGGCTCTGGACCACGTAAGTGGGTCTGACTATAATAATTTTGCTATTATTTATTGTCTATACTACACTATGAGAGTTATATGTCTTTTTTTATTTACCATAGCAGATATTATGTTGCTGTACTCCCATTAGGCAAAAGGAGAGTATTTATGTAGTTTTCCTCTGTGGAGTAAAACTTACCTTTATAAAACACTATATTTTACAGTTTGTCTGTTGCACATCGAGTACACAACAGGGTTGCAGTTTCTGCATGAAATGCCTTGTGTAGTACAGATTTGTACAGACATTATTTTTAAATTGTGGTGGTCGCTTTAGGTAGCTTCATTCCTAAACACATCAGATTCTTAACAAATACCTATAAGCAGGAAATTTGATCAATTGATTTCTCATATTTGCAACACCTATGGAATATAACCAAAATAATGTCTGCTTTATAAACTAAAATTTTAGACACTGTCTGAACTATTGCAAGGGGTGTTATATTATCTCTAAAACTTTATATCCTCCAATATTTCTGTAAATAATGACTGAATCTTCAAAAAAAAAATTTAAATACAAATCTTAATGTTTTAGCTATTCTCGAGCAGCAATGTTTCTTCAAAATGTCTGTTTTACCGTATGGTTATGTGCTAGCTATGCATTCTCCATTCAATTAAATGTTATGCAAATTTTTCGAACCGACAATAACGTAAATGGATGGACATTGATTAGAGAGCATGGAATGTCTGTTGCGTTTCACAAACCCAACAAACATTCAATACAATATTGTTGCCACATGTTAGTCACATATTTCTTGCTTTTCAGACTTTATAGACACAATTTTGCCTTCCGTTTCATTACTTTGGTTTACATAAAAAAAAAAAAAAAATTGGAAAAAGAAAAAACCTTTTAGTGCTTTCAAAACACAGTAAATATAAAAAGTATTAGCTCTTATTGTGGGTAGCTGAATAGAACGGCTGACAGCCAACCCGCTGACAGTGTCAGAAATTGACTAAAGAGCTATGTTTTTTGTTCCATTTCTTTATGTATATATATTTTTTTTATGTAATAATGCTAATTTAATTCATTATTGATGATCCAATTATATAAATGTATATTGCATTTGATTACATCAAGCCACATATTTATTGTAAACTCGTTTTTTTCCCCCTTGATTATTGCAGTAACTAATAGGAATTTCAGATTCTCTTTTATATATAGATTGGCTTTTATAAGAGAGGGCCTTCTTTGTTTTTTGTAACCAGCTCATTATGGCTTCTTCCTTGTCTGCTATCCATCTTTCTATTTGTGCACTGGAAGTTGAGATTGTGTATTAAGAGGAGATGAAGAGCATGTGTACTTAGGTCTTAATATATCATGGGAATTTGCAGATTTATAAACCCACTACTATTCTTATTGCTACGAGAAACTCCATTTGCAGTTAGACCGCTGGCATGAGCTCTCATTCATCAACTGGATTAACCCATGACTCTTCTTTTGATCCTGTTATACTTCTTCACTGGTTACTTGTCAACATGCAACAGAGTTCTCTATCTGAGCTTTTTCCCTTATTATCTTCATCTGATCGTACCTAAATATTGCAAACAATAATGTATTTTCAGGGTGTGGAAGTTCTCTGTTTGAAGGATAAGAATGTTCCGCAAATTCAGAGCAACAATGTTAAATAACACCCCCCACCCCACTAGGTGAGCCAATTAAACTGTGAGGGTTTAGGTAAGGGTTAGCTTGTGCTTAGAAAATGTAAATTTGCTAATACAGTAACCACATCCAGGGCTGCCATCAGGGCATGACAACCATGACGGTTATATCGCTATCTATGTGTGCAGCCGCGGGCCCCCGGCTCCCTGTTACCACAGAGGGGGCCCAGCACACTGCCTGTTCTCTCTTCTAATAACTCTTGCGATATCCGCAGCCCGCTTACCGCGCGAAGCGTTGCCATGGCAACGCTCAGAAGGCCGCAGGTATCGTGAGAGTTATTAGAAGAGAGGAGAACAGGCAGTGTGCTGGGCCCCCTCTGCGGTAACACGGAGCCGGGGGGCCCCCTATGCCACCGGACCACCAGGGAGGGGGGAATAACATTAATCTAATTTAATGTAAAATTTATTTGAAATTAATGTGAAAATGCCCCTTCCTCACCCCCACCCCCAGATTGCACATTTACACACAAACTGCATACACTAACACAACACACACTCTGCATACACTAACACAACACACACTGCATACACCAATACAATACATACACTGACACACACTCTGCATTCACTACGGTAACACACACTCTGCATTAACTGTACACACAGCATCCACTACACAAATATCCTGTATTCACAGTACACACATTACATCCACCACTAATTTAAACACTTTGCATTCACTATACACAGATACTGCGTCTAATACACACACTACATACACTGCATCCACTAAACACATTTCATCTAGTACACACAAACACTACATCCACTACCCAAACACACACATCACTGTACACACACTACATCCACTACTCAAACACACTCTGCGTTCACTCTACACACATTCTAATTCCCTTCCACTATACATACCACATTCAGTCCTGCATCATTGTCAGCGGACTAGGTTGGGCTTGGGCGGGCCCGGGGGGGAGAGAAGGGGAGGGGGGCCCAGACCTTGTGCTTTGTCAGGGGCCCCATAATTTCTGATGGCGGCCCTGACCACATCATTAGCCATTAGCCGTTACAAACATGTATTTCTGACCCTATAGTGTTAAAAACACCATCTAGCCACCCTGCCCCCTGCCCCTTAAATATAGTAAAATCTTACCTTTATTCCAGTCTGCTGCTGCTGTCTCTGCCCCCCATCTGCCTTCTTGGCTGACATCATCAGAAGTAGTGATCAAAAGCCACATAGGAAAATATTGCATTGGCTGAGACTGTCAAGGAGGCAGATCAGGATCAGTACAAGCCAAACATAGCCCGGGCCAATCAGCATCACCTCATAGAGATGCATTGACTAATGCATCTCTATGAGGAAAGTTCAGTGTCTGCATGCAGAGGGTGGAAACACTGAATGGCAGTGTTGCACAATATGCAGCACTGCCCCACGAAGCACCTCTAGAAGCCATATGAGGAGTGGCCAGTGGAGGTATCCCTAGGCTGTAATGTAAAAACTGCATTTTCTCTGAAAACCGTGTTTACTCCAAAAAGCCTGAAAATAATGATTATACTCACCAGAACAAATGCAATAAGCTGTATTTGTTCTGGTGACTATAGTGCCCCTTTAAGCTTAATACATTTCCCAAACTGACATTTAAATATATATATATATATATATATATATATATATATATATATATATATAAAAAAACAGAGAGCACTGTTTTATTTAGCTTTTTTAGTTTTTTGTTTAATGACATGCTCATATCTCATGTTGCATCATCACCAAACAAGATGACAGAAAATATTTATCAATAGTTCCTTGGCTTCCGTACGTGCTTTCACACAGGGCCAAATGAGGTCACTATCTAGAGCTGAGGTAGGCAGCCTCCGGCACTCCAGATGTTATGGTCTACATCCCCGATAATGATGTTACAGCCATAATGCTGGTAGGTAAAGAATGAGGGGAAATGTAGTCCACAACATCTGCAGTGCCAACAGTTGCCTAACTCTAATGGTGAGCACATCTCATAGATTTGTTGGTGCAATAGCTATTCTGATAACACCATGGGTGGTTAGGAATACAGATTAGCGTATCTAATGCATATCATTGGTAGAAAAGCAGAGAACCAGAGGAGCCTCTAGACTTTATGAGGCCTTAGGCAAAACTCAAACATGAGGCCCCACTAACAAAAAAGTGTCACATATACACATTGATGCACAGTTTACCTGTGCCTGAGAGTGTGTCTGACAGAGTATCCTTGTGTGTGAATGTATGTCTCTGTGAGCATGTTTCCGTTTTTGTCTGAGACCTTATGTGTATGGGGTAGCTGCTTGAAGTGTGTTGTGTGTATGGGGGGTGATGTTGAGAAGGAGAGGATGGTGACAGGGAGGTGATGGTGTGGGGGGTGATGTGAGAGGAGTGATGGTAATGTGAGAGTGAAGGGGGGTGATGTGAGAAGGAGGGGTGATGTGAGAAGGAGGGGTGATGTGAGAAGGAGGGGGGTGATGGTGAGGGGGGTATATGGGGGGGGTTGATGCTGAGGGTTGTGGTGTAAGGTGAGGCTAAGGGGTGGTGGGGGCAGTGAGGCTGAGGGTGGTGGGGGTGGAGGCTGAGGGTGGTTGGGGTGGTGAGGTTAAGGGTGGTGAGGCCGAGTGGTGTGGGGGGTGGTGAGGCTGAGGGTGGTGTGGGGTGGTGAGGCTAAGGGTGGTGTAGGGGTGATGAGGCTGAGGGTGGTGTGGGGGGGTAGTGAGGCTGAGGGTGGTGTGGGGGGTAGTGAGGCTGTGGGTGGTGGGGGGGTGAGGCTGAGGGGGGTGATAGAGAGCCTACCTTTACTCCCTGGTGGTCCAGTGGGCTCCCTGGTGGTCCGGTGGCCATTGCTTCCAGTCTGCAGAGCTGCAGACCATGTAATCTCGCGAGATGTCAGAGCGTTGCCGTGGTAACCCGTGGCAACGCTCTGATTGGACGGTTTTCGTGAGACACATGGTCTGCAGCTCTGCTCACTGTGGAGCTGCAGACAGGTGTCTGCGGTGGCTGGCCGGATAGCCAGGAGGGACACAGTCTGCCCACAGGTGGTTTAGGCGGCTGCGAGGCCCCAGCCAGCGCGAGGCCTTAGGCGGCCGCCTAAACTGCCTAATTAGAGAGCCGCCTCTGCAGAGAACAGTGGGCTTTGTCTTAAATATGTAGCAATCTGCCTGCATGTGATATAAAACCAATATAGTTGGAAAGAACTTTAAAATGGTACACAACAATGCTGCAATCTGCCTTAGTTTCTTGAAGATTAGATATTTTTTGGTACTGAAACTGTCTTTATTTTATTTGAGCTTTATTTGAGCTTTGTGAATTTCTGGACCTTAGTGTGAGTGATTAATACAGTGATTCTCCGGTCAGTGGCAGCTTTTCATACCAAAATAATGCTTCATCCCACTAATTTGCCTGTCCTTCACCTAGTGTTTCCTTCTGTGTTTGTATCTTTTCTCTCCATGTATTTTCATATCAGTTTTTATAATGTATTTGCTCAAAACTGATTATATATTTTATTTTGAAAATAAAAGAAATTTCAAAAAAAATGTAGGTCACACATTCTTCATCGTTGTTTGTCACCAAACAAAAAAGCTGTAATAATGAACAGAAAATTTGTATAGAAATGAGACTAAGCATTATTCTTTATACACAAAATAAATACATAAACCAAAGCGAGTTTAGTACAATCTGGATATAACGTCCAGACTCTACTAATCAAATGAGTGGAGGGCTAAAGGTATAAACTTACCCTAAAATAGGGTTAAATCTCAGATGTATATCAGTACATATAACGGAAAATAATAAATAAAACACAATATAGTGTAAATCCACAGGTGTTAATGTATTTTGGTGATAATTCAAGTAGTCAAACTCACATTGATCAGAGCCTCAAAGGGACAGGCTCAAATCACTTGCACAGTAGTGTCGTATGGAGACACCACACCCTTTTGCCTGGGATGGATTTCCTCAAAGGAGAGAGAAAGGGAGACTTCCTAGTGTATTAAGTTTCAACCAAAATAAAAAACACAGTGGGTATGGTTGTGCTCACCTTTTCCTGAGCCAATGAGAACCTGGCTCTGGATGATAGACCTGGGTACCTCTAGAGGGGGGCACCTGCCCTTCGTTAGCAGCAAGATGAAGTTAGAAGCTGATGGGACTTGGTTTAAAATACAGGGAGTGCAGAATTATTAGGCAAATGAGTATTTTGACCACATCATCCTCTTTATGCATGTTGTCTTACTCCAAGCTGTATAGGCTCAAAAGCCTACTACCAATTAAGCATATTAGGTGATGTGCATCTCTGTAATGAGAAGGGGTGTGGTCTAATGACATCAACACCCTATATCAGGTGTGCATAATTATTAGGCAACTTCCTTTCCTTTGGCAAAATGGGTCAAAAGAAGGACTTGACAGGCTCAGAAAAGTCAAAAATAGTGAGATATCTTGCAGAGGGATGCAGCACTCTTAAAATTGCAAAGCTTCTGAAGCGTGATCATCGAACAATCAAGCGTTTCATTCAAAATAGTCAACAGGGTCGCAAGAAGCGTGTGGAAAAACCAAGGTGCAAAATAACTGCCCATGAACTGAGAAAAGTCAAGCGTGCAGCTGCCACGATGCCACTTGCCACCAGTTTGGCCATATTTCAGAGCTGCAACATCACTGGAGTGCCCAAAAGCACAAGGTGTGCAATACTCAGAGACATGGCCAAGGTAAGAAAGGCTGAAAGACGACCACCACTGAACAAGACACACAAGCTGAAACGTCAAGACTGGGCCAAGAAATATCTCAAGACTGATTTTTCTAAGGTTTTATGGACTGATGAAATGAGAGTGAGTCTTGATGGGCCAGATGGATGGGCCCGTGGCTGGATTGGTAAAGGGCAGAGAGCTCCAGTCCGACTCAGACGCCAGCAAGGTGGAGGTGGAGTACTGGTTTGGGCTGGTATCATCAAAGATGAGCTTGTGGGGCCTTTTCGGGTTGAGGATGGAGTCAAGCTCAACTCCCAGTCCTACTGCCAGTTCCTGGAAGACACCTTCTTCAAGCAGTGGTACAGGAAGAAGTCTGCATCCTTCAAGAAAAACATGATTTTCATGCAGGACAATGCTCCATCACACGCGTCCAAGTACTCCACAGCGTGGCTGGCAAGAAAGGGTATAAAAGAAGAAAATCTAATGACATGGCCTCCTTGTTCACCTGATCTGAACCCCATTGAGAACCTGTGGTCCATCATCAAATGTGAGATTTACAAGGAGGGAAAACAGTACACCTCTCTGAACAGTGTCTGGGAGGCTGTGGTTGCTGCTGCACGCAATGTTGATGGTGAACAGATCAAAACACTGACAGAATCCATGGATGGCAGGCTTTTGAGTGTCCTTGCAAAGAAAGGTGGCTATATTGGTCACTGATTTGTTTTTGTTTTGTTTTTGAATGTCAGAAATGTATTTGTGAATGTTGAGATGTTATATTGGTTTCACTGGTAATAATAAATAATTGAAATGGGTATATATTTGTTTTTTGTTAAGTTGCCTAATAATTATGCACAGTAATAGTCACCTGCACACACAGATATCCCCTAACATAGCTAAAACTAAAAACAAACTAAAAACTACTTCCAAAAATATTCAGCTTTGATATTAATGAGTTTTTTGGGTTCATTGAGAACGTGGTTGTTGTTCAATAATAAAATTAATCCTCAAAAATACAACTTGACTAATAATTCTGCACTCCCTGTACATACATTTATGGCAACTTTAAATATAAAAACAAAAACATAGAATTAAATAAAAATATCCAGTTGCTTCTAAATAAGAAAAAAATGTCCCAGTAATTAGCTCCAGTCCCGAGACGCGTTTCACCCACACTATGGGGGCTTTTTCAATCGGTATCCTCATTGACTTCATGCTGCTTTTTAAATATGCCGGTTTCTTCATCCAGTGGGCGGTCCTCCCATCCCATCCTCCAATCCGGATTTAGCTTTTTGTGAGGTCAATTTCCTCACCTTCCTTTCATCAGGGTGATCAGGATCACTTCCGCTCTCACCGCAGCCATCTTGCTTGTGGGCACATACCCTCAAGCAAAAAAAAAAAAAAGTGGCAGAACAAGTTGGTTTGCCGACACCCATCACCCTAAGTTAAATACATACATATTCCACTGTTTTAAATTGTGCTCAGCACATAATAGAGAAAACGAATAAAACAGAGAAAAGAGGAAGGAAAAAACACGCATTGGTATATAGTATCTTCTCATACAGTTTCATACTTGTTCTTAACAGTATCTATAGTAAATACATATACTGCACAATGGATTTCTTCCCTATTCATTGTATATTGATTTCATTAATCATTGTCAATTAAAAGTTAAAGTGATATAATCAATAAAAATTTATTACATTTGTTTTTGTTAGTTTCTGTACATTTTATGAAAAATTGATATAAAATTAATATAAAGGCAATCTTCTTATATTTCTTAAATTATTAACATTCTCAATAACGTCAATGCGCAGAAAAGTGCATATATTTCATGATCAATATTTATTTCCAGTTTTTGTACTAGGGATGAAATCACTCCCCTAAGTGTGTAGTTAATTTCCAATAATTCTAATTAAAATTTAGTGTTTAAAAAAGTAAAAAGAATAATTTATTAAAGGGACAGAGAGCAATTTTTAGATAAAATGGCAAATCTCAAAGTCATTATTGAGGCCACCTGGAATTAGTGTTTAAGTTAAAAATCCATTTCATCTCTACCTGTCCCATTTTTTTAATAAGATCGTCCACTCTCCAGTTTGTTTTAACCAGCTTGATACGAATAAAATGTATTTGTTTTGGATCCTGATTGTGATGTTGTTTAAAGTGCATAGACAAACTGTATTTTTCAAAGCCATTTTTAATGTTCCTTATTTGCTCCTGAATACGAACTTGGAGAGGTCTTGCTGTCCTTCCTATATATCCTAGCCCACAGGTACATATCAGGTATATGACTCTTTTTGAGTAGCATGTAATTAATTCCCTAATATTGTATGTCTCTTTTGTTTTTTGTGGATTATGGAATTTTTTAATTGTTCTCTTTTTATTTCCAGTATTTTTACAGGCACTACACGTGCTGTATCCGTAGAAACCTGCAGACTCATTGAATATACTTCGTGTAGATTTAGTTTGTTTAATATGATTACACACTAAATTATCTTTCAAGTTCTCTACAACCCTATAAACAATCCTGGGATGATCAGACAGAATTGTATTCAAAAAGGGGTCCTCTTTTAAAATTGGCCAGTACTTATTCATGATTTTCTTAAAAATGTGGCTTTTAGAGTTAGTCACATATAAAGGATACTTGCATATTATCTCCAAGCTTAATAAGTTGTTTGTACTGGAGCAGGTTTAGTCTATCTTTTTCTTGTACCTCTTTAAGGGATTTTCTCAAAATATTTTCCTGATACCCCTTATCCTTAAAATTCTTTAAAATTATTTCAGACTGGGTTTCAAATGTGCTAATTTCTGTACAATTACGTTTCATTCGCAATAGTTGAGCGTTTGGTGCATTAAGCAACCATGGTGAAAAGTGTCAGCTTTTTCGTTCTATATAACTATTGACGTCAACCTTTTTAAAATGAGTCTTTGATTTAATTTGGCCATTTTCAATATATATATTCAAGTCTAAAAAATTAATGGCTAGTTGACTATGCTCACTAATTAGTGTGATTCCCCAGTCATTAGTATTCAAAAATATTAAGAAATCCTGAAGGGAGATCTCGCCTCCCCTCCAAATAAAGAGTATATCGTCGATATAACAGCGTTATAGCACCAGGTTCTGCCCCCAGCCATAATCCCCAGATACATAACAGGTCTCCCAATGGGACATAAACAGGTTTGCGTAGCTGGGAGCGAACCTAGGGCCCATCGCCGTTCCACACTGTTGCTCATAGAAATCCTCTCCAAACCAGAAATAGTTATGGTTGAGTATCCAGGTAATACCTTCAATAATTAAATCTATCTGGATTTGGGGGAAATCTCTATATAGTTCCAAAAAATGTCTAGTAGCAGCACACCCTTTGTCATGCGTAATGATAGTATACAAGGAGCTCACATCAGCCGTCACTAGATAGTAATTCTCCTCCCACTTTTGATCTTTTAAAATTTGTAAAACATTTAACGTATCCTTTAAATGGCTTGGGCTCCTTTGCACTGCTGGTTGTAAACATTTGTCAATATATTGTGACAAACGGCTAGGAATTGACCCAATTCCAGAAATGATTGGTCGACCTGGAGGGTTTTCCCTGTTTTTGTGTATCTTGGGGAGTTGATAGAATGCTGGAATTCTAGGGTGTGGAATGTTAATAAATTTGAACTCTTTTTCATTTAAAATACCTAGGGACTTTCCCTTATCTAATAATTTTGTATATGTAACTTTAAAATCATTAGTTGGATCTTTGTTTAATTTCCTCTATGTGTTTACGTCACTTAGTAATCTCAGGGATTCCTCAGTGTATTTAGTAGTTTCCATTATTACTATTCCACCACCCTTATCAGCGGGCTTAATAGCCACTGTATTATCTTTTTTGAATTCTTTTAATGCTTTTATTTCATCACTTCCCAAATTCAGTTCATATTTATTAGGTTTTCTTATTTTTTTCGTGTCTCTTATTACCATTTTTTCAAACGCAACCATTTCTTCTGACACTAGGTGGTTGGGAAAGAATGAAGAAGCTTCCTTTAAATCTGTATGAATAATTTCACTATATTCAACATCAGACTCTATTCTAGTAATAGGGGACTTGGAGTAAAAAAAATGTAAACATAATTTTCTCTTAAACCTTTGAAGGTCTATATATGAATCAAATTTATTAAATGGTTTCGTGGGGGCAAATTTAAGGCTTTTAGATAGAAGTTTAGTCTGGGCTAAGGTGAGGGGTTGACCGGTTAGGTTGAAGACACCATGGTTAATTGGTGTTGTTTCCTGTCCCTTAATTCTTTTCTGTATATAAATTCATCCTCTACCTCCCCTTCTTCTAAGCTTCTCCTCCTTTTGCCCAAAGATCTCCCCTGATTCTCCTGTACCTTGTGTCGATCTTTGGTGTGGGTGCGCCAAAAACCCTCATCTCTAGGTGATCTACTTAAGGCATTATACCTGTTCTCAAGAGTTATTGATTCCTTGTTATTATGAGTAGATCTAGGTCTTTCTTGGGTCACTTTATCCCTATAGTTGGCCTTGTGGGAATTGAGTCTTGGTCTTAGATCGTACGTATATTCTTTTCTCCTGACTACTCTTTCTGGACTATTCGTTTTTTTTTTTTATCTAACAGGTGTTTTCTGATGTTGAACCGTTGGTGTTGACTTATAGTGTGGTTTGTATTGGGGGTTAGAGTATCCCTGGTTTTCCACTCTAGTCATTTCTGGTCCCTTGCATAGCAGGTCTATAGCTGGTGTTTTGATTCTCCTGATATTTTTTTGGAGTATGTCTTAACTTGGTTTCTCGCATAGTCATTCTTATCACGGAGGTATTTCTTCCTTTTAATTACACCTTTTTCCATTTTACCTAAATTATTCTCTAGATGAGTAGTTATTTGTGAGTATTCATCTGAGGTCATATTTTCCTCTAAAGATTTTTGAAGATTATTAATTTGGTTATCTATTTTTTTCTATTTGAGTTTGACTTCTTGAATTATCACCAAAATACATTATCACCTGTGGATTTACACTATATTGTGTTTTATTTTTTGTTTCCTTTATATGTACTGATATACATCTGAGATTTAACCCTATTTTAGGGTAAGTTTATACCTTTAGCGCTCCACTCATTTGATTAGTAGAGTCTGGACGTTATATCCAGATTGCACTAAGCTCACTTTGGTTCATTACTATAATTAGTGGGGATAAGAGAGTATCCACTAGAATGTGTAGCTGCTTATTTTTAACTCAATTACATTTGTAATTGTGAGTAAAATTAGCAGTATAACCAGTAAAGATAATACAGACCAAAAGCAAATGAAGGGCAAAATGCAAACAAGAAACATTTAATGACCACATAAACTTGTAAAACTAAAGATTTCACTTTCTGAATGAAAGTATGCAAAAATAAGATGAAATATGAATGTTTATGAATGCAGTATTGCTATGATTGCAAAAAAAAAAAAGACTAACACAAAGGGGTATAAACGCAACTATTATACTGCAACTAGCTTTCAGCTGTAAAGTTTGACTTACAATGCTTGATGCAGAGTGTAAGTTAATCAATAATTCTTTGCATTGGAAACTTCAAAACTATTTCTAAGGATTGCACACACAATCTAAATAAAATAAACTTTAATTTAGAGCTTTTTAAGCTGTATCTATTATAAGGTAAACTGGCAGATATACCCTCTCTAACTCTACATAATAAATACATTCAATAAATAGCTGCTGTTTCAATAAAACCAATGCAAAATAATTAAATTTCTTCTACTTATTATTTAGCAAATAATATCCTTAGCACTTGTAACATTAAATCAGCCCTATGTACTAGACCTGTATTTCAAAATTAACAAAGAAAATTGTTTTACAAACTTTTGCTTTTTTACAATCAGCTGCCACTTTTAAATTAAATAATAAACTAAAGCAACATTTGCTTTTCTTTAAAATTCAATCACTATTCCATCCTTGTCACCAACTGATATGTCTGTGGTTCGTGGTTCGTCTGTGAATGTGTACTCATAACTGGTGCAAATAATTACCAATATACAATAGTGAAGGTGTCTAAATTTACAACAAGTTTTAATGGTATGCTTAGTATATAAATATGAAATTAGTAATAATAATCATAATATGGAATAAAAATAATAATGATATAGAATAAAAATAAATATATAAATAGATATAATATTACATAAAAAATTTACAATTGGTTCAATATGCAAAAAAAAAAAACACATATTTTTTTTATCTGAGCCTAGTTCACAAGGAAAATCCTTTGTTTCTGACAGCACTTAAAGTAGTAGAGAGCAGGATCCTCTGCCACAATATATTTCAGCATATAGCTTAGGTGTCATGCTGTTGCTTTTAAAAGAAAAACACACCAAATGTATAAAGTACTTCATTTGCTGAAGTGCTTTATGTATTAAAAGTGTGTTCTTTTTTTTTTTTCATTTTAGAAAAACACAAAGTTTCAGCAACATAGTCCAGTAACAATTGTTTTTGGATTATAATAGCAAAATTAATTACACAAGTTTATGAGCATGTCTTTGTGAAACTCCTAAAATCATGTTCTTGGGGACTGATTGCAAAAAATTCCAGTTGCAAAAAAAGGCAAAAAAACAAACAAAAAAAACCAGTAAACTGGAACATCCATGATGAGTTTGGAAAAATATATATCTCTATGAAAATATTGCACAACATTCTACAAGGGGCTGTGTATTAAATTGCAGCTTAATTGTGATTATTTCCAACACTATCATTAATATCTAAGTACCCTCTCAAAAAACAAACAAAAAAACCCCCAGTAATTTGTGAATATTGACTATTCAAAAATTGTGTTTACTAAAAATATATGTATTAACTTGGTTATAAACCCTATTCACTCATAGTCATTATACTTGATCATAGGTGCAACTTTTTCATATTTTCATTCATATTTTGTGCCACTCAACTCTTATGTGCAAAATAAAACAACTTAAAGGACCACAATATTCCCCTAGGGTGCACCCACCCTCAGGGTCCCACTCCTGCCAGGCTGAAGGGAGAGGAAGGGGTTTAAACACTCACCTTTCTCCAGCGCCGTGTTCCCTCAGTGCTAGGGACTCTCCTCCTTCTTCCGACGTCATTGGCTGAATGCGCATGCCCGGCAAGAGCCGCGCGCGCATTCAGCCAGTCCATAGGAAAGCATTCACAATGCTTTCCTATGCACGCTGGCGTCTTCTCACTGTGAAAATCACAGTGAGATGCGCAGGAGAGCCTCTAGCGGCTGTCAATGAGACAGCCACTAGAGGCTGGATTAACCTATATGTAAAGATAGCAGTTTCTCTGAAACTGCTATGTTTACAGCAGGCAGGGTTAATCCTAGATGGACCTGGCACCCAGACCACTTCAGTGAACTGAAGTGGTCTGGGTGCCTATACTGGTCCTTTAATTTGCATGCAAACTCTACCTTTTCTTTATTGACTCTTCTTTATTGAAATTTTCTATCCCAGAAATTAACCAGTAGCCATAAATAATTCTCAATTATCTTATGTTATCAATATGACGTTCCCCCACGTCTAATATATCTAATTTACCCTCATTTATCCAATTTTACCCTTATTAATATCCATTTTAGTGTAGTATTGGTATGGAGCAACTGATTTTCATTTTCAGTCTAACATTGTTTCATCTCTAATAAAAATATATATAATAAAATCTGACTTATGGATGATGTCTCTGAAAATATGGTTCTGAACTGTTCTTTTCTGCACTAGCTCCATTTATAAACCAACCTATATTTTTCCCTGTCGGATTAAATTTCATCATGAATAGCAGGCCATGTGACTTTATGTATAATCAAATATACAGTACAAAAAACAATATCTGCATGCATAAACAACTAATTTGCAAAATCTTAAAATCTTGGCCATAATATTTCTTTATTGCTCTTATGCTTTTAGCATTTTTGTGGTACAATTTTGTATAATGTCTATGGTTATGTTTCAGCGAATGAATTATCAAAGGCTCTGTTAGAACGCCGGAATTATTCTTTAAAAGGGCAAGAAAGTGGCATTGTTAAAGAAGGTGTGTGACTGCTATTGCTTCTGTATCTGCTCATCCTTTTGTAGCATTTTCCCGGCTTGTAAAAATAAACACAGATAAAAATAAATTACATCGCCATCTGTATAGTTTAAATTCCCATACCCCCCTCCATAAAAATGGTAAAACCTAATTATAAAAACATTAAAAAAACAGTGTGCTCCGAAGAGATGTTGTGATAACTCATTGGCAGAAGTTAGTTTTAACCCAAGGCTGCATTCTGCAAATATCACAGATAGTTATAGTCAAGGTGATACCATCTTAAGCTAAGTAGAATCAGAGTGCAAGCTCTTCAGGCAGGTTGTACCATTAAGGCTGATGCATCCATTATTTAATGTCACACAATGTATTAATTAGGTAGAATATCAGACAGAAATGCACATGGCCACTAATTGGGAAATATCCCCATCAGTGTCATATCTTGGCTTCCTATTCGTACACCCCATTTCACATAACCCATACATAGTATGCGTGTGCACTAGTGAAATTTTTTTGAAAAAGTAGAGGGACCAGACCTCTTAACCAATTATTATTTTATTATTTATATAGCGCCAGAAAAATCCAAAGCGCTGTACAATTGTTTTTTTAAAGGTGAAGATGCTGGCATGAGGCATAACGTAAGACACATAGTATGACATCATTAGTGAAGTTAAATCCAAAAAGAAAAAGGTTCAGGAACTTCAGAGCTCATACACATGCACATTTATTGGAGCATTGAAACCGGAGCTCAGTTTTGCCCTGTTCCAATAAATGTGCTTGGTTATGAGCTCTGGAGCACCCAAACCGTTTTCTTTTTGTATCTACTTATACATTGAGATTGTGCTGGTCCCGGATTTTGTATTGCACCCAGTCTTTAGCTCAACTGGATGCGTGCATTCCAATTTATTGTTTAGTCAATCATTAGGGAAGCTGTGATCACTATTATAAATTTGTGCATGACCATAGGGATTGTGCTAGGCCTATGCTCAGAGCAGGTCAGTATGGGAAGGTGGTACTGGGGTCCATCTAGTGCAGGGGTAGTCAGTCATCCTTCGACACTCCAGATATTGTGGACTACATCTCCTATAATTCCTTTACACCATAATGTAATTAGTTTTCCTACCCCTGGGCTAGTGACTGCCCTGCCCTTGGTGCATAATGCTGGTGCTGCTATCTGGAGATACCAGAAGAGATTAGATGTCAGAGTACTGACAAAAATATTGCTTTAATTTTTAAATGTTGTTCTGGGATAAAAGCGATAATCTGCACTGAGATATAATGCTCCTTCCTAGTTATAGCAGATCATAATGCCTTTTAATGTAAAAAAAATATGAATTATTACATCTTCAGGGACCATTACACAGCAAGGACATTTTTAACATTGCTTCTTGTAAAAATAACCCGTAGACATGGCTGTCAAACAACTCAGTGGCAACAGAATCCTGAATTCTTTGACATTCTAGAAGTTTTGCAGTATTTGTTTTACATAAACACCTAGCTGAGCAGAGGTAGCTCAATAAAAACAGGACTGCAATTACACTACCTATGCTCAAATAAATAGCTCTGCTTGTCCATTGGGAATTTAACGACTCCAGATATAAAGTTTGACCAAGACGGAGCCTTGCCTGCAGCGAAACATTGAGACAGTTCGGCTATAGCTTTGCAGCTCGCTGTACAATATGACGAAAGACTCTCTTGGATGATTATCAAACTGCTGATCTGGAGTTTGCTGGCAGGTAGTAAGTAGCATTTTTCTTCAATTTAGCTTCAGTTGATGGTTATCTGGTTCATTTAGCAGAACCCAGGCATCTACCGTCACTTAGTGATCTATGTAATTTGCTTCAAATGATTCAAAGCATTGTTTTAATTAACACATGGAGGGCCTATTCATCACAGCCTCCTGACTGCAAAACCAGTGCCCTAATTATTGCTTGATTTATAAAAGTAACAAAAAGAATGCAATGGGTCTCAATTGAATAAATTGTGATCAAATAAATCTAGAGTTGTTTTTGCAATGGAAGCAATCATTGGGAATTAGCTCTAGTATATGTTCAGAGTAGAATGGATATAGCTGGCAGGTGAAGAGTACAAAAATGCTAAAAGGTTCAGAAAGGCTGTATTTAGGGGCGCATTCCATAAAAACCACCTGGGTATACCAAAGACAAATGGGTTTCAAGAAAAATAGCAAGCATTAGTGAACCCTTTAAGGTTGCTATTTAATGACCCTTATTCCAAGGGGAACCTTGTGGGTATAATTTATTAGTGCAGCCATGGCATTGTATCTACTGGCATAAGGCAATGTGTGACCCTCTGACCTCAGTGTATTTATCTGGAAGCATAATTCGGATTCACATCTCCAGGCCTGTGTTAATAAGTGGGACAGGGACTGAACTAAACCAAGATTTGTATTTCAGTGGTCTATAAAAAAAAAAAAAATGTGTTGTGCTTTTTTTTATAGACATATCATAAAACTAACCATTCTAGCACAATTTCTAAGCTTGCTGTTCCATATCCAGTCATATTAAATACTATCCCAGAAATGAATTGAGAGTTTTGGAGGATCTGCATTTTAGGGTATTATTTAGACCAAGTTGTGTGGGTGAAATTAAAGGACCACTATAGTGCCAGGAAAACATACTCATTTTCCTGGCACTATAGTGCCCTGAGGGTGCCCCCACTCTCAGGGTCCCCCTCCCGCCCGGCTCTGGAAAGGGGAAAGGGGTTTAAACTTACCTTTTTTCAGCGCTGGGCGGAGAGCTCTCCTCCTCCGATCCTCCTCTTCTCCGCCCTGTCGGCTGAATGCGCACGCGCGGCAAGAGCTGCGCGCATTCAGCCGGTCACATAGGAAAGCATTCATAATGCTTTCCTATGGACGCTTGCGTGCTCTCACTGTGAAAATCACAGTGAGAAGCACGCAAGCGCCTCTAGTGGCTGTCAATGAGACAGCCACTAGAGGATTAGGGGGAAGGCTTAACCCATTCATAAACATAGCAGTTTCTCTGAAACTGCTATGTTTATGAAAGAATGGGTTAACCCTAGCTGGACCTGGCACCCAGACCACTTCATTAAGCTGAAGTGGTCTGGGTGCCTAGAGTGGTCCTTTAAGATGTAAGCATTTATTACTGGTTGGCTCTCTCCTCGCTGCTCCTCTCCAACAGTTGTCTGTCCTGTCTGGTCAAAAATGGAGCTTGCACAGCAATTATCTCAAATGTGCCAATTAAATGCAGAGAATGTGGTAATCATCCAATAGGTTTCTTCTCATAGGGAAACATTATACTAATGCTTCCCTAGGGCAACTCTCATTTATGCTTGAAGGATTGCTCAAGCAGAGTGAGGCAAGAAGCCCTCCTGGCTATCAACTTGAATGTTAGAGGGTGCATCCCCAAGCCAATTCATAAAAGTGCTGAATGCTGATGTATCTTTAAAAAGGCACTTTTATTATTTGGCACAAGAGGGACGCCCTGTTAACCGTAAATTAGTGCTTTAGGGATGGGGAGTGTAGCTTTAACTGTGAATTGTTAGGAATTAATCAGAGAACTGCAAATTTAACACTTTAGACAGGAACTGTCCCTTAATTTTTAATGTGTTCAATAGATATTTCAAAAAAAGAAAAGAGAGAGAGAATTGTTTTTAAAGATTATAAAGCTGATATGCTTGCATAGTTGTCGGCAGGTGGAAGGCTCCTCCCTGAGCAGAAAGAGGCTGCACCAATCAGGAGCCAGCGTGCAGCGAAATTCCTATTCCAGTATCAAAATGGTGCATAAAGTGACCCTTTCTAGGTTTTTACTAAACTCAAGTTAATAACTAGAATGGCTCTAGCAAGTTAAAATCACATTGGCAAGGGGGCGGGGCTTGGCAGTCAAGATGGCCAGACGTATTTATTCTTGGGTCCGGCACAATCAGGCATAATTTCGGATTTCTATTTCACAATAAGGCAGTCTGTAACCCTGTGTGAGCGGTGGATTCCAGCTATATTGTGCAGATAATCATGAAGGTACCTAACATACCACAATACTGACGATATGCATAATCAGACCTATCTTGCTCTGTGGCCTGGTGTCTGCGGGAAGCGGCCGATCCCCCGATGCGGGATTCGCTTTGCATGGAAATTCTCCTGTCACCCTGCAGCCCCCCCACACTGGGCCGGTAGGGGTCATCCCGGTCCACGCTGGGGAAACCCACCAATGTACAGCAACAAAATCTGAAGCAGAAGACACGCGGTGAACCTAAAATGGCCGACGCACCACAAGCTGCACAATCGGTACAGGAATGGAGAGAGTGCTTAGAGTCTCAATTTAATCAGATATGCAATGAGTTCTGGAGGTGCATTGCTAGCAGAACTGGTTCCTCCACTCTTCCTACCATGCCTGAAAACAGAGGTGCTTTGGAGGTTTGATGACCCTCTTCTGAACTGGAAGCCCATCAGGAGATACCTCCAATCAACCACCCAAACACCCAGACAGACCCCTGAGTTCAGGAGCACCTTCAGACTCATGGCCCTGATGAGTTGAGCAGGAGAACCCTTGGATATGTGGTTGTTACTCAATACAGGGTCTGGGCTCAGTGGAGCGAAGACTACTGGTACAGCAGTCTCATCTTGGATCGACAACATGTGGTCCAGCTGGCTTTGCGGGACTGTTTCTCAGAGAGATGTGGATCCTTACCCGATGTGGAGATGGGTTCCATATTGCGGCCTACTTATGGCATTGGATGAATTACACAGCAGAGAAAGCAGAGACTCTGCCTGACTCTAGCCACCAGCCTGTTTGTATTGTGCAGGGATTCCAATTATTTCATCTACTCAAGTCTCATGATGTTAAAAGTACCCAATGACACTACAGCTTTACCATTTTGTTGATTTATTCAGCATATTTATCTCTTTTACTCATTTATATACAACTTAACTGTGTCATGTCTAGAGGGCTTTTTTTGTGTGTTTAAGCTATATATATGTTGTTTATTTGTTATTGTTTTTTTACATAGACATGTTGACCTAGCCTGAGTCACAAAGCATACTTATTTTAGTCTTTGTCTAAACAATAATTTCTGTTCAATGCCTCTTAAGTAAAGCACCACACTAGTCCTTAAGGTTTAGCATACAGTTCTACCTTGATTTATTATTCTAAAAAGTGCAGTATTATTTCATGACATCCTAATCTACACTCCAGCAGTTTATTATCGAGTATGTTTGTGCTAAGACGCCTTTACCTGCTTGTATGCCTTCCTATGCATGCAAAAATAAAGAATGTAATAAAAAAAAAAAAATCCGATTGGCAAAATGAAGGCAACTGATCTGGATAATTCTTCAACCTGCCTAAAGTCGCAGATTGACTGTCTTAGCCTTAATTTTCTCATTAAATTTTTAATTTTCCATGATTTGGAGTTTAGTCAATAATCCTGCCTAAGGACACATTTATTCCAAATTGTCTATTTTGTTCTAAAGTTTTAAAGATTTCCAGAATAACCTTGACTGTTTAACAGTGAAAACTTTTTTTTAAATTCAATGTAAAAATATACATTATAGTTTTATCTGTCAAACCAATTACAAATACATTCTGCAAACTTAGTTAAAGGACCACTATAGGCACCCAGACCACTTCAGCTTAATGAAGTGGTCTGGGTGCCAGGTCCATCTAGGATTAAACCTTTCTTCTGTAAACCTAGCAGTTTCACAGAATCCAGCCTCTAGTGACTGTCTCATTGACAGCCGCTAGAGGCGCTTCTCACTGTGATTTTCACAGTGAGAAGATGCCAGCGTCCATAGGAAAGTATTGAGAATGCTTTCCTATGGACTGGCTGAATGCGCGCGCGGCTCCTGCCGCGCATGCGCATTCAGCCGATGACGGGCAAAGGAGCAGGAGAGTCCCCAGCGCCGAGGGAGCCCGGCTCTGGATAAAAAAAGTAAGGGATTAACCCCTTCCTCACCCTAGAGCCCGGCGGGAGGGGGGCCCAGAGTGGTAGGGGGACCCAAGGACCCTATAGAGCCAAGAAAACGAGTATGTTTGTTTTCCTGGCACTATAGTGGTCCTTTAAACACAGGTTACATTAAATTAATTGTCTGACTCAAATCTATTGCCAAAAAGGAAACATTCAGATAACAGAATTAATTTGCTAACTGCAGTTGACACTATTATATTTCTGTACTCACTAATTTTATTTGTTTTGTATATTTTAAAGGAATTGTCTAAGCACCAAAACCACATTATCTCAATTAAGTGATCTTACAGGATAGATGCTGCTACTGCATTCTTGCCTTTGAAAATTGTGATGTTTCAGAGAAATGTCACTGTTTCCATTTTGCAATAAGCCCACCTCTAGTGGCTGTCAGTCGGTCATTCAGACAGCCAGAAGAGGCTAAAATAGATTCAGTAATTGAATTTATTTTATGTCTTGCATCAGCACGCAGAGTATACTAACATCTGACGCTGCTAGTCGGTGAGAATCTTGGATTCAAATCTTCTTATAGATTAACTAGAATTCTCAGATCAGAGCAATAGAGAGTCATGTCTACAAATGCTCGCAGTTTAGGGAATAAGATCCATGAACTTGTGGCAATAATGGCAACTGATAGTGTAGATTTAGTCGCTGTTACTGAGACATGGTATAATAAGAAAAATGACTGGGACATAGCAATACCAGGGTACTCTTTATATAGGAAAGATAGGGAAGGCAAGAAAGGGGGAGGGGTGCCCTTGTATGTGAAGGCTAGCATAAAATCTAGCCTAATAAAGTTAGTGAGGCAAACATAGAGTCCGTTTGGGTTACGTTAGAATTTGGTAATCACACAGTAACTTGTGTAGGTGTGATTTATAGGCCCCCAGGACAAATTGAAGAGTTAGATAATCTACTAGTTGAGGAAATAGCTAAAATGACAATGAAGGGGGAAGTTATCATCATGGATGACTTTAATCTTCCTGATGTAAATTGGAAAACAGAATTAGCTACTTGTGACAGGAGCACACATATTCTAAACTCCCTACTGGGATTGTCTCTAAAACAAGTTGTTGAGGAGCCAACTCGTAAAGAGGCCATACTAGATTTAGTGTTAACAAATTGAGATTTGGTATCCGATATTACTGTAGGTGAAAGTTTAGGATCCAGTGATCATCAGTCAGTGTGGTTTAATATAAGAACAGTGACTGAGTCACACCACACAAAAACAAAAGTTTTAGACTTTAGAAAACAGACTTTTCTAAAATTAGAATATGGGTAGAGGAGTCATTATCAGACTGGAGCAATTTAAATGGAGTCAAAGAGAAATGGGATTATTTAAAAGTTGCACTATTGAAGGCAACAGAAAATTGCATTAGGCTTGTCAGTAAAAGCAAAAAATTCAAGAAACCACTGTGGTACTCCGCAGATGTGGCCAAAATAGTTAAAACAAAAAGTTAGCATTTAGGAATTATAAAAAAACCCAGAGTGAGGAAGACAAAATGATCTATAAGATTAGGCAGAAAGAGGCTAAGCAAGTTATAAGAGCTTCCAAATCACACACAGAAGAGAAAATAGCACAGTCAGTAAAAAAAAGAGTGACAAAACATTTTTTAGATACATAATTGAGAAAAGAAAAGTAAAACAAGGATTAGTTAGATTAAAAACAAAATAAGGAAGGTATGTAGAAGAGGATAAAGGTCAGGCTGGCTGCCTCAATGAATATTTTTGTTCTGTATTTACAGATGAAAATGAAGGAAAGGGACCTCAGTTAAGAAAAAGGATAAATGAGTCATTTATAACACGTGAGTTTACAGAGGAAAAGGTTCTATTTCAACTGTCAAAAGTAAAGACAAATAAGTCAATGGGACCTGATGGAATACACCCAAAGCTATTAAAAGAGCTTAGTGGTGTACTAGCAAAACCATTAACAGATTTATTTAACCAATCATTGTTAACAGGAGTAGTCCAGAAGATTGGAAGTTAGCGAATGTTGTGCCCATTTACAAGAAAGGTAATAGGGAGGAGTCGGGCAACTATAGGCCAGTAAGCCTTACTTCAGTAGTGGGGAAAGTGATGGAAACCATGTTAAAGGATAGGATTGTTGAACATCTAAAACACATGGATTTCAAGATCAGAGACAACATGGGTTTACTTCAGGGAGATCATGCCAAACTAATCTTATTGATTTTTTTGATTGGGTAACTAAAATTATAGATCAGAGTGGTGCAGTAGACATTGCTTACCTAGATTTCAGTAAGGCTTTTGACACTGTTGCACATAGAAGGCTTATCAATAAACTGCAATCTTTAAGTTTGGATTCAAATATTGTTCAATGGGTAAGGCAGTGGCTGAGTGACAGGCAACAGAGGGTTGTAGTTAATGGAATATATTGAAGCTTGGACTTGTCAACAGTGGGGTACCTCAGGGATCTGTACTTGGACCCATTCTCTTTAATATTTTTATTAGTGATATTGCAGAAGGTCTTGATGGTAAGGTATGTCTTTTTGCTGATGATACTAAGATATGTAACAGGGTTGATGTTCCAGGAGGGATGAGCCAAATGGCAAATGATTTAGGTAAACTAGAAAAATGGTCAGAATTGTGGCAACTGACATTTAATGGGGATAAGTACAAGATAATGCATCTTGGACGTAAAAACCCAAGGGCAGAGGACAGAATATTTGATAGAGTCCTAACCTCAACATATCAGGAAAGGGATTTAGGGGTGATTATTTCTGATGACTTAAAGGTAGGCAGACAATGTAATAGAGCAGCAGGAAATGCTAGCAGAATGCTTGGTTGTATAGGGAGAGGTACTAGCAGTAGAAAGAGGGAAGTGCTCATGCCGTTGTACAGAACACTGGTGAGACCTCACTTGGAGTATTGTACACAGTACTGGAGACCGTATCTTCAGAAGGATATTGATACCTTAGAGAGGGTTCAGAGAAAGGCTACTAAACTGGTTCATGGATTGCGGGATAAAACTCACCAGGAAAGGTTAAAGGATCTTAACATGTATAGCTTGGAGGAAAGACGAGACGGGGGGAAACATTTAAAAATATAAATATATAAAGGGAATCAACACAGTAAAGGAGGAGACTATATTTAAAAGAAGAAAAACTACCACAACAAGAGGACATAGTCTTGAATTAGAGGGACAAAGGTTTAAAAATAATATCAGGAAGCATTACTTTACTGAGAGGGTAGTGGATGCATGGAATAGCCTTCCAGCTGAAGTGGTAGAGGTTAACACAGTAAAGGAGTTTAAACATGCGTGGGATAGGCATAAGGCTATGCTAACTATAAGATAAGGCTAGGGACTAATGAAAGTGTTTAGAAAATTGGGCAGACTAGATGGGCCGAATGGTTCTTATCTGCCGTCACATTCTATGTTTCTATGTAATAATTCCTCGTGTTACAGGTATCCTCAGCACAACTGTATGAAAAGCAGATGGCTGGATTCATTTCAAAAAGCTTCATGATTTCACAGTTGGGGGATCAACCTGCAGTGGGAAGTCTAGTGGGCTTACACTGAACTGGTCATTGGGGTGATATCAAAAAACTTCCAGTTATTTAAATGTGCATAGGGATTTGGGGTAGTGCACACATAACTTTTTTCTTGTATGTATTATGGCTGATGTATTCTATAGTCGTTGCCGCCACTCAGGAGTAGTGGCTGTTTGAGTGCAGGACTTATTTTTGTATGTTTGTCCCAGTTCTGGAATGAAGGTAGGTATACAGTGTTACTCCACCCGCCATAACTACTTCAGTAATTTATTCTGGCTCCCCAAAATGAAATCTTTGCAAAAATGACATCTGCCTTCAGCACACTAATAATCTTCTCACTTGAAGACAGCATTCTTGTAAGGAACCCACTCCTTCCTTCTCTCCCCCCTTTGTGTGCTCCCTCCTACCTCCCTCTATTGTGTAAATCTTTTTTTTTTTTTTTTTAAAGCCTCTCCCTCCCTCTCCCCTCTCACCACCTCAGAGCACATGGCTCTCAGACAGCCAAACATTCCAATCCAATGCTTCTTTATGATACATAAAGACATCAGAAGAGACGTGTAGAGCTTCAGGTAGGTTTCTATAGGATCAACAACAGAAGAAGAGATATGTGACAATTTGAACTTGATGGACTCCAAATGTTTTTTTAACCTCTGCAGCTATATATATATATAATCTCTAATGAATGTAACATGACAGGAAAGCTCTCAATGTACTCTCCCTGTTAAAACACTTTCTAAATAAATAAAGCAATGCATATTATTCTATTATTCCTATTGAAACACTTTGCATAAAATAAACTAAGCGTATATCAATTTATTCCCAGCTAAGTGGTCGGACTTGTACGTAGAATCCTTGCAAATTGATTATATAAATCTCCTAATTAAAGAATAAGTAAATACCTATAGTGTTGGTAATGGCTGACATGCATCTAATTGCACTGTTACTAGCCTTACCGTCTTTTACACATGGTATTCAATCATTATCTTTCATGTAATCTAAACAATTGGGTTATCATTTTAATAGATTCAATGTCAAAAGTAACAAAACCTCCAGCTGCTGCTCAAATTCTAGAAAAGGTAATCAAGATCTGTATTAACTCTGCAGGCTGTTATATTATAGTGACCGATAAATTTAGTGACAAGTGGGGCTACCCTTCAAAATAAGGGACAATTTGAGGCCATGAATAGTCTGCAAATTAGAACTATAGGGAATTATAGAATAATAGGGACATTTTAATAAATTAACCTGGTTAACCTTTCAAACAGACAGCGGGTAATGTTACTTCCTGGATTGATTAGCTCAGTGGAGCTAAACTCAAGAGGCTACAGTTGCTCAGAGCACCTGCTTGGCAAAGACTTTTCATTGAGCTGCCTTGGGAAGCCTGTGATTGGTCAGGCACAGAGAGACTGGGCGTGTTAGAAGGGGAGGGTTTGCAAAGGATTGCTGGTTTTACAAGCTCTTTTTAGATATACCCCCAATTTAAAAATGCATAATTAAATGCATGCATGTTTTCATTTGGGGTATATTTACTAAACAGTGGGTTTTATTTATATTATATTTGGGCAGCGGAATGTTAATTTAAAGTCTTCTAGAGTTGAATGTTACTGAATACTTACTGCAATTAGTAAACATAAAAATGTTAGCCTTATATAAGGATACAGTTTTTACAGATAAAGACACAGGATAATGGAACGTTGGGATTTCTTTTAATAAAAAGCAATATTTTAGGGAACCTGTTTTCATAACCTTAAATCCACCTTGAAAATAATTTAGTATTTTTTTTTTTTTTACAATTTTCTGTATCAACAAAAAAAGAAAACATAAACCTCAAAAAAAGAGGGAGAACAACTTAAGTCACATATAGGCCAGGAAGAGCAAAGCTGTGTACGTTAACACTGGTTGAAAAATTGTTGTATTTCTATTCAACAATATTGGTCAATCTGATAGATAGGAAAAGGCACAGAGGATAGGAAAATAAGGAAGATAGAAGAAACTGCACAGAAAAGAAGGAGGAAAAGAAAGAGAAGTAGAGAGGAAAGAGAACAAAAGGGGAGAAAAAGGAGAAAGAGGGAGGAATCTTTATAATCTAAATAACATTTTTACAAGCCATAACTGTTTTTGGCAATCTACCTGTCCAGATATATAAAAAGTTGTGACTAGAGCGAGACATATATCATATCAACGTTCCTGTATTTCTCCACTACAATAAATTATTTGTTCACTCAGTTTGATTTTCTTGGATTGAAATTTATTAGAATAGCACCCAGAAATATACTTTAAGTCCAAAATATGTTTCAAAATATTGTTTATATATATATTTTAAGTAGTGGCTTTCATAAAGTCTAACAGCCATCCCGCAGACTGTCTTTACCGAGTTCAGGTTTAATGGCGGCCAGTACAATACTAAGATGTTGTGTATTGGATACTAGTTAAAAATTAGGATCATATTACTTTAGAACATAATCCCTATCAGCCTTCTCCTAATAGAAAAATCTGTTTCAGCATTACCCACTAATGTCTAATCACATTTAAGTCAATGTCATGCTTTTTACCACTTCATTCCGCAGAATGGGTTTGGGGACATTGCAAGTATATATATTTATTCATGAAGGATGTGGAAGACATACATCGCTGACCATGGCTAAGAAATGGTTCCAGAAGGCTTTAAGAAACCGGTAAAGATAAGTAGACAATCTTCATTGTCAGGAATGGAGACTTTTCTTTTAGATAAGATGTATATCTCAGCATTCGGTCTATTTCCATGGAAATGAGTTGTCTGCTTCCTTTATTACATTTCTTCCATTTACACATTCCCACACAAAACACACATACAATAAATACTGCATATATGTTGAGCAGACAATTTATTTGCTTTAATGTTAAAAAAATTTTTTTAAAAAAAATACTTTAAAAAATCCCATCATTGATTACATCATCTCACTGGACCATGCTCTCAGAAGTTGAGAAGGCAGAGTCTTTGGGAACAAATAACTCAAAACAGTATGATTGGTATTTTAATGGTTTTTGGTTGAAACATAAAGATCCTGCATTTACTAAGTAACAGTAGTAGTGCGTCAGGGTAGATCCCCCGGGGACTTGGATAAAATACGGCTCCTTAAATTCAAGTGACGGTTATTCACTGCAAGAAAAGAGGCATATTTTCCATCTTTATCAGACTTGTTAACCGCTTAACGCCGTTACAGCATTCTATGCCGTCCCACATTAAAAGGGCTTTAAAGCCGTTGCGACGGCATAGAACGCCGTAACGGCTTTCTATCCCTGGAGGTCCGGTGGACTTACCTCTGCTGCTATCCTCTTCTGGAGGACTGCCTGACAGCCCAGGCAGCCCTCCCACAGCAAATGAGGCCCCTGGGGGCCATGTGATCGCTCTCAAAGAGCCATCACATGGCCCCCTATAGCTGGCTGTGGATCTGCCAGCATGGGGACTGTCTGAAATGTCAGACAGTCCCCCTGCTGGTGGGAGCTGTAAAAAAAAAAAAAATTATTAAACATGTGTAAAATTAAAATAGAAATGGATATATATATATATATAATGTCATACAAAGTGTATTTTAATATTAATATAAGTACATATATTAGTATTAAAATACACTTAGAATGACGTGACATATATGTATAATTACAATAATAAATAAATAAAATAATAAAATTAAAATATTGAAACAAAATTTAATATAAATTATATATTCATATGTAATTTCATTCTAACTGTATTTTGTTATTAATATATATATATTGGTAACAAAATACACTTAGATATATATAGAATGTCATTCTATCTATATATAAAATACAAATAACCGCAAATATATTATATATAGATAAATACATATAATTACATAAAATATTACATTAGTATACACATAGAATTTAAATACCTATAAATGCATATATATTAAAATTCTACATGTGTATTTAAGTAATCTTTTGACATAATTATGTGATTTGATTAATTAAAATTTGATTGACATGCCTGACAACACAGGGGGAAAGTGCAGAGAATTTAATTCGCAAGCACTATATTTGACCCTGTAACTCTCAAAGACACCATAAAACCTGTACATAGGGGGTACTGTTTTACTCGGGAGACTTCGCTGAACTCAAATAGTAGTGTTTCAAACTGGTAAATTGTATTACAACGATGATATTTTAAGTAAAAGTGAAGTTTTTTGCATTTTTTACAAACTAATGGCACTTTTATGGACTATATTATTGTTGTAATATGTTTTACTGTTTTAAAACACTAATATTTGTGTTTAGTGAAGTCTCCTGAGAATAACAGTACCCCCATGTACAGGTTTTATGGTGTTTTGGAAAGTTAGAGAGTCACATATAAGGCTTGCATTTCATTTTTTTGACATTGAAATTTGCCAGATTGGTTATGTTGCCTTTGAGAGCGTATGGTAGCCCAGGAATGAGAATTACCCCCATGATGGCATAACATTTGCAAAAGTAGACAACCCAAGGTATTGCAAGTGGGGTATGTCCAGTCTTTCTTAGTAGCCACTTAGTCACAAACACTGGCCAAATATTAGTTTTTTGCTTTTTTCACACAAAAACAAATATGAACGCTAACTTTGGTCAGTGTTTGTGACTAAGTGGCTACCAAAAAAAAAAAACAGACGAAAAAGAAAAAACCTGAGCACAAAAAAAATAATCCATCTTCACCCATGGAGGGCTCCGCGCAGACTGAGCTCCGCAGGGCGGGGGAAGGCTTATAAAGAACACTCTGATTGGTGGGTTTAAGCCAATCAGAGTGCTCTTTGTCATTTTACACAGCGTGGGAAAATTCAAAAGAACTTTCCCACGCTGTGTAAAATGACACAGAGCACTGTGATTGGATGGATTTCAAGCCATCCAATCACAGTGCTCTGTGTCATTTTACACAGCGTGGGAAAGTTCTTTTGAATTTTCCCACGCTGTGTAAAATGACAAAGAGCACTCTGATTGGCTTAAACCCACCAATCAGAGTGTTCTTAGCCTAATTGCAGGGCGTGGCAAGGCTTTATAAGCCTTCCCCCGCCCTGCAGAGCTCAGTCTGCGGAGCCCTCCATGGAGTGAAGATGGATTATTTTTTTAGGTTTTTTCTTTTTCGTCTTTTTTTTTTTTTTTTTTTTTTTTTAGTTCGACGGTTATGTTGGTTTTTTATTTGGCCTTTTTTGGGGCTGAAAAATGAAGATTTGAGAAAAAAGAAGATGTTGAATGGTAAGTTTAATTTTATTTTACAGGTTAGTTATTTTATTCCCCCCTCACTATTTTTTATTTTTATTCCCCCCTCACAAAACTTTTTATTTGGGGGGGTATGGGTGACTAGGGGCTTGGGGACCCCTAGTCACCTTGGGGGGGGGGAGAATTTACTTAGGGTCCCCACCCGCAGCCCAGGGGAGGGGGCCGGGGGGGAGGACAGTAGGTCCCCCTCCGCCTCATTATCTTTATGGCCCCCACCCGCCGCCCAGGGGAGTATTTAGGGCCCCCACCGGGGGGGGACCCTTTTTTTGTCACATAATTAATGTAATGGACCAATGGACCAAGTTGGATGATGACATATGTTTGTATTTGGAGTATGCTGATTCTGAAAATTTAAGTTTTATGTGAATATGATGCATACTTTTCAAGTTATGAATAATGTGGAAAAACTGTATTTCTCTGGCTGTGATAATTACATTACCCATTGCATTGTGTAAGGTAATTGTATCACAGGCAGAGGGGAGGATTTTGTGTGGGAGTGTCTGAGTGTATTGTACGTGTTTATTGGTTGTTTTCCAAAACCCTGTGGGTGGTACTAATGTGTATATAAGAACAATAAACCCACAGCTCTGGCTGTTCACTGCTTGACCCTCAACACGGAGCTTTGTCTCGTTCTTGGGGGGAGTTATTGTATGCTGTTCCAGTTTGACTGCTAGGAGTGTAAACCTATTTGTATGGTTTTTCTTATTCGGTTGTTTACAGCATTTGTGTGGTTCTGGTTCAGCTGTTTACGACATTCATATACTTCTCCGGTTCGGTGGATTGGTGTCTACAGTAGCTGTGTCTCTGGAAGGGAAGATCTACTAAACGGCGGTTTAACCCTTTTATGGCAGGGGTTCCGTTACAAATTAATATAATTATTAACAATAAATATGACAGATTATACTCTGTGATTAGCCATGAATAATTTTTATATCAATAATTAGGTATTTTGCAAGAGATTAACTATTTGAATGCATATTTTGTTTTGCATACCCCTGGCATTGCTAATTTTACACCTCTTTGACACATACTTCAAGATGGTGGTGGTGGTGGTGGTATGTGTTTGGAGGCGGGGGGGGGGAGGTTTTAAAAAGAGATTTTGGTGAAATCCCTGGTCGCCCAGCATGACTGCATTAGATCTACTCTCCATAAAGAAATCTCTGATGAGGGGAGAGCCAGAGCTCTGGGACACTAGGTTGCTAGAACTTTCTACATTTTCTCATCTATTCTTCAGTGATATATGTCATTTATGCTCTGTTGTTTATGCCCTTTTTAGCCCATATGCAGGTTTTTTTATTATTGCACTGAAAACTGTTAAAATTCCAACACTGAATACAAAAAAAAAAACGTATTTACTCGATTTTAGGATGCACAGGCTATGAAGTTCCGTGTCCGCTTTAGGAGATCTATGCTGCCAAAATAGGAACAAAGCCAAGTCAAAGTGCACCCTTAATAGGAACAACAGGGCATATATACTTACAGGATAGCTAAGGAGGAATGCTGGGTGCTACAATGCCCAGCGAATTACTAGCATCGCCTCTAGAAATGACAACTGCTGATGGCCCATCATATTAGAGAAGACAGTGTTTCATTGACAATCTGAGCCAAGCGAAGAGAAAGTTTGTTGTTCAATTCAACCTTATGTGTATTTATGTTATACCGAAGGCAGAAATATCAGCGATAAATGTACAAAATAGCTTATTACAGGAGAAAGCTCTTGCTGCCTGAACACTTACTAGACACAGGCAAATCCCTCTGCAGCAAAGTGTTTTTTTGTTTTTTCCAAAAGTACATTTAGGTACTAGGAAATCCAGTAAACATCTCATACTTAGCATTCTAGGCTATATAACATATATTTTACACAAATAACATAATACCCATTTCTCCTAGCTCACCACGGTTCCTAAAGCCCAATAATTCCCATTCCCTAGTTTACAGACTCCAGGGATTTCTGATTCCAGCCTCCAGGGGAGCCTGGAAAAATACTTAAACCACTTTCAGTTGATGATCCATGGAGCTGAAGAAACATTCTGTGTGGGGTTCCCAAAGTAATATTGTCTACATTCTCAATGTACACATCTAAAAAACATGTTTATAAATACAATAATCATGTAATTAAAACTATACCAATTAAAAGTAATAATACACAGCGTAACATATGTTTTTTTTTTTTTCCTTTCATTTTACGTAGGGCTTCATTATACAAATATAACCTGGGCCAATACATACCATTGTGTGGAAATCTATTCACAAACCGGACTTTACATAGGACACAAGGTCATGCGTTTAGACTGGAAGAAAGAAGATTTCGTCTAAGGCAAAGGAAAGGTTTTTTTACCTTAAGAACAGTAAGGATGTGGAATTCTATGACTGGAGATGGGGTTTTATCAGGTGTTTAAACAGCAACTAGATGCATACTTGCAAAAACAGAATATTCAATTATATAATTTTTCAACTGTAGGGTAATAGCTTCTTGATCCACAGATACATTCTGGGGTCAAGAGGGAAATGTTTTACTAGTTTGTTGCAAAACTGGAAGTGCTTCAAACTGGGTTGTTTTGCCTTCTTTTGGATCAACAGAAAAAAACAAATGTGAGGAAGCTGATCTTGATGGGCACATGTCTCTTTTCAGTCTATGTAACTATGTAAATTAATCTCGAAACTACAGAAATATCCCAAATAAAGTGACCCAATTAAAGGATTTAGGAGTTCACAGGTACACCACTTGTCATTACCTCTCATCGATCAATAAATGCACCTAAAGCAGCTACAATAAAATGGCAGAACACAGAGCTGTTTCCTTCACTCACATACACTAATGACTAATGCTGAAGCTTGACGATGCCAAGGACTAGGCTGGCATTCTCTGTGGAGGCTGCCTGTGAATTATAATATAATGCTTGTACAATAATATGTCACCTCCTGCTGTTATGGTGTTCTGCTCAAAACATTCTGCAGGCAAACATTCTAGAACGTGAAGTAAAAATGTTTCCAAAACAGGATTTTTTTTTCAATAAGTCACATCACTTGGGGCAGAGAGATATAATTCAGACTGTTCATAAAATTGTTATTTGGGTTTAGAGAAAGGTAAATTCTAATGGATAATATCCCTGAATGCAAAGGAAGCCAGAAGTCTATGAAAATCCCACTTTCAGCCACATTATGAGCTCTTGCCAATGTTAGATCATTTTGTATTTTTGTGTAACATATGTTTGAGGCATTTGTAGTTTTCTAGGAAAGTGTAACCTTTGTATTACTCTAGAATAGAAAATTACCTTAAAAGCATATTGGACTAGATTACAGTGCCATTCACAACAACAGAAGGACCATGTCTCCAGAGTGCTGCTACTCTCCTATAAATGGACTTCTTGTATTGACTCTGCCACTGTCTTGCAATGAATGTGGTGCAGGCCTTACGGTGTGAAAGAGAAAGAATTGAGGTAGTTTTTCTGACAAGGAAAGGTTACAGATATGTTAAGGTTTGTCTGTTTGGCAGAGAAAATGTTAAGGATTCTGTTCAGTTAATAGCTTCACTGGAGAAGATGGGATTAATGTATGTTGGGGCACTATTTCCCTCTTGGTGTAGTCTGTTCTCCTTGGCTCATATCACACACAGTGAGCAGAGATACACCAGCGGGCTATTGGTGTAATTTACTTTGCATTAGCACTCTGTAATTGTTTTATATATATTTATATATATAAAACAATGTATATAGCATGCTGATATATACTGTGTTTTTTCTTGGGTTTTTCCTACTTTCTGAATTGTGCATCAGGGATCATAGAGAGCAGTAAGATGAGGTAATTTTGTAAATTTATATATTTTATTTATTTTCTTAATTTTTTCATGTATTTTGTTGTCTCTGACATATACATATATAGGCCTTAAAAAAGGGAAAAATAATATGCTGCAAAACGATATTTTAATTTTTTTAATATGCTAGTGGCAGTCCCTAAAAGTTTGCCTCTCCGAATCAGTAAGGTAGGTAAGAAATGTAGATTATATTGAAACCATTATTGAATTTAGCAGACAGTACTGATCCAATCATGAGAGGGTCTCTAACTGAAGACTGCAAGTATTGGCATTTAAATAAACCTGGTGCAAATGAGATAAAACCTATGTTTAGTAATGCCAGTGACCAGGAAATCTACAGTGGTCCTGTAAAAATTGGGAAAACTTGTCAGTTCTTAAAGGAACACTCCAAGCACCATAACTAATGCACCAAACTGTGGTGGTTATGGAGTGCCCTGACTTCTCCTCATTGCAAGTAATCAAACCATTTATTAACTTTCCCCGTCTTCTCTGTCAGAACTGAGATGTAAGACATGAGACAAAGGCTTATATAGAGCGGAAATGGTGCCTGTTTCGGTCCAATAAACCTGCCCTGGCCCTAATACCTGCTCAGTCCTTGATTTGTTTTCATTTGAAGAGTATGATCACTTCTGAAGGCATGGTTTGCTTATCCCATATCTCTTTCTGCTTTATTGTAAGAGGGTGTCTGGCCTCGTTAAGGCACAGCTTCGTAGTGTAAGTTATCTAGATTAAAAACAGCAATGTCTTGTCAATACCTTCATCACATACAAATTACTCTATCTGTATGACTGATTATCAGTTACATCTTAAGGTGCAATTAAAGAAGAGGTAACATGAACGTCTTTATCCTACAATAGCTCTTTTCACACTGTTGGTGGAACTAAATGTGCAAGAGTGATAATGTAACCAGGAAAACCTTGTGGGGTGCTAAAAATTGCCCAAGGGTTACCTTCTGGAGATACAAAGACTTGTCAATAACTCACCATGAACTCTTCTCTGCCGCCTCCCCAACAGAGATACAGTACAATACTAACAAACTACATGTCATGATGTAGTCCAGCTATATATAGACTCTTGAACGTTCTCCCTTAGAGTCCAAATCTGAGGCAAAGAATTACGGTAGCTCAGTAACCTTTGGTCTGAGGTTTTACCACTGAAAATCCAGTCTGGTTGTGTGGAAGCCACAATAGCATACAGCTAAATATTGCGCAAAATGAACCATATCATAATACAACAGAGAAACATTAGGTACAAGAGGGTTTAGATGTGAATGACTTTACAATGACTTTGTCAGGTGGTTTATTAACTAAAGCTAAAGCTGGGGTAGTCAACCTTCGGCACTCCAGATGTTGTGGACTACAACTCCCCTGATGCTTTGCTAGCATTATGGATGTGAGTGTGTTATGGGTGATGTAGTTTACAACAACTGGAGAGTCAAAAGTTGCCTACACTAAAGGGTGAATTGTAAAGAATTCAAAATTAATTCAGAGTGAATTGGAATCTCAAAGTGTTTATTAGCTACAATCTAAATTTTAGCAATTAAAAAGCAAAATATTTTATTTGTTTTGCCAAACATAGCCAAGATGTGGCTATAGCAGAATTGAATCCTAGACCAGCTAAGTGTCAGTGTACATTTAATGGGATATAACTTGAAGTTTAGTGAATAACAACTATGTATTTATCACCATTGCCTAAATCATGTACCAGGATCAACTATGAACTGCAAAGTATTTCACTGTGTAATGGGACTTACCTTTTTTAGGTAATTGTTTTTCTGTACAAAGTATTATAAATTATGAAAATAATCCAAAATTCTCAAAATATAGATGGTGCTTATTTCTGTGTTTAAAATGTTTATTGTCATGGGAATGAGATCTATGTATGTTCTTAATCTAATGTTCATGAGCTATGGAGGAAACAGAATCCAGAATATTTAATTGCTTTCTTATATTTTATCAACAATTAGTTGTTTTTTTTTGTTTTTTTGTTAAGAGACGCATAAAGATTAAAAATAAAGAGAAAATTACTAAGCTTGTTAATAGAACAATTTGACTTGGTTTTCACTGCCATGCTGGAGCTGGGGGTGGTGAAAGCAGGTCAGAAATGATCAATTAGCTTCATTTCATCGTCACCATGGGAAATCATGCGTTTTAAAACGCGGGCAGCAAGGGCGTTTTCAGAACTTCAACAAAGAAATGGCTTCTTTATCCTTTTTTTGCAGCTAGAAGCAGCTACAACACAGGGAGTTAAGTGAATTTTCCTTCTGGATGTTCAATGTGCTGTGTTTGTGAAACTTTATCAAAACAGCACGTTTGTAACCAGAAGCTTATAAATCTTCAGTTTTCACTAGCATTAAAGCGAAATAGCTAAGCCATGTACAATGTTTTAGAAGTCTTAGAAAATGGTAACATTTTGAGTCACATATGCCTCAAATTATTTATTAGACTATAATTATCCAGAGGAGTATCTTTTCTGAAAAATTCAAACAGGGACAAATGGAAATGACTAGGCTATAGGCAAGAATGATCCTTTAACTGATAGTTCAGTGATAATAAACATGTTCAATCAACTATTGGCTAAGGATTCTGGGAAATGGGAAATCTCATGGTGATGTTTCATTGGACTGGTCCAAAGTATGGTGCAGCCAGATACATTGTATAAGACAGATATGACAGAAATATGACAATTCCAGGTTCTCTCTGCTGCCTTGCTTTTAATTAGTGGAGATGATAGGTGTTTTCACTTAGACGGTGCTCTGGAATGGATATATTATCCTATAAATAAATGTATTATTGTCTTGCTCTGCAAGGCTTGAGGTTCCGCATCCCTACAATTTTATAACATATACAAAATACCCTCATGGATCAAATGCTGCATATCAATGAGCTACAATTACTACTTTAACACACGCATTTTCCAAACCAGCAAGGTGATATTGATTTAATATTGGGTTTTCTCAATAAAAAATTGAAATATTTACATAAGCAGTTCAAACCATGTACTGTGTTAGCTCCCAGTTTAAAATCAAGAAGCAATTAAACCTAACTTCAGACCCAATAACCTTACTATGGGCCTCTCTCTAGAATGGTCATTATATATGTATATACTGTATTCTTGTGGCCACAGAAATGCTGAGGTACAACCTTTGATCCAGAGGAATTGTCCCTATATCTTGATCCCATGATAACTACCTACCAGCCCGAATAAAACACATTTCCATATTTTCAGTAGTTTAATTATCACAATTGAAGTGTGATAATTAAAGTGAAGTTAAAAGGTAAGATGAAACCTTATTAGTACAGAGCTAGTAGAACTGTTACAAATAACCTTGTTGCCAATGATTCACACATTGTAGAGTTTATAAATTTTTGCTGTAAGCACTGTCTTTTCAGAAAAAATACAGTGTTTACATTACAGCCTAGTGATAACTTCACTGGCCACTCCTAAGATAGCTGTTAGAGATCCTTCCTGGGTCATGGCTGCCTAAACTGCATCCAAACATTCCGTATCTCCTCCCTCTGCATGCAGACACTGAACTTTCCTCATAGAGATTCATTGATTCAATTCATCTCTATGACGAGATGCTGATTGGCCACGGCTGTATTTGAATTGTGTTGGCTCTGCCCCTGATCCACCTCTTTGTCAGTCTCAACCAATCCTATGGGGAAGCATTGTGATTGGATCAGGCTACCACTTCTGCTGATGTCAGCAGGCAGGAGGCAGGTCTAAAGGAAACAGGGACAAAGTAATCAGCTCCAGACTTGAATACAAGTAAGATTTTACTATATGTAGGGAGGCATGAGGCTAGGGGGGCCGGGGTGGTTTTAACCCTATAGGGTCAGGAATACATGTTTGTGTTCCTGATCCTATAGTGTTCTTTTAAATATCTAGTACCATGAAAACACAAAACGAGCCATCACATAATTGCCTACCTGCAATCTTAAACCACGGCACTTGTACATCTACTTTCATAGTTTTATCAATTCCCTGAAGTCTTAAAATCTGCAATAACCAGTCGGAGTTGAGATTTGTCATCTTATAAAAGTTATAATCAAAGAACATAGGTAGTTAGCGTATGCACCCAAGCACCAATCACAAATGTGGTTTTGAAGTTTACACTACAACCATTTATAGAAAAACAGCATGATACTGCTCACCAGCTGAATTTTGGGGGTTCATTCACTTCATTATATTACCTCTACTATTGTGAGATAACAAAGGCATAGTAAAAAAATAAAAAAAAATAAAAGGAAAAATAGCAAAATGAATGGAAAAATAAATCTATATCCCACCTAAACTAAAATATCTAATTCAATTCTTTATAAAAACCTATGGCCAAAATGTTTAATTAGGTTGTGAAATCACCTCAATGCAGGTTTTAGGGAAAATTAAAAGGTACAGCCAGTCTCTAAAATCAAGGACATCAGTTTTTGTAGGAAGCTAAGTTTTGTTATTCAATTAATCTGGCTCCGCAGATTTTGTTGGCACAGGAAGGGGAAATGATGATGATGATCATAATAATAAAAAAAATTAGTATATTGTCTCCAGTGGAAACTGATCTAATCTAAAATCTGTGTTTTTACAAATTTATATCTGAATGAAAACAAACCAGATATCAAAACCGTATTCAAAAGAATTAATGGAGGCTTTCTAATGAAAAGGAAATGGAAACAAAATTTGGAACAGAATTAATGGGACAACACCTCAGAAGAGAAGAGAACATAAATGTTGTACTTTACTGTTTTAGGTTCTGCAGCATTACTGATAAAATAGTCAAAGTCTCCATGCTTGGAAACAGACGAAAGAAAAGACGGCCTTTTGCCTTCCGGGAAAGAAACAGCACCTACTGCTTTCAATTTTACTAGCACATGTTTCTAATTCATGTAAATAATAGTATTGCGATGTATTTGCAGCAAGGTTATTTTGTGATTTCTTTTTTTAACATGCAAGCCATACCATAAGCTTAATTATAACATCATAAGAGGCTGTGTTTTTCCACATTGTGAGTTACACAAACTATCTAATTTGTAGCAAGTTGTTATTTTTAAAGCTTGTTGCATGGTTATTTGAACTTAATTAAAATGAAATGTTATTTATGTCATCATAAGGGTGCTAAAACATGAATGGAGTGTTGGCCCTGACGCTTGGGGCTTCTATCTGAGGACGGAGAGCAGAGATCTATTAAAGTGTGACACACACTGTCAGAATGTCAAATTCTTAAAATGCTTTTAAATGTGTCAATATATGTATGTTTTGCCTTCGTCTTTGATGTATAAAGAAAGCTATTGCTTGTGTTAGAGATTGCCCACCTTTTTTTTTTTTTTTTTTTTTTAAAGTGCAGATTTCAATAGCCCCCTGGCTGTGAATCAGACAACAGGTCCTGTTACTTTCTGGCTTGTTTAGCTCAGTGGAGCTAAAATCAAAGAGGCAGAAATTGCCCAGAGCCCCTATGGAAGTATGTGGTTGAACAGCCATAGAAAGTTTGGGTGGGGTTAGAAGGGGAGGGCTTGCAAAGGCTGCAGTCAAGAGACCTATAGCACTTGTAAGCTGTTATTAGATATACCAAGGGAAAAATGCATATTTACATGCATGCATGTTTCATTGTAGGTATATCTATAAAACATATTTATTTATTTTTTTATTTGGTCAGTGGAATGTTTCTTTGATAATGGCTCCTCCTAATTTATTTTGCCTCATGGAATACTCCAAGGCAATAAGGAGTTAGTATTTTATAAATTATTACAGTGCAAAAAAAGTCCACTGCCTATCACACCACAGTCTGTATTTTTACACAGGAAAACAAATTCACCAGAAACACACTTTTTTTCCACAAAAGTAAAATAAAAATTTTAAAATGCATCAAATACACAAAATAAAATTATATAAATAAAATGGAATGCTTCACAACTATAGTTTATCTGATACCTCTGATTCAGAGCAGCTAACTTTTCAGCTAGGATATTTTTTTAAGTTAGGTTTGTCTATTACACCTGTGTAAAGGACAATATACAGAATGTTCTTTTTAGCAAAATGTTTTACTGAATGTTTTATCTCTGCTATTAACTCATATTTGCAGAGTAACCTGTCTTTCCAAAGCACACCTCATGTTGCCTTTTTGGACTAACTCTGCTGCATGCCAAGTTACCGAGGAGAGGACATAGAAGGGTCATACACCACTCAAGTGTGGTGGCATGTGGTTATGTGCCAACTCAAGTGCATTGGGACTAAGCTGGAGCACTTGGTATTCATGGATCTTCAGCTATCTGAACCACAATTTGTCTCTCACAGTGCCATAAAGAGTACTGAAGTTACAGGGTTATATTTCTTTTCCCCCAAATATGACTTCTTCGTAATACCACTCAAACCATATCTTTCTAGCACAATGCTTTTCAAAAATATTTTATGAAAACAAGCAAAAATAACATGGACTGTTGGAGCATTCTTCATCTCCTACTCTCCCAGCCCTCTCCTGTCTATCATGGTACATTAAGGAAAGAGTAGACTTGCTCAGCATGCCTGGTATTTATACAGCACGTGCTAGCAATACTGCGGGAGGTTTTCAAAAGACGGACCCATGCGTCCACAGCACAGCTAGTTTCCCTGCACTGTAATCACCTCAAATCTACAAATTTATTTTCTAGAAGACGTGCATTTATTTTCTGAATGTGTTAATTATCTGTTTTTATCATTTTTCTATGTTAATGTGTGATAGAGATCGAGAGCATCGGCTAGTACAGAAAAGGACCATCTATGGATGGTAAGATAAATGCCCGCACCTATCCCTACACCACCGTTCCATGGTGATTGGAATGGTATCATTCATTGGGAATGTTCTACATTGTAACAGGATATATCTCACAAAGGTTGGAACTATGATTGTTTAATGAGGTTAAAGGGGCTTTTAATAATTATTTTTATTATTATTATTTCTATAGCGCCAACATATTCAGCAGCACTTTGTAATTATAGAAAGAGGATATTTGACAACAAGCAATTGGCATACAGAATATAACAGAGACAAGAGTAGAAGAAGCCACTCAGCAAAAACTCAGCTGGCATTCCACTTGAATATTATTATTATTATTATTATTATTATTACTGTTATTATTATTATATGATCTTAAAGGTGGTGCTAGAGGACACCAATATCTTACATCTATTTACACACAGACACATGCACACACCTTGACACACAAATACACACACTGAAACACACTCACTGGCATATACACAACTTGACACACAGATACAAGCACTGTCACACTGTCACACAAATACACACACACTCAGACACACACAAACACTGATACACACACACATACTTCAATACACACACTGGCACATACAGATGCACACACTGGCACATACACTCATATACACACACTGGCACATATACACAGATACACACATATAACACTGGCACATACACACACACTCACATACACACTGACACATACACGCAGATACCCACACTGGAACATACACACAGATATACACTGGCACATATACACAGATACACACACTGACACATACACAGTCTGGCATACATTGCAGCCACCTCTTAGCTTACCTTTTGGGTCCTGGATTGTGGCTTGCTTGGGGGCTGGGCTGAGGCTGATGGTAATAACCATGTAGCATCAGCTAACTCCAGCCTCATGCTGCCTGTGGTGCTTCTCCCTCCAGCTTCCTGCTATCTTTATAGCTTGGAGGAAATTACAAGCTATCAGAGTGAGTGAGTCTAAGGGTTAACACAGTGATGGAGTTTAAGCATGTGTGGGATAGGCATAAGGCTATCCTAGACTTAAGAAAAGACCAGGGACTAATGAAAGTATTTAGAAAATTGGGCAGGCTAGATGGGCCAAACGGTTCTTTTCTGATGTCACATGTTTCTATGCAGAGGTGTGCGGGCTGTGCAGCCGACACAACTCACACATGCAGGGGCCGGTGGTGAAGAGGCAGAGCAAGAAATATGGAGGTGGGTAGGAGATAAATCGGCAGTGGAGGTGGGGCTAAATCGGCAGGAGGGGCTAAATCGGCAGCGGCGGTGGAGTAAAGGGCAGCCTCTTCCCGCTGCCCGGTAACTCTGCACACTGAGGGGGAAGCAAGGTGTTCCTGCGTCCCCAACTGCTAGACAGGGACTGCAAGCCTCCACTCCTTCCCCCTCATGAACATAATGGAGAAAAGTACCTGTTTGTGTGTGCAACTGTGTGTGTGTGCCTGCCTGTAACAGTGTTTATGTGTGTAACTGTGTGTTTGTCACTGTGTGTGTCTGCCTGCCTGTAACAGTGTGTGTGTCTGTAACTGTGTGTGTCTGTACATGTGTGTAACTGTCTGCTGTATCTGTGTGTGTGTGAAACTATCTGTAATTGTCTGCCTGTATATGTGTGTGTGGCAGTCTGTAACTGTGTGCATGAGACAGTATGTCTGTGACAGTGTGTGTGTGACTATCTGCCTGTAACTGTGTGTGTGTGTGTATGTGTGTCTGTAACTGTATATGACTGCTTGTAACTGTATATGACTGCTTGTAACTGTGTGTGTGTGTGTGTGTGTGTGTGAGACTGACTGTCTCTCTGTAACTGTGTGTGTGACTCTCTGTAACTGTATGTGACTGTCTGCCTGCGACTGTGTATGTAACTGTCTGCCTGTAATTGCGTGTGTGTCTGTCTGACTGTAACTGTTTGTGTGACGGTATGCCTGTAATTCTGTATATATCTGAATGTTACTGTGTGTGTGAGACTGTCTGTAACTCTGTGTGACTGTGTGTGTGTGACTGTCTGTAACTGTGTGTGTGTGACTGTAACTGTGTGCATATGACAGCCTGTCTGTAACTGTGTGTGACAGTTTTCCAGTAACTTTGTGTTTGACTGTGTATGTGACTGTCTGCCTGAAACTGTGTGTTTGACTGTCTGCCTTGAGTGTGTGTGTGTGTGTGTGTGACTCTCTGCCTGTAACTTTATTTATGTGTGAGACTGTCTGCCTTTGACTGTGTGTGTTAATTCCTGTAACTGTATGTATGACTGACTGTGTATGTGACTGTCTGCCTATAACTGTGTGTGTGTGTGTGACTGCCTCTGACTGTTTACATGTGACTATATGTGACTGTATGAATGCGACATAAAGACTATAACTGTGTGCAAGTGGCTATGCACCTGGGACTATGTGAATGTGGCTATATTTGACAGTATATGTGTATAATTGTGTGCATCTGACTGTATGTCTGACTGTGGTACTGTGTGCATGTGACAATGCAAAAATACACACCAGCATTCACACATGGGCCAACATGCAGTTTTTTAATATCTGAATTAAATACCCCTATACAAACACTACATCCTTATACATTCACGATACATGGATGAGCAGGTGTGACCAGGGAGGGGCGCAGTGAATATATTTCTCACAGGCCGCCTAAAGGCCTAAGGCTGGCCCTGTTTCTATGTATCATTTCCTCCCAGCCAGCAGATTCTGCAGGGACCCAGTCAGGCTCTTAAATGGCCAGGGCACGCAACCGGGCCCCTCTTAAGGAACAATACCCATTAGGTGGGTAATCAGTAGGGTGAATTTATTGAGGGCCTTTATCATACATACATACATTGTATGTCAGATTGTGTGTATGATTTCTGTGATGTTCCATAGGATTTGTGGGTGTTGGGGAGTTGCATTAAAAATGTTCCTCTGAGCTAAATTTTTGTCTATCACTTGGGTGGAATAAAACTCCCATTGCTCAGCTAGGGAATGTCTGGTCTAGATGTTTTATTTACTGAATACTGTTTCCAGCTCAAGATCTATGATGGAATGGAATCATTGGATGTTTAGAATTTAGAAAATACCCCAAGAAGCCCATGATTTCCTGTTTGCTTTCAAAAAACAGAGTTTGTCGACAGGCCTTCCCCAATTTCAGTTTCTAATATATATATAATGTTTGAAACATTGCACAGAGAACGAGGTTCACAAATGCTTGATGCCGTCAATAACGTGTTTGGTAATTACATCCCTGATTGTTATCTTTCTCTGTAATCATTTTGCTTCTATTGGGAGAGAGTGATTCTTCTTTTTAAGATCTGCACAGGTCAATATAAAAAAAAATTATACAGAAAACATTGCTGAAATGATGATTTTTTTTCATGGAGAATTGCAGGTTTATACTATTAAAGATAAAGCTGTCCACTTACCTTCTCAATGCTTTTAAAAGATTAAAGGATTTACACCCTCTCCACTGGTATTGTACAATTACTGACACGTTTCCTTTGAGATACTGAATGACATAATTCGGGTGCCCAATGCTTTCTGTGAATATTTTTTTTTTTTAAAAAGATGTGCTGTCATTATGGAGTCTGTTCTTATTCCATCACAAAAGAGTAAATAAACACACAATTCTATGAAAGAATATTTTTTTTTTTTTTTTTTAAACCCAGGTTAAAAGCTATCTAGCCTTTTTGTGGTAGCAATAGGTAGGCTCTATAGCAGAGACCATGCTATTGGGTTTGTAGGACTGGATTACAAAGCAAGAGCAAATATTGAAGGGACATTCCAAACTATATTGAAAACCAATTATTTAATGCATTATATAGATGTGGTTTTAAAATTAATAACTAGATATTTCATGTAATTAACCTTCTCTGATTCTTCCTCAACCAGGAACTACCTCAGATCTCTTAGCCAGTCCCCTGTTTCCAATAGCTTTATGTTGCAACATTAGTGAGCAGATACCTACATATAAAACAAGCCAAAATATTTTATCATGCATATTGCTATATTCCTTTTCACATAAGAACTATGAAACTGCAAGCAACAACATATTCTCTAAAAAAAGATTCTGAAGGAGATTAACTAGTGCAAGTGGATTGAAGTTGTCTGAAGCATCCTTAAACTCATATTTTCTATATATTTTTATTATCATTCTTTTTATTTTTTATTTGTTTTGAGGGATTATCCTCCTGCTAATTAAGGGGTCAGGGATAAGCAGTGAGTGAGAACATCAACAAGCATGTAGCCCATGGAGCAGCACTGCTTAGTGGACATGTCCAAAGTCCGGCCTGCGGGCCAATTGCGGCCCGCGTTCCGGTTTAATATGGCCCCACAGGTGATTTGTAAAACCTATATGTTGTGCCCTCGGTGAATGCCTGAGCGCCGCTGAGGATGTGCAGTCCCGCCGTGTTCAAAGATCCAGAGATTCTCTAGATCTTTGAACGCCGCTGGACTGCATGTCCTCAGTCTGCGTTCTCGCGATCTCTTGGTCTCGCGGGATCTCATCGACATTGTCGGATTTGCTGCGTTTCTTCTCCCTGTTGGGACAGAAAGATCTGGGGCAAAGAGAAGGAATACAGAGAGATAGAATAAAGAGAAGGAATACAGAGACATAGAATAAAGAGAAGAAATACAGAGAGAAGGAATAAAGAGAGATAGAATAAAGATAGAAGAGACAGAATAAAGACAGAAGGCACAGAATAAAGAGATCTGTATGGTGACAGAATAAAGAGACTTGAGACAAAATAAAGAGATCTGAGACAGAATAAAGAGATCTGTATGGTGACAAAATAAAGAGATTTGAGACAGAATAAAGAGACCTGTATGGTGAAAGAATAAAGAGATCTGAGACCGAATAAAGAGAGAATAGATTTCTGGCGAATTCTTGTTGGGCAGTGTATTCGTGCTCGGGAGAGCACAGTTAGTATAATTAGGGCTTGGACGATTGCACTTAGACCAAAACCTCTGGCACTGCTCTCACTTGATCCCTTCCCCTTCTGGCCATTTTCTAAAATGGCGAATGTAAATAAGAGAAGGAAAGTTGACAGTGAGGGCCGTCGCTTCCAGGACAGGTGGAAAGTTTCTGATATGCCAAGAGACTGTGGCTACTTATAAGAAATTTAATGTCAAGAGACACTACCAGTCGAGACATGGCACATACGACAAGCTAAGAGGGCACGACCACAGTGAAAAGTGTAAGCAACTTGAAGCTGTTTTAATGTCACAACAGCGATTTTTCACAAGAGCCTGTGTGTCAAATGAAAATGCCACAAGAGAGAGCTATGAGGTGGCAACGTTAATTGCTAAAAATTGAAAATCTTTTGCTGAGGGTGAATTTATGAAAGAATGCGTTATGAAAATGGTTGAGAATATCTGTCCCGAGAAGAAGCAAGAGTTTGCCAACATTTGCATGGCTCGTAACACTGTAGCACAGAGAATTGTAGCTATTTCATTAGATATTAAGAGACAGTTGACGTCCAAAAGAGTAGATTTTGACTTCTTTTCAATAGCATGTGATGAAAGCACGGCCCTATCTGATACAGCTCAGTTGCTCATTTTTATGAGAGGGGTGGACGATGCAATGAATGTGTATGAAGAATTACTTGACCTCCAGAGCCTTGCGGACCAAACAAGAGGAAAACAGTTATTTGTTTCTGTTAGTTCTGCCATAGATGACAAGAAAATGCCTTGGTAGAAAATTACTGGGATTATTACTGATGGGGCAACTGCCATGGCTGGTGAACAAAGTGGATTATCAACCCTAATCTGTAATAAGGTGATCGAAGAAGGAGGCAAGGCTATTAAACTCCATTGTATCATTCATCAACAAGTTCTCTGCTAAACATCTCAAATATGATCAGGTTATGAAACCGGTGCTAAAGACTATTAATTTTATTCGCTCTAAAACCCTGTGCCACCGCCAGTTTAAACAGTTTCTACTGGACATCCAGGCTGACTACGAAGATGTTTTATATCACAACGATGTAAGATGGCTCAGTCGGGGGTCTGCACTGCAGCGTTTCTACTCTCTCAGAAAGGAAATCGGAGAATTCTTGGAAACAAAGGTAAAACCTATGCAAGAACTATCTGATCCTTTTTGGCTGGCTGATTTGGGGTTTTTAGTTGACATAACAAAGCATCTGAATGTTGAACACGAGTGAACACGAGTCTTCAGGGGAAAGATGGAGCAGTGAACCAGCTTTATTCAGACGTCAAAGCCTTTGGAACAAAGCTGCAACTTTTCCAGAGGCAATTGTCACAAACACAGCCCAATACCATACATTGTTCAGAATTGCAGGAAATAATGAACAGTTTTCCACCGGACAATATCAGTGCGCAAACGAGCAGGTATGCAGCAGACATCGCATCTCTGGCTGGGGAGTTTAAACGGTGCTTTAAACTCCCCTTGAGCTCGAGCTCATTGAGCTGCATTGTGACAGCGAGTTACGCAGTCGTCACCAACCTCTCTTGTGAACTTTTGCCGCCAACTGGATAATAGCCGATTCGAACATTGGCTAAGAAAATGTTGAGCTTGTTTGGCTCATATTCGTGTGAGAAGACATTCTCTGCTATGAACTTTAACAAGAACCGCGTGAGGACAAGACTAAGTTACTCTCACCCGCGTGACATTTTGCGAATCAAAACCACTGCCTTTGAACCAGACCTAGCCTATAAGCTGCAGTCCAGATCTCAGTTTCACCCTTCACATTAGTGCAGGCAAGTTTTTTTCTCAATTGAGATGAATACATTGTAAAATCTCAGTTAATGTCAGTTGGTCTAAATCAAGTATAAATATATTTGCACACAACATGTATACTTTGTGTTCTGTTCCTGTTCATATTTTTTTCACTTAAAAGTTGACAGACAACCTTTATTACCAATAATATGTAATGTACTTTACAACGTTCCTGACATATATTTTTCAGCTTCCTGTTTAGTTTTTTTCATCTGGCCTTCAGATATGAAAGTATGCTGTTTGCAATAAACTTTGCATAAAATAGTTGATTTGCATTTGATTTTAATGGTTCAAAGAATGTCAGGCAAATTGGTCGGCCCTCAAGCATGTTCACTTTATCAAATCTGGCCCTCTTTGAAAAAGGTTTGGACACCCCTGGCTTAGTGGAATATGGCCTTGACAAAGCTAGGAGGTGGGCATTCACAGTTAGTATGTTTGGATTGGCTAATTATCTGGGATGTGCAAGCTGTTACATTATAAGTTTCCTATTCTAATGCTTTCTCACAGACCTTGTTGTTGTTGCCAGTACTGCTGGTGGTGCCTTAGGCCTGGGAGAATTATTTTTTCTCTTGCAGGTTCATCAAAGGTTTGTGTTTGCAGCCATACTGCAGGGGATCCAGCTGAAATCACTGATGATAGCAGAGATGAGAGGCTTTATGTCAGACAGTGCAGGCCTAAGTCGCCTAAGCAGCAAAGGCATCACAGCAGGACTCCAGCACATCGCGGGAGCTGTTCAGGACCGCAGGAGGCTTGAGACTGGCAGAAAAGGTGTTAGATCTGAACATAGCAGATCCAATGATCATCATGCCTAGGAACTGAAACAGGAATCCATTGACAGCTGGAGTGACAGACAAGTACCGGCAGCCCAGGAGGGGTTGGGAACAGTGGCAGAGGACAGAGTGTTTCATAGGGGCTGTACTCTTTTCTGGAAAAAAAGATCCCCTAGTTGGGCAGGTGGGCCACAGGGGCCGCACTTGGGAACGGGATGGCAGGTCACTTAGCCCAGCTGACACCACTGAAGACAGCAGATCTGTGGATGACAGACAGTGCAGACCTAAGGGTCCTAGCCAGCGAAAGCATCACAGCAGGACCCAGGACATCACGGAGCACAGGAGGTTAGGACTGACAAGAAAGGTGTCAGATCAGAACATAGCAGATCCAGTGATCATCATGACAAGGAACTGGAACAGGAGTCCTCTGGCAGCAGGAGTGGTAGGCATGTATCAGCAACCCGGGAGGGGTTGGCAACAATGGCAGAGGACAGAGTGAGTCCTAGGGGCTGCACTCTTTACAGGGAAACAAAATCCCCCACCCAGGCAGGTGGGCCAAAGGGGCCACTCTTTGGAATGTGATGACAGGTTACGTACCCCAGCTACAGAAAGGACAGTGTCTGTAGGACAGACTAACCAGGACTTCTTCTCCTTACAGGTCTGGGAGTTGATCACCAGCAGTTTCATTTAGGAACCAGGCTTCAGGATCCATGCCAGCAGCTGCAGTAACAGTTTCCAAAACTGGAAGACGATGAGAGGCAGCCCTGCAGTTTTCGGCAACTGGGGGTTCGGGTGGTGAGTTAGATACTGCACTACATGGTGAGAATTTACTAAAAGGTTTAACTCTTTTCTAAATTTGTGGGGTACAATGACAGATAACAGGTCAGGCTTTGGGTAAGTTTTGGTACCACATGCGTGGTCACAAGGTTGGGGGCTATGCTACTGTAGTTCCGGAGATTGAAGGGAGTGTTGGGGGTGACGTAGTGGCAGCATTGGGTGTATAGGTCACAGAACTGTCTGGTTGCGGCAAGACAGAATGCTTATGTATTCTTTTCAGGGGGTTCTGGCAGTCCATTTAAGACAAAAGAGAGGAAAAAGTTGGAAGTGGGATTTTTTTTGGTATATTTTCTCTTGACCGTAGAAGAATTATTGGACATGAATGAACAGGATAAGAATGATGCAAAGGAAGTGGGGAATAAGAAAAGGCGGCGGTATCAGAAGATACCAAAGTGTTTTGGTAATTGGTTACGGCCTTTGTTGCATCCTTGCGTTGTTCTGTTATCTAGACTTACATTTTTTGGGTTTTTTTTGGCTACTCAAAGATAACCAATGCAAGTGGGGCAGGATCTTCAAGTGGGGTAAGGCCAGTTCCACCACTAGCACATCTGGCTCTGTGGCAGCTTATGTTGACACAGAGGCAAAGCCCAGTGAGGTTAGGCGCAATGCTACGCTGGCTAAACCTCTATCAAGAGATAAAGAGGTGCATGTTTGTTAAGAGACTGCTTTACACTTCTGTGACTTGAAATCAGTTTTGGATTTCCCACAGGTGGTTAGGGACAATTTGTTCAAGGAGGTACGGCTATGTAGGATGGCAGGGCCGTTTGAGCTGTTCCCGTTGGAAAATCTCAGAATTTTATTATGGGTGGTGCTGAAGAAGGTGACTAGAAAATGCAGACTTATCCACTATCTGTCTCCTCCTAAAGGGTCATCAGTAAATGATGATATTGATAGGGAGCTATGCTCAGTCTCTGTCTCATCATTTGACCAGGCGGTCGAGTTGGTTAAGAGGTCTGGCAAAAATGCTCTGTTGGCTAAGGCACCTATAGATATGGCCTTTACCCATACATCCTCATTGCCATCACTTATTAGGATTCTTTTTTAAAGGCAAGTTCTTTGTGGCTTTGTGTCTATTGATGTGATGTTTCATCTCATGTGCTTACTTAAAAATGTGTAGCACTTTTGTGGAAGGCGTAGTTAGAGAGGAAGCTGGTAGTCATTTAAAAAATAAATAAATAAACATTCTCAGTGTGAAGTATTGTTAGTTACTTGAGCTTTTGTGTTTGCTTCCTTAGGGTTGGTTGCATGGTTGGTGGGCCATTCGTATGTACAATGGGCACAGAAGAGAGCTGTAGTTTAGTTCCAAAGTTAGCAGCTGTGCTTTCCGGTGGGCCAAGTTACATTGGTGTGGCTCCAGTTTTGTACGGGTCACCAGATTTTGTTTTATTTCATGCAGAAAGTAATGACCTGGGGCAGGTGCAAAAGCTGGAGTTGGTTAAACAAATTAAAAGGGATGTGGACCAATTGCGGGAGTTACTGGCAGGGGTAGTAGTTATATGGTTGGAAATGGTTCCCTGGTTTCACTTGAGGCATGTTTAAGGTCAATAAATTGATAGTGGGTGATTAGTCACCTGGGCCTGGAATCAGTGTTGCCAAGTTATTTTGCATGGATGGGGTAAATCTTTTGGATGTTGGTATACCCCTACATTTGCTAATTCGGGCAAGTTGGTATGGTAGGTTTTGAGCTGGCCTGTGGCTCAGAACCTTGGGGTGTATGGGTATCTCGGTATACCCCTACATTGGATCATTCAGACAAATTGTTTGCTCTTTATTATGTTTCATGATTTTATTTATGTTGTTATATTATATTGTTATATTGTTATGGTGTTATGTTGTTAATATGTTGTTAATATTGGGGTCGTTGTCATTGTAATGTTGTGGGGGGTTAGTTATATACTGTTTCATAGGGTTTTTTTGAGAATTACTTTTTGTATGAAAATTCATGTTATATTAAAAGCTGTGGACATAATTTTACCCATCATATTGATGTCTTTGTGAGGACCTCACGATCACATGGACGGAATAGCCGTCCATAGCAGTGCCAGCAGGGGGAATGCCTGGTAGTCCCCCTGCTTCTGTAATAATGTTTAATAAAGTTAAAAAACAGAGTAAAATTAAATAATATATACTTAGATTATATATATGATCCAAGTATATATATATATATATATATATATATATATATATATATATACACACACTTACACATACATACACATACACTAAGTATATTTTAATATTAATATATATATATATATATATATTGTTATATATATATATATATTAATATCAAAATACACATAGAATTATATTAATTAAATATATATATGTATATATATATAAGTATTATCATATATATAAATATGCATATAATATAAAATAAATAAATATATAAATGTGTTAAAAATAAAAAATAAAAGAAATTCAAATAATTAAAAAATATATTTTTGTGTAATTTTGTTCTAACTGTATTTTGATATTAATATATACATTGATATCAAAATACACTTAGAACATAATAATATATATCACTATATATATACCTATATATAAATAAAAATAATTTTCCTTTCCATCCTACTGCTCCTAGCAGCTGGTGATGTCACTCCAAACCCTGGTCCCTCCGCTACTAAGCCACCTGGTAAAAAAAAAAAAAAAAACAGAAATCACAACAACCTAATACCCATTCCATGTAATTCTCACTATAATTCCTCATTTAAAGCTGCCCTCTGGAATGCACACTCTGTGTGCAGCACCTTTAAATTAACTTCCATGCATGACCTATTTATCTTAAACTCCCTAAACCAACTTGCACTAACAGAAACATGGTTATCTCCCTCTGATACTGCTACCCCTGCCTCACTATCCTTTGGTGGTCTTCACTTTACCCACAATCCAAGACAAGCCGAGAGTAAAGGTGGTGGTGTAGATTTTCTCCTTTCACCCCACTGGTCCTTTAAGAATCTGGCTATCCCCCCTTCCCTCTCTTTCCCATCATTTGAAATTTATTCAATTTGCTTTTTCAAACCCTTCTTTGCTAACAATGCCGTTATCTATCGTCCCCCTGGTTCCCCTCTCCTCTTCCTTGACCACTTTGCTGCCTGGCTAACCTATTTCCTCTCTTCTAATATTCCATCCCTAATTCTTGGGGACTTCAATATTCCCATTAACCCACATTTGACCTCAGAAGCCTCTAAACTACTTTCAATTACTTCCTCCCTCGGGCTATTGCAGTGGGCTAATTCTCCCACCCATGTAGCTGGCAATACCCTCGACCTTATTTTCTCTTATGCATGTACAGTATCTAATATTTGCAACACTCCATTTCCTCTCTCTGTGTTACGCTACTTGGGTGATTTGGATTGGAACTCAACTGCAGCTTGTAAAACTCCCTAATTACAATAGTGAAGAAACGGAGAATCTTTAAAGTATCAATACTGTAGCTTTAAGAAAAGAAAGAATTGCTGGTAACTTGATTCAAAATAAGTTTTAATAAGTGTTAAACTTAAATGAATTGCATTTAGGCAATAATCCAATAAGAAGAAGTGTAAGTAGTCAACAACACAAAGTTCATTAATAAGTATTTCCTCAGAGATGCATTAAGTAACAGTCTTTAGGTTAATGAGAATAATTTTCAATAATAACTTTAAGCAAATAGCTGAGAATATTTGCAAAGCAGGAACAGTTCATAGTTAATAAGCATGATGGGAGTTGTCCTCCATATAATTAGTAGCTTGAAGCAGTGAAGATTTAAGTAAGCAAGCATTAGTTCATTATTAAATGATATTGTAGACAAATAGCTGAAAGATATAGTTAAGGTTAATGTGAATAGTCCTCCAATAGTTCAGAGATATTGTCCACTTGTAAAGTAAGTGAGTTTCTATTCTCCAGTAATCCTCTGTGGCATGAAGCAGACTTGTCTTAGCCCAGAAGGCTAGTACGACTTCAGAGCTTGTAGAGCCGGCGTGTCCCAGAAGCCGGCGTGCATACTCGGAAGTAGGACCAACATTGCCAGAGCCTGCGGAGAGGTAAGTCTGGCGGAAGAAGCACCCAGTATCACCAAGCCCCCTCTCTCTGGCGCGGTCTCCCTAAATACCGTCAGAGCCGCATCAGAGGGGGACGGGTTCCGGCTCCGCACAGCGGAGTGCCGGACCCGGAAGTGTTACCGCATGACACTCTGATCACCACCTCTTATCGCTTGCTCTCGATTACTCCCTCACCCAATAAAATCAGCCTGAACCCCCTCAACTCAGGAGGAACCTTAATTCTATTGACCTCCAGCAGCTGTCAGCTGAAATTGATTAACAACTGCTATCCATCCCTTCCCTCCCCTGTCCCTCACTGGCCATCTCAACAAATAACACTACCCTCACCTCTGCCTTGAACGCTGCAGCCCCGCTCCAAACATGCACCTCGAGGAGGACACGCCCCCAATCTTGGCATATTAAATCAATACGCTATCTGCAGAGTTGCTCCCGTTGTGCTGAATGCTCCTGGAGGAAGTCCCGCACCCAGGCAGACTATCTTTATTATACATTCATACTGTGTTCATACAGCGTAGCCCTTGCCCTCGCCAAACAGTCATACTTTTCCTCTCTCATTAGTTCATGCTCCCGCAATCCCAGGCGTCTCTTTGACACCTTTAACTCTCTTCTCCGCCCTGCTGTGGCCACCCCCGAAGCTAACCTTACTAATGACCTAATCGCAGCTAAATCCAAAGGCCACTACTCCATATTAATTCTTCTTGATCTCTCTGCTGCCTTTGACACCGTTGATCATGCTCTCCTCTTTCAAACTCTTTAATCGCTCGGTCTCTGTGACTCTGTCCTCTCATGGTTTTCCTCTTATCTCTCTCAACACTCATTCAGTGTCTCCTTTTCCACGGATACCTCCTCCCTTCATCCTGTCTCGGTTGGAGTTCCCCAAGGCTCTGTCATTGGTCCCCTTCTATTTTCTCTTTATACTGCCTCTCTTAGAAAACTTATTGACTCTTTTGGATTCCACTACCACCTGTACGCTGATGACACCCAAATATGTATCCCTAGACCTCTCCCCTGCCGTCCTGCGACATGTCACTGCTTGCCTGTCTTTGGATGTCCTCCCGCTTTCTGAAACTCAATCTCTCTAAAACTGAGCTCCTTGTCTTTCCTCCTCCTAATACTGATCCTCCTCTTTCGCTCTCCATTCAAGTCAGTGGTATCCACATAAGTGCATCCTTGCAAGCACGCTGTCTTGGCGTCATACTTTGCTCTGGCCTCACCTTTGAGCCTCACATCCAGTTTGTTGCCAAATCCTGTAGATTCCAACTTAAAAACATAGCCTGTATCCGCCCCTTTCTTACAAAAGATGCTACCAAGGAGCTTGTCCATGCTCTAGTAATTTCCTGCATGGATTATTGTAACCCTCTCCTGATTGGTCTTCCCAAAAGCCGTATCGCCCGCTACAGTCTGTAATGAATGCCGTCGCCAGACTGATTTTCCCCTCTAGTCTGTCCTCTCACACCTCACCCCTCTGTCAGTCCTTACATTGGCTTTCTGTTTCCTATAGGAGTCAATCCAAAGTGCTAACCCATACATATAAAGCACTGAACAATTCTAGCCCCTCTTATATCTCTTCACAGATCCACAGGTATGCCCCTTCTCTGTCTCTCTGCTCTGCCCATGATCTTCTCCTGTCCGCTGCTCGCACCCGTACAGCTAACTCGCGCTTGCAGGACAGGGCCGGACTGGCGATACAAAGCAGCCCTGGAAAAAAAATTGTGCCAGCCCCATAAGTCACTGCGTCATATATTGTTGCGTGTAATATGTAAGGCTATGTTTTGCCAGGACAGATGATTGAGTAATATATATATATATATATATATATATATATATATAGCTTTTTCTAATATAAAATATTGGTCCTTTCAGGGTAAAACATTTAATTATACAGTAAGCATACTCACATGCAGACACAGGCAATTTCGCTGACATCTCAATGACACACACAAGCTCATTGATACACAGCCTCATAGACAAACAGTCTTACTGATATACATCAGCTCATTGACATAAAAACACAAGCTCACTCACTAGCAGGCACACGCATGCAAGCAAGCTCACTCACTAGCAGACGCACACACAGCTTAATGTGGTGGTACTGTAGTGACAGTCACTCAGACGGTCACTAGAGGTGCTTCCTGTGTTAGTGCACCTACATTCAGGGCCTCCACACTCTGTAGGTGCTGAACGTTCCCCATAGAGATACATTGATTCATTGCATCTCTATGAGGAGATGCTGATTGGAGTGGCGTTTTGCAGCCAATCCTATGGCAAAGCATTGGATTGGCTGAGATCATCAAGCTTGATGATCTCAGCTATAGAGTCAGGGCCAGTCGAGGGGAGACCAGCATGCTGCGTGGGAAAAAAAAAAGGTGAGCAAAAACACTATTTTTAAACACACATTTACACCATGACAGACACAGAAACACACATATACCATGACAGATACACACCCCATGACAGACACACACACCCACCATTATAGACCATGACACAGACAGACACACACCATGACGGACAGACAGACACACCATGACGGACAGACAGACACACCCCATGATGGACAGACACACACACACCCCATGAATGACAGACAGACACACACACACCCCATGACGGACAGACAGACACACACACACACACCCCATGACGGACAGACACACACACCCCCCATGACGGACAGACACACACACACCATACAGACAGACACCATACAAACAGACACCATGACACAGACACACACACACACCATACAGACAGACACCATGACACAGACAGACACACACACACCATACATACAGACAGACACCATGACACAGACAGACAGACACACACACACCATACATACAGACAGACACCATGACACGGACAGACACACACACACACCATACAGACAGACACTGACACAGACAGACAGACACACACATACCATACATACAGACAGACAGACACACACACACCATACATACAGACAGACACCATGACACGGACAGACAGACACACACAACATACATACAGACAGACAGACACACACACACACCATACATACAGACAGACACCATGACACGGACAGACAGACACACACACCATACAGACAGACAGACACCATAACACAGACAGACACATTACTAGTACCTGACACCAGGGGGAGGTCTGCTGGCGGCCGCTGGAAGACTTGTCCTGGCGGCCGCTGGGGGGAGCTACGCTGTCTGTGCTCTCCCGTCCTCGCGCGCTGCTGAATGAGACCGGTGCCGGAATATGACGTCATATTCCGGCGCCGGTCTCATTCAGCTGCGCGCTGGGGAGCAGAGCCAGCGCAGCTCCCCCCAGCGGCCGCCAGGACAAGTCCTCCAGCGGCCGCCAGAAGACCTCCCCAGCGGCCGACAGCAGACCCAGGTGTCTGCCCGGCCCCAGGAGCCGACGGTATCCAGGTGGGCCAGTCCAGCCCTGTTGCAGGACCTCTCGCAGGCAGCCCCCTTCCTATGGAACAGCCTGTCTACCGCCATCAGACTCTTCCCTAGTCTTCAATTCTTTAAGAAGTGCCTTAAAACCCATCTCTTTAGGAAAGCTTATGGCCTCCAAGAGAAACCTCTACCTTACACATCTGTCTCTTGCTCTCTCCTACAGGGCAGCACCTTACTCTCTCCTCCAGATCTGCTTCACTCCCACCTTATTTGATTGATATTTCCTGTCCTAATGTGTTTTATATGCTACCTCCTGTAATTGTCCTATTTATAGTTACATCCCCCCCTCTCATAATATTGTAAAGCACTACGGAATCTGTTGGTGCTATATAAATGGCAATAATAATAATAATAAAAAATAATATATATATATATATATATATATATATATATTTTAATTCAATATATATATTTATGTAATATTTTTACATAATTAAGTAATTGTATTAACTACAATTTGCGGGACCTGCCTTATAACCCAGGCAGAAAGTCCAGAGAATTAATTTGCTATCACTATATTTAACCCTGTAACTTTCTAAGACACCATAAAACCTGTACATGGGGGGTACTGTTGTACTCAGGAGACTTTGCTGAACACAAATATTTGTGTTTCAAAACAGTAAAATGTATTGCTATGATGATATCATCAGTGAAAGTGACTTTTTTTTGCATTTTTCACACACAAATGGCACTTACACTGACGATATAATTGTTGTGATACGTTTTACTGTTTTGAAACACTAATATTTGTGTTCAGTGAAGCCTCCTGAGTATAACAGTACCCATCATGTTCAGGTTTTATCGTGTTTTCAAAAGTTACAGAGTCAAATATAAGGCTTGTGTTTCAGTTTTTTCACATTGAAATTCGCTAGGTTGGTTACGTTGCCTTTGAGACTGTATAGTAGCCCAGGAATAAGAATTACCCCCATGATGGCATAGCATTTGCAAAAGTAGACAACCCAAAGTTTTGCAAATGGGTTATGTCCAGTCTTTTTTAGTAGCCACTTCAAATTAGTTTTTTGCATTTTCCACACACAAACAAATATTAACGCTAACTATTAAATTATGTTGTCCTGCAAATATTTGATGTTAAATGAAAGCCCTATTTCTCCTGAATAAAATGATATATAATAAGTGTGGGTGCACTTAATATGAAAGAGGTGAATTACGGTTGCATATAGACATATAGTCAAATTCCAAGTTTTGTTTACGTTTTATTTTGATCAAAACGTGTACATTTGGCTCAGTCCTTAAGGGGTTAAAGGGAAACTACAGTGCCAGGAAAACAATCTATTTTCCTGGCAATGCAGGTCCCCTCTCCCTCCCACCCCCCAATCCCCGGTTGCTGAAGGGGTGAAAACCCCTTCAGTAACTTACCTGAGGCAGCGACGATGTCCCACATCGCTGCTTCTTCCTACGCCGCCGCTCCTCCTAGTGATTGCGTCGGCCGGTGGGCAAGACTGATCCCGCCCACTTACCGGGGAGACCCACAGCGTGAGGACGTCCAGCGACGCTCTAGCACAGGTTTCCTATGCTATGATCCAAGAAGTGCCCTCTAGTGGCTGTCTAGTAGACAGCCACTAGAGGTGGAGTTAACCCTGCAAGGTAATTATAGCAGTTTATAAAAAACTGCAATAATTACAGTTGCAGGGTTAAGAGTAGTGGGAGTTGGCACCAGACCACTCCAATGGTCAGAAGTGGTCTGGGTGCCTGGAGTGTCCCTTTAAGGTTTGAGAGGTGTTTGTATCACAGTTAGTTTACATAGGGTGTTTCATGTGAAATTGATTACAAGCTTAGGAGATGTTATAGTTGTGGTATAAGGGGTATTTAGAATCAGTGGCGTACACATGACCCATGGGGCCCCGGTGCAAAAATTGATCCGTGGGCCCCCCCCCGCACGCTTACTCAGCGCGGGTCGGGGTCGCAACACATGGTGGCGGGCACCTGGTCGCAGGGGTTGCAGGGCTGCGACCCCGCGACCGCGGTATGCACACACACTTAAAGGACCACTACAGACACCCAGATCACATCAGCTCAATGAAGTGGTCTGGGTGCCAGGTCCCTCTAGTTTTAACCCTGCAGCTGAAAACATAGCCATTTCAGAGAAACGGCTATGCTTCACTGAGGGTTAATCCAGCCTCTGGTGGCTGTCTCATTGACAGCTGCTAGAGGAGCTTCCGCGATTCTCACTGTGAAAATCACAGTGCGAAGACACTGAACGTCCATAGGAAAGCATTGAGTAATGCTTTCCTGTGGGCGGTTTAAATGCGCGCGCGCCTCTTTCCGCGCATGTGCATTTCGGAGCTGAGTGGCAGACACTGGGGAGTCCGACGCTGGAGAAAGGTAAATGCTGAAGACACACACACACACTCTCACGAACAGACACATACACACTAGCTAACAGACACACACATTTACTGACAGAGACACACTCAGCGACAGACATACATACACTTTCACTGACAAACACACACTCACTAACAGACATCAAACACACTCAGTAACAGACACACACAGTAACACACTCACTAGCAGACACACACCCAATAACAGACACATTCACTGACACACACACTAACACAGGCACTAACACAAACAAACACTGACACACTAACACAAACAAACACTGACACACTAACACACACACATACACTAACACACACACATACACTAACACACACACTCTAACACACACACACATACACTAACACACACATACACTAACACACACATACACTAACACACACACTAACACACACACATACACACACACATACACACTAACACTAACACACACACACACACACTAACACACACTAACAGTAACACTAACAGTAACACTAACACACACACACATACACACACAGTAACATACACTAACACTAACACACACATACACACACTAACACACACATACACACACTAACACTAACACACACTAACACACACACACAGTAACATACACTAACACTAACACACACATACACACACTAACACACACATACACTAACACACACACACATTTTTTTTTTTCAAATTTAATCCCCCCAGCCTCCTTACCTTTTGGAGTGCTGGGGGGATTCCCTGGGGTCCAGTGGTGCTGCTGCTGGGCTCCTGGGCGGGCGGGCGGGCTGTCTCGGTGGCCGGCGTGCGAGGGATCACTCAATGCTTCCTCTTCAGCTCCCTCGCGCGCCGCATAGGGATGCAGGAGCCGGAAGATGACGTCATCTTCCGGCTCCGGTATCATTGCGGTGCGCGAGGGAGCTGAAGAGGAAGCACTGAGTGCTCCCTCGCGCACCTGCCTGCCCGACCGGCCACCTGCCTGCTGGGGTCAGCAGGGCCAGCCTCGGGGGGCCCTGGGGTGGTCGGCTCCTGGGCCCCCCAGGGGAAGAGGCTGGCCCTGGGCGTACATACCGGGTCGCAGGGGCGGCCGGGCCCCCTGGTGGGCCGGGCCCGGTCGCAGCCGCGACCCCTGCGACCCTGGTATGTACGCCACTGTTTAGAATTATTCAGTTTAAAGTAAGAGTTCAGATAAGTTTAGTACTGGGTAGTTTGATGTTTAGTGTTTCAAGAGTAGTTGACCATAGGATTTAGGTAAAGGTTTTTTTTAAGGTTTAGGCTTTGATTGCTTCAATATGAGACTGAGAAAATGTTTGGGGGCTAGGGTATGGGAAAAGATGTGTTTAGGTCTTGTGGAGTTTGAAGATTGGTCCACTCGAAGATCCGTAAGCTTTCAAATCCCGCGCTCAAATTGAAACCCTTGCACATGCTCTTACATGGTCGCCAGTGGCGTCCTACAAGAAATTCCTAACAAAGCATCTCCTAGACGCAGCTAAGATCCTGATACCCACAATGTGGAAACAGACAGGGGCACCATCCCTCCAGCAATGGGTTTCTATAATATGGAATCATTAACCGCTGTCCTTAAAGGAACCTCTGGTAAATGTGTACTTACCTGAATGCCCTGGTTAGACTTTATGTCACACTCTGCTGCAGAGACCTAGAGGACACGGGAAGTGGGAGCCCAAGACGTACCGGCCAACCACCTAGCGATGACTGACCCCAACGACAGTAAGCACTGACACCACAGACAAGGAACACCTAAATATCTGCTTAATATGACAGAGCCCCACCCGCTGAGCCTCCAGCATTCCTTCCCCCTCTCTGATTCCCCTTCCTTACTATTATTTACCTATTACTTACTTATTAATTTTTTCACTCTCTTATCTCATTTGTTTGAACCACACACTGGACACAGGCTGCTGTAACTAAAGACCTGGCAAGGGGCAGATCCCCTTAGAGACCTTGCAAACGCAAAGACAGGTTATGTTGGGGGTACAAATAACTTGTCTATGACCAAGTAACATATACGTAATGTCAGCAGAACAACTCCTAGAATTTGAAGTTACGCTAACTTAGGCACTGTAGATGCCGACTCTGAAAGCCATTGCAAGGCTAGCACTCTCATACAATATGTAGACAAAGAGCATTAAGGGACAGGGGTAAATTCACAACACAAACCCCAGCCTATAAGGACAAATGGACACCAACGCAGTATTACACAATGATATTAGCAAGTCTCTATACCTCCCTTTTTGATAAAACCTAGTTTGGAATTGTTCAATACCACACCATGCAAACTGTCTTTATTATGCTATTCATTGCAATCGAAACTGAAACCTTGACAACAACATGTATCAACATACAAATGGCTTTCTTGTTCTATTTTATTTTCAGTTTTCCTGCTAAAAACTAAAATAAAGATAGTCAAAAAAGAAAAAGTCACTAGAAACGAATTGCCCCCTGTATCTACCATCTGTGTTTCCCTAGAAACAACACATTTGAAAAATGTGGAACTGTAAAATAGGTTGTGAATTAAAATCAGTTCACTCAGTGCTGTTGGGGCTGAGACTGTGCATACCTCTGATAAGGAAGTATTTCTGGAGTGAGGGTGTGTGGCTAAGGAGGCAGGCTTAGGGTGCAGCATTCTGCAAAATGTTAAAAAAAAAATTGGCAAAACTATAAAGATTTGAGCAGTCAAAAAATACAGCAAGTTAAAGAGGCCAAAATCTATTAAATGCATTACATGTGTTTTGGTGCCTGGAAGGCCCCTTTAACCCCTTAAGGACACATGACATGTGTGACATGTCATGATTCCCTTTTATTCCAGACGTTTGGTCCTTAAGGGGTTAAAGAAGGGCTGGTGCTACTATACGGCAGTACAGGCAGTCAAAATAAGGTGAACCAGGCTAGAGGTGCAACATCTGGCACAGCACAGTGCTCCCCTCCTGCTGGTCACTCCATGTAGGTTGGCCATGGCACAGATTTATGTGCAGGCTGTGTGCAGGGAGTGGGGATATGGATCATGTTATATCCCTGCTCTCTGTGTAGCACACAATGTGGTTGGTGCCTAGTGATGAGGATGAGCTGCTGAATTGGAACTCCACAGAGCCAGACATCATACTCCCCAGGCACATGATTGCACAGGGCTGATAAGTGTGTATGTAAATGTAACTGCATGCATAACTGTATGTCTGTGTATGTATGTCTCTATATGTCTGTATGTCTCTGTATGACTTTGTCTATATGTCTGTGTCTGTATGTCCCTCTATGACTATGTCTGTATGTTTCTTTGTGACTATGAATTACTTTTCTTAAGCTGCACTAATTATGCACATATTATTATTGCTCAAACTGTGAAAAAAAAATTATTTCATTTTTTTTTAAACATTTTTTTATTATAAATGGAATTTAAATATGTATATGTGACATCAAATTAAAGCCCTTTTCGTCCTTTAAAAAAACGGTATAACGTGTTTGTGCACTAAATGAGAGAGAAGGAAACTGAACGCACAAAAATGCCAAACATCCTTATGTCCTTAAATGAACACTCTGAAATATGCTACTCACCCTTTTCAAGCCATTTTTATAAATTGCAATTTATTGATGACTTAGAGTGTCAGATGACCACTAATCAGCAGCTCGATGCTGCCTGAGTCTTCCATTCTGAAGAATTTCGGAAAGAGGAAGAACAGAGGCAGTGACGGAACTACCGGCGGTGCAGCCGGTGCAACTGCAATGAAGCCTAGAGCAGCACAGGGCTGAGAGTTCCACCATTGATTTGTGGTGCCGCTGGCCTGATGGGGATATGGTATGCACAGAAGTGGGTGGTCAATTGCGAGACGAGACTTCTTCTTTCTCTCTGAAAAATAAACCATAGCAGGGCCAGCAGATTAATGCTACAAAGTTCCCACAGCTTCACTGACCCACAGTGAATTTTACTGGTGGGGAGCTCAACACAGGGAGCACTGTGCCGGGAGGAAGTGATTACATTTCACTTCCTCCTGGGTCACGGTGAGCAGCGCAGGGGAGAGGGACAAGGAGAGCAAGCTCAGCTCTGCAGCATGGGAGCTGCTGGTGAGTGTGCACTGTGTGTGTGTGTATGGGTCATTCTCTTTGTGTATGGGTCATCATGTGTGTGTGTGGGGGGGGTCATTCTAGGAGAGCAGTCTATGTGTGTGGGGGTCATTTTGGGTATGAGTCAGTCTGTTTGTGTGTGTGTGTGTGTATGGGTCAGTCTGTGTAAGTGCTGGAGCTCCAAGAGAGATACTTCTCATCTCATGACCTCTTCTGTACACAGTGGATAGGCAGCCTTCTAAACCACCATAAATCAGATTTTTCAACCCTCTTTCTCGCAAGGTAAGAACAGGGAAAGGAAAATAATTGTTTTATTTTGTTTTTTTTATTCAATTATTAAAGTAATAATTGTAAAGCCCTTCACTATCACCCTCCCTACACCACCCATACACACAGTTCACCCTCACAGAGAATGAACCCCCCACATACAGTTCACTCCCACACAGAGTGTAACTCTCAATACACATGCAGTGCACCCCTCAGACACTTCATCCCACACATAAACTCTTCACCTGCATACACACTTCATCCACACATACATTCACACACATACTTCCCCATTACACACTGACTTTTTATATATATTCAGTATCTCACAAAATTGAGCACACCTCTCACATTTTTGTAAATATTTTATTATATAATTTTATGTGACAACACTGAAGTAATGACACTCTGCTAAAATGTAAAGTAGTAAGTGTACAGCCTGTATAACAGTGTACATTTTCTGTCCCCTCAAAATAACTCAACACACAACCATTAATGTCAAAACCGTTGGCAACAATAGTGAGTACACCCCAAAGTGGAAATTTCCAGATTAGGCCCAAAGTGTCACTATTTTGTGTGGCCACCATTATTTTCCAGTACTGCCTTAACCCTCATGGGCATGGAGTTCACCAGAGCTTCACAGGTTGCCACTGGAGTCCTCTTCCACTCATCCATGATGACATCACGGAGCTGGTGGATGTTAGAGACCTTGCGCTCCCCCACCTTCCATTTGAGGATACCCTACAGATGCCTTCTTTAGCAAGATAGTGGTTATCTTGGAGGTGTGTTTAGGGTCATTATGATGTTGGAATAGTGCCCTGCGGTCCAGTTTCCGAAGGGAGGGGATCATGCTCTGCTTCAGTATGTCACAGTACATGTTGGAATTCATGGTTCCCTCAATGAACTATAGCTCCCCAGTGCCGGCAGCACTCATGCAGGCCCAGACCATGACACTCCCACCACCATGCTTGACTGTAGTCAAGACACACTTGTCTTTGTACTCCTCACTTGGTTGCCGACACACACGCTTGATACCATCTGAACCAAATAAGTTTATCTTGGTCTCATCAGACAACAGGGCATGGTTACAGTAATCCATGTCCTTAGTCTGCTTGTCTTCAGCAAACTGTTTGCAGTCTTTCTTGTGCATCATCTTTAGAAGAGGCTTCCTTCTGGGATGACAGCCATGCAGACCAATTTCATGCAGTGTGCAGCATATGGTCTAAGCACTGACCGGCTGACTCCCACCCCTTTATCCTCTGCATTGCCAATGTTGGCAGCACTCATACCTCTATTTCACAAAGACAACCTTTTGATATGACGCTGAGCACGTGCACTCGACTTCCTTGGTTGACCATGGCGAGGCATGTTCTGAGTGGAACCTGTGAAACCGCTGTATGGTCCCACCATGCTCTAGCTCAGTTTCAGGGTCTTGGCAATCTACTTATAGCCTAGGCCATCTTTATGTAGAGCAACAATTCTTTTTTTCAGATCATCAGAGAGTTCTTTGCCATGAGATGCCATGTCAAACTTCCAGTGACTAGTATGAGAGAGTGTGAGAGCGATAACACCAAATTTACCAAACCTGCTCCCCATTCACACCTGAGACCTTGTAACACTAATGAGTCACATGACACCAGGGAGGGAAAGTGGCTAATTGTGCCAAATTTGGACATTTCCACTTAGGGGTGTACTCACTTTTGTTACCAATGGTTTAGACATTAATGGCTGTGTGTTGAGTTATTTTAAAGGGGACAGCAAATTTACACTGTTGTACAGGCTGTACACCTATTACTTTACATTGTAGCAGATTGTCATTTATTCAGTGTTGTCACATGAAAAGATATAATAAAATATTTACAAAAATATGAGAGGTGTACTCACTTTTGTGAGATACTGTGTGTGTATATGTGTGTGTATATATATATATATATATATATATACATATACACACACATACATACTTCAGCTCCTTGATAATCACACAATGCAACCTCAATAAACATACACTTTACAGGCCCAATCAGCACACACACAAACTCTACTAAAAGTACAACTGATGTTGGTGTTGCGGTTCACTGGGGACCGCACGCTGATGGAGTCCATCGAGTGGCCCATGCACTTAGGGGCAGCCAATGGGCATGTGTCTTCAGGGGCCCCCCCAAAATCTTGCACCAGGGCCCTCTCTCCGTTAGTTCTGCCACTGAACAGATGGGTACAGAGGTCTGGCGCTGGAGCACGGACTTTGGGATTAAACCGTTCATGACAATTTCAACAATACTGGTAAGGAAGCGCCAGAAAAATGCTGGTACCATAACAACTTCATTTCAATGAAGTTGTGATGGTGCTCGGAGTGTTAACAAAACAAGCTAACTGAAGCTGTGTCCTTAAGGGTTTGAGTTAGTTTTATTGTACCTACTGTACTCCAGCGGTTGCCTGAATGTATGGATACAGATGATGCCACTGCATTAACCCAGACTCCCAATGAAAAATGTTACATTAGCAGTTATCCTGCCATCTCTCCCTTACATGTTACCTGAACCTATGGAAAGAGTGAAGTCTTTGTGAATAATATACAAACTACTAAGCATGTCACTAGATTCACTTCTAAACCTATGTCTGTATTTATAGTTTCACTAATAGCTACATTTAAAAAGTTTTTTTTTGTCTTCATTAAATCATAACGCAAGCTTTGCCTATCTCTTTTAGAAATGTACTTCACTCTGTAACATCCCTTTTCATGGCGGCTAAAGGCTGAAGTGGTTGATACTTTGCATTCTTTTGACACATTAAGTGCTGTGCCTGCTGCTATTCCTCCACAGTCTCATTCCATACGATGCTTCTCCAGAACTGCTGTAAATTCCTTCTGTAGAAAAACACCATTCAGCTGCAGCCTCACTTGAAAGATTACCACACACACTAATTAGGACTCCTGCTATGATTAAAAAGACATTTCAAATTAGAACTACCACACTGCAGGACGGGAGAGGAAAACAGCTCTTCATGAAGACAGCTAGAAGTGTGTTTTTATTTTTTAGTGTAGCAGTGTTGGAGAAAGCAGCTTGTGTAGACACAGGGGTCAGCCTTTGTACAATATTATGGGAGAATCCTGAGGTCTTAATGTCATTTTAAGGACGTTCAAGGATTCCGTCCTCAAAGCAGGGATACTGAAAAGAAACTCAGGGGTATTATATATTCATCAACATGCCCTGTGTTCATGCATATTTGTTTATGATCGTCATGAATAATAAGATGGTGAGAAAAAAAGCTTTAAGGCCTGATTCTATAGCCAGAGCGGATCAAAACGCTAAGTAGTCTATTATTATTATTATTGTTATTATTATTATTATTATGTTATTATTTATATAGCGCCGACAAATTCCGTCGCGCTTTACAGCGGGTGGACTAACGGACATGTAGGTGTAACCAGACAAGTTGGACACACAGGAACAGAGGGGTTGAGGGCCCTGCTCAATGAACTTACATGCTAGAGTGAGTGGGGTAAAATGACACAAAAAGTAAGGATAGTATTAGACTAACGACAGTTGCAAGAGATGAATCTGTCGGGAGCTATTAACAGTTTAATTGATACACTTTTATGAAGAAGTTGGTTTTTAATGATTTTTTTGAAGGAGTGGAGACTGGGTGAGCATCTAACGGAGGAGGGAAGTAAGTTCCACAGGAACGGTGCAGCCCTGGTGAAGTCATGAAGGCGGGCATCAGAGGTGGGAGTACGGATAGAAGATAGACGTAAGTCTTCAGCAGAGCGTAAGGGCCTAGACGGGACATATTTGTGTATTAGTGAGGATAGATAGGTGGGAACAGCATTATGTAGAGATTTGAAAGCAAGAACCAGAATTTTAAATTGAGCTCTATATCTTACAGGAAGCCAGTGTAGGGACTGACAGAAAGGTGAGGCGTTGGAGGTGCGGGCGGACAGGAAGATGAGCCTCGCTGCCACATTCATTATGGACTGTAATGGCACAAGTTGGGAGCACTTAAGACCACTGAGAAGCGGATTACAGTACTCAAGGCGAGAAGGGACAATGGAATGGACCAGCACCTTAGTTGCATCTGGCGTTAAGTAGGGTCGGATGCGCGCAATGTTTTTGAGATGGAAACGATAGGATTTGGAGATAGACTGAACATGAGGCGTGAAGGAGAGGTCGGAGTCAAAGAGAACACCTAGGCAGCGAGCCTGCGTGGTGGAGCTGATGATAGCACCGTTGACTTACAGGGAGACAGATACAGGAGTAGGAAAGACTAGAATTTCAGTTTTGGTCAAGTTGAGTTTAAGGAACTGGGCAGCCATCCAGTTAGAAATAGCAGAGAGGCAGTCAGAGACACTAGTCAAGAGGGACGGGGAGGGATCAGGAGAGGGCAGGTAGATTTACATGTCATTCACATAGAAATTATATTTAAAGCCAAAGGAGCTAATGAGTTTACCAAGGGAGGCAGTATAGATAGAGAACAGAAGGGGACCAAGGACTGAACCTTCGGGGACACCAAAAGAGAGGAATTGGGGAGAAAAAGCAGAGCCAGAGAAAGAAACACTGAAAGAGTACTGGGAGAGGTAGGAGGAGCACCAGGAGAGAGCAATATATTGTAGACCGATATTGCGGAGGATGAGAAGAAGCTGTTGATGATCAACAGTGTCAAAAGCTGCAGACAGGTCAAGGAGAATTAGGATAGAGTAGTGACCACGAGATTTTGCAGCGAGTAGATCATTGGATACTTTCGTCAGTGCCGTTTCCACAGAGTGCTTAGTGCGGAAACCAGACTGGAACGGGTCTAGCAGAGAGTCTGTCTAGAGCCCTCTCTAGAGCCGGTAGCAAAATACAGGGTATATTCACTAAGGTGGGAAGTTGAAGTTAATTCAAAGAAAATTTCAAATTCAAGGTAAAAATAACTAAAAAAATTAATGCCGTAATCTTTATAAATAAATAAATATTTAATAAACTATTATAATAATAGTATACATGGTTCAGACCAGATCCGAGTCAAAAACTAGATAGGGAAGTGTATTACAGTACTTAGGATAGCACGGATTAAAGGAACATTTCGGTCAGCATAACAACTTCATCTAAATTAAGTTGTTATTGTTCCAAGAGGCCCCAGGTGCTCTCTTGCCTTAGGTGGTTAAACCATTGTTGAAAGCATGAACCCCAAAGGCTGCCTCTCTCCAGGTCCCCCAGGTGGCATCCCGTACCTTTTTTTTATAAATGTGGAGCTACTGATTGGCTTACAGCGTTAGCTGACCGCTTTAGCCAATCAGCAGTGCCCCTGCTCTATAGTACTCTGTGCTTCCAATAATTCAGTTTCAGAAGTCGGATGCTGTCTGGGAACGAGAAGTGCAGACTAAGTTCACTGGCTCCCTGCACACCCCTCCCCACAGCATTAACTTTGGATGGTGAGTGAGGGACATCTTTGATCTCCCCACTGGACATGGTGCCTCCTCTATACAGTGACCAGCCATGGAGATCCTCTGATCTCCCCTGTTGGTCCAGATCATGGCCATTGCAGCCCACCTGGCATTTGCATGGTTTGCAAGATGACCAGTTATTCATTGGACTGAAACTTCCATGACTCCCACTCATTCAAATCCTCATAACCTTGACTTTATGATTTCCCTAAATCTAAATCATGGGATACACAGTTGTATCTTACAACGTTATCCACTACAACAATATACATAGAACTTTAACAAAGCTCTGAATTATAAATGTTATATTCACATATATTCACATTGCATTCTTCATGTTGTGACATTGTGCCCGATGCCATTTTTAACTTGTCGATAGTTAAGCTTCTGAGAGTAAATTGTGCACCTAAATGAAAATGAAGCAAGAGGACCAGTATTCAAGAATCACATCAATCAGAGTAAATGATGCCTCCTACATTATTCCAGTACGTGATATCAACTGCTACTTTGCAACTTGCTCAATATATAAATGTATCTGATGAAAGTTTTTAAACAAAACTGTCACATCGATCAATAAAATTAATAAATAAATATATAGAGAAAGAGAGATTCTGAACTACATTTTATATCTCCTACTTTTACTAATAGGCATCACATATTAGAGTCTTCAGGATTTTTTTGTCCTTTAATTTCACCTGTGTTTCCCCGAAGCGCACCTTCAGACACATCATTGGTTTCATGGCTGTGCAGCCTATTCAGACAATCAATCTCTTCACAAGACTGAAGAATTTCATTAGATTGATTATCATCCTTTGCAGAGAACCTGGCAAAACATTTGCCTTCTAAATCCCAGACCTTTGTTCTCATTCCAGCAAAGCTATGGTAATGAACATTTAACGGATAAAAACGTGACTGTAATGAACTTAGATGTGTTCTCTTTGTCTCTCTCTTTTAATTTCAAGACAATCAACTTATTCTGGCCAATATAGTCAATGTGAGAATGTATCCGAGTTAAATAATTATTTGACTCCACTACTGTGGTATTAAATGTGCAATAAAATTCAACATAACTCACTATTTAAAGCACCACTATAGGCACCCAGACTACTTCAGCTCAATGAAGTGGTCTGGGTGCCAGGACTCTCTAGTTTTAACCCTGCAGCTGTAAACATAGCAGCTATGTTTACATAACTGCTATGTTTATACTGAGGGTTAATCCAGCCTCTAGAGGCTGTCTCACTGACTGCCACTAGAGGCCGCTTCCGCAATTCTCACTGTGAAAATCAGAGTGAGAATACGCTGACGTCCATAGAAAAGCATTGCGTAATGCTTTCCTGTGGGCGGATTGAATGTGTGTGTGGCTCTTGCTGTGCATGCGCATTCGGCGCTGACGCCGGCAGGAGGAGGAGAGTTCCCAGGTTTTAACCCCTTCAGTCCAGCGGGAGGGGGGCCCTGAGGGTGGGGGGAACATAAGGACTACATAGTGCCAGGAAAACAAGTTTGTTTTCCTGGCACTATAGTGCTCCTTTAACCCCTTCAGGACGGAGTCAATAGTGCACGTTCTGATCAAAACAAAACGTAAACAAAAACTGGAATTTGCGCTATATGTCTGTTCAACCGTAATTCCCCGCTGTCACATTAAGTGCACCCACACTTATTATATATCATTTTGTTCAGGAGAAACAGGGCTTTAATTTATCATTAACTATTCATATATGGAACATAATTTATTATGAATAAAATTTAAAAATATGTGAGAAAATAAGATTTTTTTAAAATTTGTATTTCCGTCTGACATTTTAGCTGTGAATGTCATAAAAAAATGCACATATTTGTAATCAGCGATGTCTCATGAGTAAAACAGGTTTTATGGTGTTTTGGAAAGTTACAGGGTCAAATATAGAACGTTCCATTTTCAAATTAAAATTTGCCAGATTAGTAATGTTACCTTTGAGACGGTGTGGTAGCCCAGGAATGAGAATTACCCCCATGATGGCATACCATTTGAAAAAGTAGACAGCCCAAGGTATTGAAAGTGGGTATGTTTAGTCTTTTTTAGTAGCCACTTAGTCACAAACACTGGCCAAAGTTAGTGTTCATATTTGTTTTTGTGTGAAAAAAGCAAAAAAACGAATATTTTAGTGTTTGTGACTAAGTGGCTACTAAGAAAGACTGGACATACCCCACTTGCAATACCTTGGGTTGCCTACTTTTGCAAATGGTATGCCATCATGGGGGTAATTCTCATTCCTGGGCTACCATATGCTCTCAAAGGCAACATAACCAATCTGGCAAATTTCTGTTATGCTACTTGGGTTTTTAGAATTGGAACTCAACTGCAGCTTGTAGAACTCCTTAATTACAATAGTGAAGAAACAGAGAATCTTTAAATTATCAATACTGTAGGTTTAAGAAAAGAGAGGATTGCTGGCAATTAGAGAATCAAACAAAGTTTTAATGATTGTGATACACTTAAGTGAAAAGCATATAGGGAATAATTCAATAAGAAGAAATTGCTGGTTATAGCAAACATAGAAACATAGAATGTGATGGCAGATAAGAACCATTCGGCCCATCTAGTCTGCCCAATTTTCTAAATTTTCTAAATACTTTCATGAGTCCCTATCCTTATCTTATAGTTAGGATAGCCTTATGCCTATCCCCCGCATGCTTAAACTCCTTTACTGTGTTAACCTCTACCACTTCAGCTGGAAGGCTATTCCATGCATCCACTACCCTCTCTGTAAAGTAATACTTCCTGATATTATTTTTGAACCTTTGTCCCTCTAATTTAAGACTATGTCCTCTTGTTGTGGTAGTCTTTCTTCTTTTAAATATAGTCTCCTCCTTTACTGTGTTGATTCCCTTTATATATTTAAATGTTTCTATCATATCCCCCCTGTCTCGTCTTTCCTCCAAGCTATACATGTTAAGATCCTTTAACCTTTCCTGGTAAGTTTTATCCCGCAATCCATGAACCAGTTTAGTAGCCCTTCTCTGAACCCTCTCTAAGGTATCAATATCCTTCTGAAGATACGGTCTCCAGTACTGTGTACAATACTCCAAGTGAGGTCACAAAGTTGTCAGGGACCAGGAACCAGACAGAGACAGAACTAGATGCAAACACACCTTTATTAATAAATAACAAATAAATAACAAAAGCAAAGTCCAGGAATCAAGCAGGGGTCAGTCACCAGAGCGGGTAGTCAGACAAGCCAGGATCAGGAGCACGGAGAGCAGCGGAGTCAGGAACAAGGCCGGAGTCAGGAACCAGGAGCAAACAGGAAACACAGGAACAAGGAGACTTCTGGGGAACAGGAAACCACGCAAGGGCAAGGAGGTTCTGGGATTTGCTGCTTAAATAGGCAGCACTGATTAGCAGCAGGGTTGATTACTACTCTCAGGTGAGTAACCGTGGCAACATGCAAAAGGAGCTGATAGTAATTGCAGCTGAAAACTCTTTCACTGACACAGAAAGGGTTGCTGTTTAAAACAGCAAAGAAACCCTGACAAAAGTTCAAATACAAAGTTCATCAAGTATTTCCTCAGAGATGTATTGAATAATATTCTTTAGGTTGATAGGAATAATCTTCAATAGAAATAGTATGCAGGTAGCAGAGAATATTTGCAAATCAAGAAACAGTTCATAGTGGATAAGCTTGATGGGAGTTATCCTCAATATAATTAGTGTGTATGCAGCAGAGAAGATTTGAGCAAGCAAGAAACAGTTAATTAATAACTGAGATTCCAGATAATAGATTGGAAGTTATACTTAAGATGAATGTGAGTTGTCCTCCAAGAGATCAGTATTAGAGTCCACTTGTTAAATGGTAAAGTGTCTGTTCTCCAGTAATCCTCTAGCGGATGAAGCATACTCCTTTTATCTTCAAAGGTTTAGGAAGGCTTGTGAGAGAAGCTTGTGGAGCCGGCGTCTATACCCGGAAGTAGGTCCCACAATCACCAAGCGCTTTCTCTCTGGCGTAGTGTCAGAGAGCCGCGTCAGAAGGGGCCGGGGCCGGCTCTGCATAGCGGGAATGCCGAACCCGGAAGAGATACCGCATGACAATTTCAATGTCAAAAAAATGAAATGCAAGCCTTATATGTGACTCTCTAACTTTCCAAAACACCATAAAACCTGTACATGGGGGGTACTGTTATTCTCGGGAGACTTCACTAAACACAAATATTAGTGTTTTAAAACAGTAAAACAAATTACAACAATAATATAGTCCATAAAAGTGCAGTTCGTTTGTAAAAAATGCAAAAAACGTAATTTTACTTAAAATATTATCGTTGTAATACAATTTACCAGTTTGAAACACTAATATCTGAGTTCAGCGAAGTCTCCCAAGTAAAACAGTACCCCCTATGTACAGGTTTTATGGTGTCTTGGAGAGTTACAGGGTCAAATATAGTGCTTGCGAATTAAATTCTCTGCACTTTCCCCCTGTGTTGTCAGGCACGTCAATCAAATTTTAATTAATCAAATCACATAATTATGTTAAAAGATTACTTAAATATACATGTAGAATTTTAATATATGTGCATTTATAGGTATTTAAATTCTATGTGTATACTAATGTAATCTTTTATGTAATTATATGTATTTATCTATTTATATATATTCGCGGTTCTTTGTATTTTATATATAGATAGATATATATAGAATGTCATTCTAAGTGTATTTTGTTACCAATATATATATATTAATAACAAAATACAGTTAGAATGAAATTACATATGAATATATAATTTATATTAAATTTTGTTTCAATATTTTATTTATTTATTTTATTATTTTATTTATTTATTATTGTAATTATACGTGTAGATGTATAATATATGTGTATATATCTATTATATATATAATATATATACATATTATATATATGTAACGTCATTCTAATATATATGTACTTATATTAAATTAAAATACACTGCGTATGATGTTACATACATATAAAATGTATATATATTATATATATAATATATATTTTATATATACATATATACACATAATTTTTATTTTAAACATGTTTAATTCATTTATTTTACACCACCTACCAGCAGGGGGACTGTCTGACATTTCAGACAGTCCCCCTGCTGGCAGATCCACAGCCAGCTATAGGGGGCCTCATTTGCCTGGGGAGGGCTGCCTGGGCTGTCAGGCAATCCTCCAGAAGAGAATCGCGGCGGAGGTGAGTACCTCCGATCTCCTGGGGCTGCAAGCCATTACGGCGTTCTATGCTGCCGCAACGGCTTTAAAGCCCTTTTAATGCGGGAACACTGTAACGGCGTTAAGGGGTTAATAAACAAAACCTTTAACATGGAATCACAGAAATATAAAATGTAGCATACAGTAACCTTGTAATAATCAACTGACATTTTCATGGTCAACAAGCAATTTATCACTTTATTCTTAAACTTATATCATTAGTCTTCAAACTTCACATATACTTCCTATGCGATCATTTATAATACAACAATTCGCTCCCTTGATCCAATTCCCTGTTTTCCAAACAAACATACTTTATCCGTACATACTTCGATACAGTAGGTGTTCTGCGGAATCCCACCTGACCTTTTGCAATCTCCAGTTAGCTGACCTTCCTACCTACAAACCTTAACTATAGTAATTCGTTCCCATGTCTGCTGCTAAAATAATCACTCTTTCTGTCTTCAAAAACTGACTCTGCTCAAAATCTGCTCAGCTCTGTCTCTTGGCTTCTCATCAAGTAGCAAATCACTTCGAGAGTCCTCGTCCTCACCTTCAGAGCCATGCATCTGCTCTGCTTGTATATCAACTTGAATTCTCCAGACATTCCCACACAACTTCTGCGCTCATTGATCTAGTGTTGATACACTGAGGGGCTTGTTCTTGGGCAGGCAATGTATTTGGGATTCAAAAAAAACCTATTTCCCAGAGTTAAGATGCTCCACGGTTATACATATTTGTTGGGGGAAGGGTCAGGGAGGGTGGGGGACGGGACTCATAGTCAATGCTAATTGCAATATAAGCCATTGGGATAGACGTCAGTGAGATTATTTTATGAGCTTGTAAAATGTTAAAGGACCCCCAACACCGCTTGTTTCCTCTTTTTACATGTGCGAAGAGTGTGTCTTCTCTTAATTTATAAAAGTGCAGATTTCAATAGCAATTAGCACTTTTATAAATTAATACCCCTCTGGCTGTCGCTCAAAATTAAATATTGAATAAATATGAGCATCCGTTCAAAAAAAAAAATCCAAAAAAAAGGAAGAAAAAATGAGTATGAAGTCACACTAACCAAATAAAACTAATATATATTTTGTATAAAAAATATATGTTTAAAAGCATATTGAACTCTAAATATAATAGCAATTAAGCTGCTCCAGAATATAGGTGACTTCTGAAAAATTATTTCTTTACAAATAAATCATTCCTTATTTAGTTGTTCGTTGTGTAGACTATTAAACAATTTAGAATGATTGTGCGGTAGTACATGCAGATCCAAATGTTAAATTCATTTATCATATGTGTTACAGCCTTATACCCATTTATTTGATTAACATAACTACAACTCGTGGAAGGATTGTTGTGTCTTATAGTGTTGATATGTGCATTCAAAAGTTAGGATTTCATTGTGTGAAATAAAGCGCTTTGCAAATATTATTGGACGTCTTTTGAATAATTGAATAGAATAGAGCTTATTTTTCTCCAGTTTCGGGAACCCGCTGCACATGGCATGTTATAAGAGAATTACTCATTGTACTTTGTGGTAATAAACCTTTGCCTATATACAATCCCTTTCATTTCTCTCATGTTCGAGTATTAAGTAGCTGCAGTGAGTGAGTTCATGGTTTGTCACTGTCACTCTTACTGTTACGAGCCGTGCATGATAGAATGATTGAATCGGTGACAAAAATGGAAAAAAGTTAAGAATGCAGGAAATATGAATCTGTGAAGGATTGAACACACATAATATGAAGAAGAAAACATTGTTACAAACCCATTACTGTTAAAGACACCCAAGACACCTTGGTGCCCATGAATCAGCACTTGCAATGATATGTTTACATTTGTGCCACTACAAAGGCATTATTTACTATATTTCATTAATAGCTCAGATATTTACGCATGTTCTATTTAGACCTTATTTGGAATATTTCGAGAGAATGCATCACCTTGAGAAAGAATAAATAAAGCAATATGTTTCATATCATTATACCAATATATACAGGGCCAGTACAGAAATGTCCTCCGGTAATTTTTTCTTAACCCATTAAGGACGACGGTTGTGCATAAGCCGCCCTTGGGGACCCGGCTCTAAATGCTGGTGGGCGGCAGTCCCCCTGCATCTGATCCTGCCCTTACGGGCCATGTGATCGCGATGTCCTTGCGAGGAACTCACAATTACATGGACAGAATAGCCTTCCATTGCAGTGAGAGCAGGGGTACTGCCTGGAATGACAGGTAGTCCCCCTGCTGCCTGTAATAAAGTAAAATAAATGTTAAAAACAGTGTAAAATAAAATAATATATACTTAGATCTCATATATATATATATACATATATATATATATGTATATGATCTAAGTATATATATTATCATTATTATTTTATTATTTATATAGCGCCATCAGATTCCATAGCACTGTACAATGGGACAATATATATATATACACATACATACACGTACACTGTATACGTGTATTTTAATATATATATAATCCAACGATTTAATTGCTGCTAAATCTCGCGGCCATTACTCTATCCTAATTATTTTTGATCTTTCTGCTGCCTTTGACACTGTTGATCATCAACAGCTTCTTTGCATTCTCCGTAATTTTGGTCTATGGGATACTGCTCTGTCCTGGTGCTCCTCTTAACTCGCCCAGCGCTCTTTCAGTGTTTCTTTCTCTGACTCTGCCTCTTCCCCCTAACCCCTCTCTCTCAGCGTCCCCCAAAGTTCTGTCCTTGGTCCTCTAGTGTTCTCTATCTATACTGCCTCCCTTGGTAAACTCATCAGCTCCTTTGGCTTCCGTTATCATTTCTATGCAGATGACACGCAAATCTACCTGTCCTCTCCTGATCTCTCTGGGCCCATCTTCACTCATGTCTCTGACTGCCTCTTTGCGATTTCCAACTGGATGGCTGCTCATTTCCTTAAACCCAACCTGTCCAAAACAGAACTTCTGGTCTTTCCTCCCTCAAGTGTTGCTACTCCCATGTTTGTCTCCCTCCAAGTAAACAGCGCTACCATCACCTCTACCTCGCAGGCTCGCTGCCTGGGTGTTCTTTTTGACTCCAACCTCTCCTTCATCCCTCATGTCCAACCAATAACCAAATCCTGTCGCTTCCATCTCAAAAACATAGCGAACATTCGCCCCTATTTAACTTCGGATGCGGCTACAGTGCAGGTCCATGCTCTTGTTCTCTCTCGCCTTGACTACTGCAGTCCCCTTCTCACTGTTCTTACGTGTTCCCAGATTGCCCCGCTGCAATCTATAATGAATGTGGCGGCGAAGCTCATTTTCCTGCCTGCTCACACCTACCACACCTCCCCGCTCTCAGTCCCTACATTGGCTTCCAGTTAGATATAGGGCTCAATTAAAAATTCTGGTGCTTGCTTTAAAGTCCCTACATAATGCTTCTCCAACCTCCCTAATACACAAATGTGCCCCGTCGAGGCCCCAACGCTCTGCCAAAGGCCTACGTCTATCCTCTGTCCATACTCCCACCTCTGATGCTCGCCTCCAAGATTTTTCCAGAGCTGCACCTCTTCTGTGGAACTCCCTTCCATTCTCCGTAAGACTTTCACCCAGTCTCAACTCATTCAAAAAAGCACTGAAAACTCACTTCTTCAAGACAGCATATCAATTAAACTGTTAGCAGGTTTTAATCCCCCATGACTCCTCTCCTGCAACTGTCAAAAATTACTTACTAAGCCCTCAGTTAATATTTTTCTAACAAACTACTTCGTACCCCTACTTTTACCCTTTGTGTCACTATACCCCACTCACTCTAGAATCTAAGCTCATTGAGCAGGGCCCTACACCCCTCTGTTACTGTACGTCCAGTTGTCTGGTTACAATGACATGTCTGTTAGTCCACCCATTGTACAGCGCTACAGAATGTAGCCAGTGTTTGTGACCAAGTGGCTACTAAAAAGGCTGGACATACCCCATTTGCAAAACCTTGGGTTGTCTACTGTGGCGAAACCAACCTCGCCACTGTGAAATGGAGAAGCCTGGTTGCTCGCCTGCTCCCTTTGGACTATGGCCCTGCAGGTTAAACCGTTTATTTCCCCTGCAGAAAGGCTTATTTGTGTGATCTGAGTGCCATTCATCTAATAATGTGCGCTCAGATCCCAGCTATCTGGGGATATGTGAAATGTCTGTGTGTTATGTGTAAAAGGCGACTTTATGTATTTTAAAGTGTTTTGTGTCTTTTTGCAACCATGTGCTTAATGGAGTCTTGTGTCTGTCCTGGGAGATAATTGAATTACTTATCTCCAGGATAGAAGACTCTGAAACTGGTTTGGGCCAGAAAGCCATGCTTCATTTAGTCACAAAGGACTTTCCCTTAACTTTTGAACCCCTGGTCTGATTCGTGCCATTTTTTAATATGTTGTTCCCCTGAATGGATTGATTATGAAAATGTATGTTTTATGTTTGTGACATGTATATTTTAGAAGTTATAAATATTGTGTAAAAACTGTATTCCTCTGCCGGTGATAATGAGATTACCCATTGTGTTCAGTAATCATATCACCTGCAGAGGGGAGGATTTTGTGTGGGAGTGTCTGGGTGTATTGTACGGATTGATTGGTTGTTTTGTAACGCCCTGTGGGCTGTACTATGTTTGTGGATTGGGAATAAAAGAGACTGTATGTGACAGTACAGGAGATTCTGCTTGACCCTCAAACCGATGTGTCGTCTCGTTTTTGGGGGGAATTGGATTGTATGCTGACTGCCAGGAGTGTAAGCGGATTGTATGCTTTTCCTGTTCGGCTGATTCCAATGTTCGTGTGTTTCCAGTTCGGGAGTTGGTGAATTCGTACAGTTTGCAGTTCGGGAGTTTGGTGCTTGCAGTAGCTGCTGGTCTATGGGAAAGGGGATTATCGCCTAAACGGTTTTTATCCTCTTGTGAGAGAAACGGTCCGTTACATCTACTTTTGTAAATCTTATGCCATCATGGGAGTAATTCTCATTCCTGGGCTACCATATGGTCTCAAAGGCAACGTAACCAATATGGCGAATTTTAATGTGAAAAGACTGAAAAATATAACATGCTATATTTGACCCTGTAACTTCCCAAAACACCATAAAACCTGTACATTGGGGGTACTGTTTTACATGTTAGACATCGCTGAATACAAATATGTGTATTTTATTGCAGTAAAAGCAAACAGTATTATGACATTCACAGTTAAAGTGTCACATAGAACTAAAAAAATAACAACAAAATGTCTTATTTTCATTTTTTTATATATTTTATTCATATTAAATTATGTTTCATCTCTATTTATTTTATGTTAAATGAAAGCCCTGTTTCCTCGGAATAAAATTATATAAAATAAGTGTGGGTGCACATAATATGAAATAGGCGAATTATGCCTGAACAGACATATAGCGCAAATTCAAGTTTTTGTTTACGTTTTCTTTTTATCACAACGTGTACATTTGGCTCAGTCCTTAAGACGACGGGGTTAATACGACTATACAAAGTACATTGGGTCACACTTTTAGACTTTAAAAAAATGAAGTTGGCTACGGCAGAGGATAGGATTCTTTGCAGTGAGAATGATACAAGTTGTGTAATTCTCTGGCTGAAGAAGTTTTTTTTAAATAGCTTGTTGTTTCAATAAGAAATCTAAAATTTGGATATTACTTCAGAGTGGGGTCTTGAACTTTCTTTGGATAAATGGCCGAAACAGATATGTTTGAATGGTGTAACTTAATAGACTAGCCTTTTTTTTAGCCTTTGTAATACACTGCACTGAACTCATTGCTACATAATTAATGGTGTGACAAATAGTTGTATAAAGCTATGTATACTCGCTGCCGTTACTCACTACTATAAGCTGAGTACAGAAGAATACCATAAATGAAGTGACGATCTGACGATCTAGATTCTGCATTCTTGCAATATACAGCCGAATTCAATTGACAGCATTGCATAATAAGTTGCTTTAGTAGAAAATAAATCCTAAAGGCAGATCATTGTGAAACATACTTTTCTCTGGACCTACATAGGTCAGTGGAGATACATTCTTAAAAGAAATTGCTTAGGTCTAGAGTAATAGAGACTTGGTCTCTGAAAGAATTTCCGAAGATCCAAACAATTTATTTGACTGTGTGGAACATCACTTATTGGTTGCAGTAACAAGAAATCTTACAGAACACCAAATAAAAATAGGAACATTATTCTAGGACGTATCGATATTCATGATATTCAGTAACAATATTCATTTTTTTAAATGAAGAATGAAAGGCTGAGCCTACTTTGACTGGAATCAAACCTGCTTTGCAGAGATAGTGTAGCCGTACACAATCTCACTTGAATTTTGCATATCTAATCCAAAACTTAGTATTCTTTTTCAGAATTCTCCAATCTGTTAGCTGATAGTTATTGTGCTCATTTGGTATATGGCCAGCTCTTGAAAACTAACTTTCTTCAATTTTTCGTTAATTGTAGTCCATTAATGATTTTTCTTTTAATAACCAGTGGCCCATGTTAAGTTCAAATTGTTGGAGTGTTGTGCTTCCGTGTGAGTGTTCATCTCATCCTGGTCAGGGCCGGATTATCAAAGGGGCTGATGGAGCTGTAGCTCTAGGCCCATGCCTATGGAATAGGCCCATTGATTTAAAAAAATAAAAAAATAAAACATTTTTTTTACTACTCTTCACATGCTCGAGCTTAAGTATGGAAACTTAAGAGGGATAGAGGGGAACAATACTTGTGTGGACTGGCTGACAATGAAATTAGTTAAGGTAAAGCTGGCTTTGTGCACTATGCAAATACTCTTGCTGCTTCAGTCTCTCTAACACTGTGGCATGTTCCCTTTATTCTACACTAACTACATATACTTTTTCTCTGTCCCAGACTGTATAACAGGAGTTCCTGCCTGCTGGTAAGAAGGTTAGGAGAGGAGTGGACCAGCGATTGCTAGGGAGCATTTTTTTAAAAGAGTAGAGCTAGCGCATCATCAACACATTTATGCCGAGCTCAGGATGTCGTCTGCACAGTATGCCCTTGGTTGGTCATCCTGCATCATTGGCAGGCAGCCTGATGTGCATTCATGCCAGGCTGACCATCTAATTCTTCGTGCCAACATGCCCCCTTTTTAGGCATGTTTGACCCTTTGGGCAGTTCTGGTTACGTGATTCAATCAGTGGCTCCCTTTTTACCCGAACACCTGCTTCATCAGACACTGCTGTCAGGTTGTATGGATTTACTTGAAATATGAAAGCGAGAGAGAAAGCGAGAAATTAGCATAGGGTATGCCGGGCCAGGCTCCTCTCGCGAGATCTGAGCGTTGCCGCACAGGCTAGAGTTCACTCTCCACTGGACCACCAGGGAATACAGCAGCATGGTCCCCTCTCCCTACATAAGGTAACAAGGGAGGGGGGATATTAACTGATCTGCCCCCACCTCCACTGGACCACCAGGGAAGGCAGCCGCAACAAGGATCCCACCTGCCTAAAAAAGGTAAGAAGGGAAGGGGAATATTTATTAACTAATCTGCCCCTACCTCCACAACCACAAATCACCCAAAACAGCACCCTCACACACATACAGCACCCTCACACACACAGCACCCACACACATACAGCACACCCTCACACACAGCACCCACACATACAGCACCCACACATACAGCACCCTCACACACACAGCACCCTCACACACACAGCACCCACACACACACAGCACCCACACACATACAGCACCCTCACACATACAGCACCCTCACACACAGCACACCCACACACACAGCACCCTCACACACACAGCACCCACACACACAGCACCCTCTCACACACAGCACCCTCACACACAGCACCCTCACACACATCACACACACACACAGCACCCTCACACACAGCACCCACATATACAGCACCCACACATACAGCACCCCACACACACAGCACCCACACACACACACAGCACCCACACACATACAGCACCCCTCACACACAGCACACCCTCACACACAGCACCCACACATACAGCACCCTCACACACACAGCACCCACACACACACAGCACCCCACACACACACAGCACCACACACACACAGCACCCACACATACAGCACCCACACACAGCACCCCCACACACACACAGCACCCTCACACACACAGCACCCCCACACACACAGCACCCACACACATACAGCACCCCACACACAGCACACCCTCACACACACACACAGCACACCCACACACAGCACCCACACACACACACAGCACCCTCTCACACACAGCACCCATACACATACAGCACCTTTACACATACAGCACCCTCACACACACAGTACACTAACAGCACCCTCACAAACACACACACAGCACCCTCACACACATAGCACACAAACAGCACCCTCACACACAGCACACTAACAGCACCCTCACAAACACATGACACCCACACATAGCACACAAACAGCACCCTCACACACACAGCACCCTCACACAGCACACTAATAGTACCCTCACAGCACACTACCAGTACCCTCACACACAGCACACAAACAGCACCCTCACACACAGTACACTAACAGCACCCTCACAAACACCCTCACCCACATAGCACACTACCAGCACCCTCACACACACATCACACTAACAGCACCCTCACACAGCACACACACACAGCTGTGTGTGTGTATATATATATATATATATATATATATATACATACATACATACATATACACGCGGCGTGTGTTTGTGCTTTAGGGTGCACACCCTAATGCAATAGGCTGCACACGGTAGGAGCAGAAAAAATGGGGGATGGGTCTGCGCCGATGTGTACACTGAGTGTTGAGTCCGATGTATATTATCGTGTCCAAAGTTCTACTTTTGGTGGGGTTCAGAAGGTACGATATCGTGGAGAGTAGTCCAAATATAAGAAATAGAAGAGATCTTACTTACAATTGACAGAGCTTAACCCAGCTCTGGTGTGGATAGCTTGCAGCGGTATTATCCCCGCTTACAGGATATTCGGCAGGTCTCCTCTTCTTTGTGGTAACAGGTGGCCGAAGTTGGGGAAGATAAAATGAAGACAGTAATGGTGCAGTATGTTCTACACTGATAAAAAATAATAAAATATGGTAGATACACTCACATTCGGTAGAGCTTAGGCTAGCTCTAGTTGGTTAGGCGTACAGCGGTATCATCCCCGCTTATGGGATATATGAGGAGTGATCTTGATCGGAATGTCAGGAGCTCGAAGAGAAGGTAAAACAGCGATAGTGCTCTCAATAAAATCTTAAATGGTAAAATAAAATAATAAAATATACTCACAGTGTATAGGGCAGACTAACCCCCCAGCCTATGCCCCCCAGCACCACCTCCACCAGATACACAACGTTTGGGAGGTGTGACTGTTTTAGAGTTTTCTGTCGATTCTGTAATTAGGCCCATCATAATTGTCCACATCGGGCCCAATGGGCTATTAATCCGACCCTGAGCCTGGTCATTGAGTACTCCTTCGTGGATGAGCACTGAAAGCTTGAAAATATATTACATTTTGCCAGGGCCTTTGCCTTTAGTAAATTTGGAGCTGATTTAGTAATGGTTCTGTTTATTTAGGATTTTGTTGTGAGATATCAAACTAGACCAACAATCGTGAAAAAGGCATGAAATGGATTATAACCTGTAAATGGCAAAAGCTGTGAGATATCAATTTTGAAGATCTAGTTTCCCCATGTTCATTGATAGCTTTTCAATAAACGAAAGAAATATCTGTGCAGTTACCAACTAAAAACTGCTGACATTCAGAAAATCATTGCAGTTTAATAATCCAAATTTGCACTTTAAGGATTAAAAAAAAAAAGACAATGATTCCTTGGGAATCCTTGGGAGTCTAAACAATCTGTCATTGCTGTCGAACTTTCCAAAAACATATAAAACATGAAACTCCAATGCATTACGACTGGCAAATAGTGCATACTCACATTAACAGCAATGCCAATGGCTATCAAATGTGTTTCATTATGTTAAATGTTCCAATTAGTTGTTCTCCAAGATAAAAATAGTCTCACTCCTATAGGCCACTGTTATCAAGTATTAAATATTTTACATTTTGATAGGCTACAGCAATAACTGTGTAGTGTTACTGTGTCAGTGCATACAGTTTGTTCCTATTTGTGGTTAGAGTCTGGTCTAGGTCTGACAGCTGTTCTTTAACCCCTTAAGGACTGAGCCAATTGTACACGTTGTGATCAAAACAAAATGTAAACAAAACCTTGAATTTGCGCTATATGTCTGTTCAACCGTAATTCACCTCTTTCATATTATGTGCACCCACACTTATTATATATAATTTTGTTCAGGAGAAACAAGGTTTTCATGTCACATCAAATATTTGTGCAAACAGAACTGTATATACCATACAGCAATAGGGCACCACTTATCACAAAAAAAACAAATGGTGAGTATAGTTACCCTCTAGCAGATGGACATGGAACATTTACATGAAAAAAAATAGAAAAATGGAAAACATCATAGTGCAAACTTTACTAAAGAAATAATAAAACATATAGGATAAAAACCACTCACAAACGATGTGGCACAATTGAAATATGTGCTTAAAGGCTGGTGCCTCAAATAGGTTAATTCCCCCGGTTAGGCGATCTGTGTGTAGGTCTGTGCAAAACTGCAGAAAGAGAAGGACCAGGATATTCACCACCAGATGCTTCAACTGTCAGGGCAGAAAGCTGCTCAACGCGTTTCGTCTATTCCAGTGTTCAGACTTCTTCAGGAGCTTTTGTGTGTCTTCTTGGTTCGGCATTTAAATATGCCGGGTGGCGTCCCTTCTATGTGTCTGCGCTTGCGCAGCCGAACGCAGACGTGATGACATACCATCCGTCGGCGTCCATCTCTGATGTGTGTTCCACCATGGAATGCAGGCAAACTTTATTGTTCTAAGCACCAGGGACAACACTCTGACTCACATAAAAAAGCTAATATGTGCCCCAATGCTATAGTATATTGGGTGCACATATTAGGAGTGTTCTAAAAACTAAAGGTTAGCAAATACTTGACAAAAAAAGGAGAGAGAAAATGCAATGTATGCGGAGACAGTATATATGCATCCAACTTACTGTCATGATCATAAAAACAATTTGAACAGCAAAAAAACAATTGGAACAGCCAGAATAATAAATAATATATTAAATATTAAATATGTGACAAATCTTAAACACCATAGACAGAGTCTTATATGGCATGGATTAAACAAAACATATTTCTTAATGAGACATAATCTTTAAAAACCAAAATTCTCAAATGACAGAATTTTAAAACAGAATTCTCAAAAGACATAAAACCATGATATTTAAGATGGCATAGTTTTCTAAACCACATGATCTTCAAAAAGGGGACGTAATTAAAAAAGACATAATTAAAAGAAACAGTTAAAAAGGCATAATTTAAAAGAGACATAATTTAAAATAAACAGAAATGGCTCGGTATAGAACATACATAGCAAAAGAACTTTTAAAACAGACATGAAACACAAAGAATAGTATTATGCCAAAATATATACCTTTTCAATTACATTCTCGAGCACATATTGAAAAAAAAGGAAAAAAAGGAAAAGATAAAATTAGCGATATATGCTGACAACATAGTCAACTAATCATACCATGTGTTCATGTGTACAAAACCGTGCTTAAAAAATACATACAACTGTGAAGTAGTGAACCTGGTATATATAGCTGAATTCTAGTGGAATAAGTCCATAAAAACCAAAATATCCAGGTCTGTATTCAGACCACCCGGAATGGAAGTTTTTAGTTTATAGATCCATTCCGTTTCTTTCATAGCTAGGCATTTTTCTATATCTCCCCCTCTCCAATGGGGGCTGACCCGATCAATGCCAATACAGCTAAAACTTTCAAATTTAAACTCTTGACAGCTGTTACAGTGTCTTGGTATACTGTGTCTTATACTCTTCCTCCTAATTCCACTAAAATGTTCCAGCAACCTTGTGTGTAAGTTCCTTATTATGCGACCTATGTATTGTATGCCGCATTTACACTGTAGCAAATAAACTACATATCTACTTTGACAGTTTATGAAATGTTTAATTTTAAAAGACTCCCCTGTAATATTACTTTTAAAATCTAATGTTTTATATGATTGGAACTTACAAGCGCTACATCTGCCGCACTTGTAAAACCCTTTCGGTTTTTCTTTTACAAAAACTATCCTTGGAGTTGTGCAACTCTTTTTTGTTTCTGGTAAAACACTAGGGGCCAAAATAAATTTAAAATTATCGTCTATTTATAAATTATACGGGGCTTGTTGGGTAAAACACTCTTTAAAAATTCATCTTGATTTAAAATAGGCCAGTATTTATTAATTATCTTCTCAATATGATGTGCCTTATTATTATATTTTGTTATAAAGGCTGTATTAAAATCTTTATTTAAATCTCCATTCCTTTGTTTCTTCTTTTTTCCTCTTAAAAGATCTTTTCTATTACACCTTTCTACTTGCTTCTGTGATTCATGAACCAGATCAATAGGATGATGTCTATTTTTAAATTTTTTATTTAAAATCTCTACCTGATTCTCAAAGTCCTTTTTCTCCGTACAATTCCTATATATTCTCATCTGCTGTCCTTTAGGAATGTTTCTGAGCCAGTTAGGATGGTGACAGCTGGAAAATGCGATAAAACTATTACCATCGGTAAGAGCTTTGCTATCGACTCATCCATTTCTAATACAAAACGTTAAATCTAAAAAATTTATTTCGAATTGATATATTTCTGCTGTAAAAACTAAATTATAAGAATTAGAATTAATATAATGTAAAAAGTTATCTAGAGCAGTTCTTGGACCTTTCCATATAATTAAAACGTCGTCTATATAACGTCTTCATAGCACCAGGTTTGCGCCGAAGGGATTATTATTCCAAATCTTTTTAGTAATTGGCGACAAAAATATTTGCATAATTTAGCGCAAACCTGGTGCCCATGGCTGTACCACAGGTTTGATGATAATACTTATCATTAAACGAGAAAAAATTGTGGTAGAGAATAAATTCAGTGGCGTCCAATATAAAATCTGCCTGTAAACTATTCATATTCTGATTCTCATATAATATTTCTAACAGCTTGTATGCCTTTAGAATGGTCAATAACTGTATACAAAGAGGCAACATCAGCTGTTGCCCATAAAAAATCATCTTGCCAGTTTAAATCCTCGAGTTCTAATATAATTTGGGCAGAGTCTTTAACAAAAGACGGGGCTTTAGTGACAAATTGTTGTAAAAAGAAATCAACATATTGGGAGATGTTACTGGTTAAAGATCCGATACCGCTAATAATCGGTCTTCCCGGAGGGTTATCTAGTCTCTTGTGAATCTTTGGCAGATAGTAAAAAACTGCCATTTTTGGAGATTTAACAAAGAGATAGTCAAATTCTTCTCTATTTATCACTTTGTTTTCAAAACCTTTATTTAATAGTTCTAAAAATAGTGTTTTAAAAGTCTCTATGGGGTTACCCTTCAAAATCTTATATGTAGTAGTGTCTCCCAGAATCCACATAGATTCTTGCATATAGTCTTCTCGGTTTAAAATAACTAATGTTGTTTAATTACTATATTAGGGTCTTCTTTCAACTGTTTTAGTGCTGTTTTTTCTTTTTTTGAGAGATTTTCTTTCCCATCATTTTTAGTTAGTTTGTCAAATTCTGATAAAATCATACTACTAAAAACAGGGATAAAATCCCCTTTTTCCCATGTAGGAAAGAATTTGGATCTATGCTTTAAATCAGTATGCATTATTGGTTTATCGCTTTGATCAGACTCTATAACATTTTCATTCTGAATTGTTCTTAGACATTCCACATTGCTAGTTCTCTTTTTTTTCAAAAAAAACGTTTTAAAGTTAATTTTCTTAGAAATTTCTGGGTGTCTACAAACAATTCGAATGAATTAAGGCCTCTTTGTGGGGCAAATTTTAGTCCCTTATTCAATACTTTCAACTGTTCCTTACTCAAAACTTGATTAGAGAGATTATAGATGCCCTCACTTTGTATCTTTAATTAGTCTGACATTTCATCCTCCTCTAGTACCCCTATTCCTCCTGTTGCTCCCAGGAGCTTCCTTTTCTTTGGAGGGGTATGGGTATTCTGCAGGGGAGCAAATCGATTTTTGTGAGACCATACATTCTCTTTTCCTTTCAAAATTGTCTGGCTTTTGTCTCATATGCCTTTCCCTAAAAAATCTCTCCTTTGAATAGGACTCTTTCCGGAATTCTGTTTTGAGTAATGGGCTTCGAAGGGTGTCGGACACTCCTTCCGTCTAACTATTGTTTCGTCTCTTTGCAGTTTCTTAGGAATAAAACCTATATTATTAAACTTCCTTGTTTAATTTCTCTCTCCTCTTTTGTTAATAGACCTTTTTTTTACCAGGATAAACCTTATTAAACCTATACATTTGATTTTTCCAATTCCTTTGTTTACCATTTTTATAATCATCTTTATCTCTATTTAATTTGCTTTCTTTTTGTGATAAGTGGCGCCCTATTTCTGTATGGTATATACAGTTCTGTTTGCACATTTGGTTTTTTAAGGGATACAGGGAGTGCATCCCTACATATAGTGGCTTGCCTGCACTACTCTGACGTCCAGTTTTCTCACTATCCATATTTGGTTTTATATACATCAAATATTTGTACATTAAACATAATTTAATATGAATAAAATATATGTAAAAAATTCGAAATTAAGACTTTTTAAAATTTTTTAGTTTTGCATGGCATGTTAACTGTAAATGTCACAATACTCTTAGCTGTTACTGCAATAAAATACACATATTTGTATTCACTGATGTCTCACGTGTAAAACAGTACCCCCAATGTACAGGTTTTATGGTGTTTTGGAAAGTTACACGGTCAAATTTAGCACATTACATTTTTCAGTTTATACACATTGAAATTTGCCAGACTGGTTATGTTGCCTTTGAGACCAAATGGTAGCCCAGGAAATGAAAATCACCCCCATGATGGCATATCATTTGCAAATGTAGACAACCCAAGGTATTACAAATGGGGTATTTCCAGTCTTTTCTAGTAGCCACTTAGTCACAAACACTGGCCAAAGTTAGCGTTAATATTTGTTTGTTTGTGAAAAATGCAAAAAACTAAATTGAACACTAATTTTAGCCAGTGTTTGTGACTAAGTGGCTTCTAAAAAAGAATGGACATACCCCATTTGCAATACCTTGCGTTGTCTACTTTTGCAAATGGTATGCCATTATGGGGGTAATTCTCATTCCTGGGCTACCATACAGTCTCAAATGCAACATAACCAATCGGGCAAATTTTAATATGAAAAAAAAAGGAAATTCAAGCCTTATATTTGACTCAGTAACATTTAAAAACACCATAAAACTTGTACATGGGGTGGTACTGTTATCCTCTTAGACTTCGCCAAACACAAATATTAGTGTTTCAAAAGAGTAAAATGTATCACAATAATTATATCATCAGTGAACGTACCGTTTGTGTGTGTAAAATGGAAAAAAACTGAATTTTACTGACGATATCATCGTTGTGATATGTTTTACTGTTTTTAAACGCAAATATTTGTGTTCAGCGAATTCTCCCAAGTAAAACAGTACCCCACATGTACAGGTTTTATGGTGTTCTAGAAAGTTACAGGGTTAAATACGGGGCTTGTGAGCCAAATTCTCTGGAATTTCTGCTTGGGTTGTCGGGCAGGTTCCTCAGATTGTAATTAATAAAATGACTTGATTATGTAAAAATATTAATATAAATATATTTGTAGAATTTAAATATATATGTATATATATATATATATTATTATTATTTTTATTTCTTTATAGCTAGATAGATAGATAGATAGATAGATAGATAGATAAATAGATAGATATATGTATTATAACGTCATTCTGAATGTATTTTGAATTTAATATATATTTATATTAATATCAAAATACAGGTAGAACAAATTAAAACTGGTATATATATTTTTTTCAATTTATTTTTATTATTTTTGTATTTTATTTCTTTAATTTTTTCAATGTATTTATTGATTATTTTTATTTTATATATACAACATCATTCTAAGTGTATTTTACTATTTATATATATATATATATATATTAAAATACACTTTTATTAATGATGTATGCATGCGTATGTGTATATAAAACCACTTAGATCATATATATATATATAGATGATCCATGTACTTTTATTTTCTTTATTAAACTTTTTATTAACTTTTAATAACTTCATAAACCTCTTTGCAGGCTTAAGGGGGACTAAACCTGGAGGCACTGCACAAGTCGGCTATTCCTGCCATGTGATTGCGAGGACCCCACGATCACATGGCCGGGGGGGTGGATCAGGCAGAGCGGGTCTGCCTAAGCTCCCAGGCAGACCCTAGGATCGAGACCACCATTGAGGGAACGGCTGGGACCCGGTAAGTACAAAGGACGTCCTTAAGGGGTTAAACATTTGAGAGTTGTTCTGATTCAGGTTTATTACTGACGGCCATAATGCCACCCAGCTGACCATTACTATAATGTTTGCAGTAGGTTGTTGTGTCATGAGGCTATCTACACCTCTGTCATACATGGTAGGTATTTTGGAACAGTGATAGTTTTTGTGAGAGATATGCTGTTAAAGAGAAAGCTTTCTCCCAATCTACAATAGGCCACACTTTGAATAGCACAAGGAGGAAGGAGTAAAAATAGGTTGCATAGACGCAGGGCAGCCTCCTGTCACCACGGCTCACTATAGACAGTCTTTATGCTTAGAGGCTATTTACAGGGATACGCCAATGCCATATACCCAAAAAATCCAATTAAAAAAATCAAATTCATTACTAAATAGATATACCCCAATGAAAACATGCAGGAGTTTATTTACGCATTTTTCCTATTGGGGTATATCTAAATACAGCTGGAAAAAGCTAAAATTTTCTTGTTTGCAGCCTTTTCAAACTCTTTCTTTTTAACCCTGCCCAGACTTTCTGTGTCTCTCCAATCACAGACTTTCCAATATAGCTCAATGTTATGTCTTTGCAAGGTAGGTGCTCTGTGCAATTCTCTACCTCTTAAAGTTATCTCCACTGAGCTAACGAAACCAGGAAGAAACAGGACTAGTTGTCTGAACTAGAAAAGCTACAATTTCTGGGGAAATTGTGTGAAGTGTTCTTGCCTCCACCAGTAGTCTACAACTGGAGTGGGCGAAGTAACTGTTATTATTTATTTATATAGCACATTTAATTGCAATGTTGTTGCCCAAAGTGCTTCACATTTACATTAAAACATACATTTATAAAAACATTAGCAGGTGTACAAAAGGCCCTGTCTATGACATCACGTGCTGCTCCAGCCTGGCACAGGTCAGAGTATTTTGGTGGATGCCATCTTCAAACGGTCGTATTTTAAAAACTATACATCCTACAGCAAAGAGCTTTATATTGTGAGAATCACAAGACCAAGATCTACATTTTGATGCATAGAATGTCTCTGGAATAGGCACAGTCGCAGTTTACAAATTGCCCTTCAAGTTTGAGCTGGCTAGAGTGGAGTTTCAATGAATGTCAATGGACAGCGTGAGTTGCAAACAAATGGTCATATTGTGAAAACTATCAGGACTATGGCTTAGCCGTTGACATGTTTAGTGGCAGCAGGGATAGCTGAACGTTTTGATATAAGATTTGTGTAAGTGGGCTTGAAAATGAGGTAGTGGTGGCAGTTTAGAAATCATGTCCTGATTTTTCAGCTTTTGCCAGCTCCCACTCTAGTTTTGAAAATTTTGCCATTCATTCCTTTGGGACCAATTTCGCCACAAAAACGACGATATTTCGTGAACTATTTGGCAAAATGTTCTACAAAGTAATAGCAACCCGATGGGAACAATCCGCACGTTTCGGTATATTACTGTCTATGTAGTGTAAAAACTGTGGGAGGATTTAGGGCGGTAAATTTGGCTATAATAATAATAATAATAATATATATGTGAGATAACATTAAGTGGTCTTGCTATGCAAGAACACTTAATAATAATAATATATATGCAAGAACAGTTAAATATATATGTGAGATAACATTAACCCCTTAAGGACCAAACTTCTGGAATAAAATGGAATCATGACATGTTACACATGTCATGTGTCCTTAAGGGGTTAAGTGGTCTTGCTATGCAAGAACACTTAATAATAATATATATGTCAGATAACATTAAGTGGTCTTGCTATGCAAGAACACTTAATGACAGCCAGGGGGATTTAACAAGGTTAATTTATAAAAGTGCCAATTTCAGTAGATATCAGCACTTTTTGTAAAATGAGAAATGAGGACACAGTCTTCACACATAAAGCACCTCAGCAAGCTAAAGTGCTTTCGGGGTCTGGAGTGTCCCTTTAAGATTGGGATATCTTCAGGGTCATATTTCTAAGGAATCAGGGTAGTTAGGGTCAGGAAGTTTATAGGGTTATTATAAAGGTGGTTGTCAGGGTGTCTTTAGTTAAAGTCAATCCTAAACACCAATAATCCTTAATTCCCCTTAATTAAAGGTGCAGTGAAGATGTCAGATATGACGTGGAGACAATACAGTTCACGGTCTGCATTTTGATAAAGCTAGCAGCAGTGGGTCTAAACATTCCAATAACGTGTATGTGGCAGTTTCACTTATCTGCTTTTTAAGTGTTCACGATCTGGATGATGTCACAGGAATGGAATGTGATGCGGAATTCGGAGAATTACTATATTTATTACCTCTGTTCCAATGGAGTCCTATTGGGTAGCTTTAAAGGATCAAGCCCTGTATGCATTAACAATCAAGTCAAATTATTTCTATATCCAAGAATGAGCTTGGAAAATAGCCGTGGGATATGACTACAGCAATATTTTCAAAATGTAGTTAACACCACATCAGAATGAATATATTGACTGGATTTACACTTCTTGTTGCTGGGGACAATCTAATTGTGCAAATATATGCCTAAGAAGAAGAGCTCAAAAAAGCGTTAGAGATTTTATATAACACATCAATCTATAAATATAAACATCTCCATCTACAAGCAGAGGTGTGTGCAATGTATTGCTGCTCTGGTACCCTGTGGGCTGAAATACAAATAGAATAATTAGGAATTGTTCCTGTATATCTAATCAAGTAGGGTTAAAATCCACTCCATGAAAAAACGAACATAGGATTCATATGTCCAGTTAAAGGAACACTATAGGCACCCAGACCACATCATCTCAAAGAAGTGGTCTAAGTGTTATTCCCTTCCCACCATCACCACCTTTTAACGCTGCAGTTGAAAACATTGCTGTTATCTTTGCAGGGTTAACCTGCCTCATATTGACAGGCGCTAGAAGCGCTGTCATAAAAAAATGGCTGAGCAAAACTCTAAAGCTATTTTAGCCAGATGTTCTCAAAAAGACCTACAGAACTAGGGTAACGCTACAATTACCTCTTGGTTACCGACTGTCTGGGTTATTAAATGTAAAAGTAAATGTGCAACCAATAGTATGTTGCATGAAAGAGACACTCTAAACACCAAAACCACTACAGCCTAATGTAGTAGTTATGGTGACTAGAGGGTTTCCCTGCATGCTGACAAATGTAAGCATTCAGTATGTCCGTTACGGCTGTCAATCACACAACCTCCAGATCCACTTCCTAACAAAAACTGAAAAATTTTTCAGTGCTCACATTCTTCACATTCTGCATCGTGACCACAGAGTAGCCAGTAAGGTCTCCCCATAGAAAAAGCACTCTAATGCTTCTCCATGAGGATAATCCTATTGGTGCATATACAGCATAGTCCTCAATGCTTTTCTATGGAGAAGCACTTAATTGGCTTAGATAATCTGTCCATGTAATGTCAAAGGAAGAGTGGCAGCCACAGTGAGACAGAGATGTTGCTGGATTAAAGGTCACTTTATCTTATTTTTTTTTAATTTCTACAGAAGGTCAACAATCTAAATATCACCAGAAATATTCCAACCTAGAAATAGTATTTGATTTAGAACATTTGAGTGTTCCTTTAATACTATTGTAACATACCTTACATTTAGTAGGCAACTTTTGTATGATGGGACCAACATTCATAACAGATGCATTTTGATTGTATCACAGAAAACAAATCCAATCTTGACTCTAATTTTGGAAGCAAAGGCGTTCAAAAATACCAACGGAACAACATGCTTGGAGTCAAGAGGAATTATTTGTTTCTTATTGATGTATTAAGACCCTAAGAGAGCCTGGTGGGCGAGGAACACATTATGAAGTGGTAACATTACTTGTAAAGTAAACATTTGATCAAGTTATTAACTAAAGGCAGCCATTTGTATTGTATTTCTCATCTGTTTAATATTTATTTACTGTGCTTTTTGTCTTTTGAACAAATATCCAATAAAACAGCATATATGAAACTCCTGTAAAACAATGACTAACCCCATTTATGTTTCAAATCACTACGCATAGGAAGAATGAAGTTTGAAAACAGACTGTTAACCTGTGCTCCATACACATATATCTGAAATCACAGAAACCATTGTGTAGACTTGTAATGAACAAATGTCAGAAAAATATTAATAATAAAATAAAACACAAGTGGCTCTTTACAGCTGGTCCTATGTTACTTTCTACGTTCAGAAGAACAAACTGGTATTTGGCAATAAATTACTAGAAATGCATTAAACAAAATTACGCTTCTGTTGGTTATGACCAGTAATTTCATTTTCATATTAACAAATATTAATTGATGACTTTGTCTTAATATATAACCAGGGTGATATATAACATTCAAAGATTCAAAGGAAAAATACTTAACCTCTGATTTTGTAATATACTTGATGAAATCATCAGGGGCGGACTGACAACTCATGGGACCCTACGGGAATAGGAAATCACAAAGTCCCCTTGTACATATACATCACGCCCACATACACGCACAGCCCACATGTACATGTGTTACAGAAAGGGTTGTAATGTGGGGTGGTAGGGGCTTCAGTGGGAGGCAGGAGTCATAGCATTTGGGACTGGGGCTGTAGTGTGGAGCTAAAAGCGCTAATAGTTGACAGGTGCTCTAATGGGGTAATGGGGGGAGGCAAGGAGTGATTTTTCAGCTTGTGACGTTTTTTTTCTTTTTTAGATCAGAAAACACTGCAATATCGGCACCAGTCAGTAGTGTGTGTAGAGCGAGGCAGAGATAGGAAGATACATATTATCCCTGCTTCTCTCTCCCAAATTAATCCACAGGGGAGCAGCACAGAGTGCAGCCAGCAACTCTCAGACTGCAAAGACAGCCTACAGATCAGGTAAGTGAGGGATAGGGGGAGACAGCCTCCAAATTAGGTAAGTGAGGGATGGGGGTGGGATACAGCCTACAGATCAGGTAAGTGAGGGATGGAAGAGACAACCTACAAATCAGGTAAGTGAGGGACGGGGAAGACAGCCTACAGATCAGGTAACTGAGGGATGGGGGGTAGCCTTCAGATCAGGCAAGTGAGAGATGGGGGTAGCCTACAGATCAGGAAAGTGAGGAATGGGGGGCAGCATACAGATCAGGCAAGTGAGCAATGGGGGGGCAGCCTACAGATCAGGTAAGTGAGGGATGTAGGGGTGGAGACAGCCTACAGATCAGGTAAGTGAGGCATGGGGAGGCAGCCTACAGATCAGGTAACTTAGGGATCGGGAGGAGAGACAGCCTACAGATCAGGTAAGTGAGGCATGGGGGGCAGCCTACTGATCAGGTAAGTGAGGGATGTGGGGGAGACAGCCTACAGATCAGGTAAGAGATGCATGGGGGCAACCTACAGATCAGGTAAGAGAGGGATGGGGCAGCCTACAGATCATGTGGGGGCAGCCTACAGATCAGGTAAGTGAGGGATGGAGACAGCCTACAGATCAGTACAGATCAGGTTAGTTAGGGATGGGGCAGCCTACAGATCAGGCAAGTAAGTGAGGGATGGGGGGCAGCCTACAGATCATGTAAGTGAGTTATGGGGGGGCAGCCTACAGATCAGGTAAGTGAGGGATGGGGGGCAGCCTATAGGAAGGGTCAGCAAGGAGCAGGAAGGTAAAGTAGGAGCAGGAGCAGTAAGGGTCTGCAAGGAGCAGAAAGGGATCAGAAAGAGAAAGGAGCAGAAGGGCGCAAAAAAAGCTGAAAGTAGCAGAAAGGTAACGTAGCCAAGGAAGAGAGAAGACAGTGTCAGAAGAAAAAGAAGACTGTGTCAAATGAAGAAAAGGAGATTGGAGCAGGAAGGAGAAGTGAAGTGATCCCTCCACAACATTCTGGACACCACATCATAAGGCTTTGGTACCTGGGCCTGGCAGTGAAACTTTGAACCTTCTCATCTCCCCAGGTAAAAAAAAAATATCAGTGTTAATGTGTTCACTTTTATTTACTGAGTGTCAGGAAACACAAATGGCCGCTCGGTAAGGGTGCCGCTGATTGGCTAAAGCGGTCAGCTGGCAATCTAAGACAATCAGTAGCTCCCCATTCATAAAAAAGTAAAACATTTTTATGAACCGGGATACCACTGAGTGACCTGGAGATCTGGAACTGGAGGAAGCCTTTGGGGTTAAACCATTTGAGAGCGGTTTAACCCCTTAAAGGAAAGAGAGCACCCAGGGGCCTCCTGGCATCATAGCATTTTCATTTAGATGAAGTTGTTACCGGAATGTTCCTTTAATTTGATTAAAGGAACACTATAGTGTAAGGAATACAAACATGTATGCCCATGGCTGTAGAAGACAGATAAGGGCTCTAATTGGGGAACATGAGCTGTAGTGGGATGGTAGGGGCTGTAGTAATGGTATAGGGGATGTAGTGGGGGGGGGAAACTGTAGTGGGGTATAGGAGATGTAATAGTGATATAGAGACTGTAGTGTGGGGGATGAGTGGTTATGGGCTGTCATGGGGGATAGGGGCAGAATTGGGGGGACAGGGACTGTAGTGGGGGAATAATGGCTACAGTGGGCAGATAATGGCTGTAGTGGGGAAATAGGGATTGCAGTGGGGAGACAAAGGCTCTGAGAGAACAGGAGCTGTAGTGGTCGTATAGAGGATGAAGGGGGGGATAGAGACTGTAGTGTGGAGTTTGAGTGGATGGAGGCTCTCATGGGAAAGAGGAGTTGTAGTAGAGGAATAAGATTATAACGGAACGTTTCAGTGCAAATGGAGCACTATATTTATAACATATGCAATTTTCTATCCAGATACTTAAATGTAAACATATAAACTTTAAGTATGTAATTTTATCTTTAACCCCTTAAGGACACATGACATGTGTGACATGTCATGATTCCCTTTTATTCCAGACGTTTGGTCCTTAAGGGGTTAATGAACCATATATGAGAATTTGCTGTTCTGGTTAACTGATTAGAACGCTGTGTAATAGAGATCCAGTTATCACATCAGTGCTACACAATGTATCTCCTTATACCTGCAGTGTACCTTTTGTTACAAAATTTAATCACACAACCACTATAAATGATTGTGTTAATAGCACCATTAGAGAGCAGTAGATCAAAAGGAGTAGTTGTACGTGGATTCCAGTTTCAAAGGGCTGGCAAATTAATCAATAACTTGAGTCTCACTTTAATAGTAGGACTGATTTAGATCAAAATTAAGAAAACAAATTATATTATGTTAACAGTGACAACTTGCTCAAACATCTTTACGTATGTTTAGTTTCCGTCTCAATTATTTGAAGGCCCCTAATTCTATGGGACCCTGAGAAATCACAAGTAAATTGTAAATTGTAGGCTACATAGCAAAATAATTGGCTTGCAAGGAGGAATGTAGCTATTGGTGCTATAGCTGATACATTGCAGAAAGGGTAGGGGTGTGTCTGTATAAAGTGTTGATGTTTGAATGTAGGGGTGTGTGACGGTCACCTCGAGAGAGGAGGGGTGTCTACCACCAAAGACGTCCTTTTCCCCTAGTCTGAGTAGCGCTGCAGTATTCTCCAGTTGATATCCCAGCAGACCAAGAATCCAATATAGCAGTCCTCGATGAGCACTAGGAGCATCGATTGACGGAGGCGAGGGAGCACTTCCTCTGAGCGGTCTGCTCAGCTCTCTTGCGCGCCGCCTGCAGAGTGAAGCTGGGAGCCGGAATATGACGTCATCTTCCGGCTCCCAGCCTCACTCTGCTCAGAGGAAGTGCTCTCTCGCCAGCCGCCTGCACAGCAGCCAGCGCCGCCCAGCCCGACCGGCAGCCACTGGACCACCAGGGAGAGAGAGACCCCCCCATCACTCCCAAAGGTAAGGAGGTTGGGGGGGGTTTACATTTAAAAAAAAAGTTAATGTGAGTGATTGTGTGTGTGTGTGTGTGTGTGTGTGTCTGACTGTGTGTGTGTGTTTGTGTCTGACTGTGTGTGTTTGTGTCTGATTGTGTGTGTGTTTGTGTCTGACTGTGTGTGTGTGTTTGTGTCTGACTGTGTGTGTTTGTGTCTGACTGTGTGTGTCTGTGTGTTTGTGACTGTGTGTGTGTTTGTGTCTGACTGTGTGTGTGTGTGTGTATGTGTCTGACTGTGTGTGTTTGTGTCTGATTGTGTGTGTGTTTGTGTCTGACTGTGTGTGTGTTTGTGTCTGACTGTGTGTGTGTGTCTGACTGTGTGTGTGTGTGTCTGACTGTGTGTTTGTGTGTGTCTGACTGTGTGTGTGTGTATTTCGAAGTTGGGGTGGGGGGAAGGGTTGGGTGGGGGTGGCGCGGGGGGAGGGGGGCGCCTGAGTTTTGTCCTGCCTAGGGCAGCACAAAACCAGGATACACTACTGACCTTAACATCAAGATCTTCTGCAATATCACTAATAAAAATATGGGTCCAAGTACAGATCCCTGAGGTACCCCACTGGTCACTCAGCCACTGCCTTACCCATTCAACAATAATGGAATCCAAACTTAAAGATTACAGTTTGTTGATAAGCCTTCTATGTGCAACAGTGTCAAAAGCCTTACTGAAATCTAGGTAAGCAATGTCTACTGCACCACCCTGCTATATTATTTTACTTACCAAATCAAAAAAATCAATAAGATTAGTTTGGCATGATGTCCCTGAACTAAACCCATGTTGTCTCTGATCTTGAAATCCATGTGTTTTTAGATGTTCAATAATCCTATCCTTTAACATGGTTTCCATTACTTTCGCCACTACTGAAGTAAGGCTTACTGGCCTATAGTTGCCCAATTCCTCCCTACTACCTTTCTTGTGAATGGGCACAAAATTTGCTAACCTCCAATCTTCTGGGACTACTCCTGTTAACAATGATTGGTTGATCAATGATTGATAAATCTGTTAATGATTTTGCTAGTACACCACTAAGCTCTTTTAATAACTTTGGGTGTATTCCATCAGGTCCCATTGACTTTTTTGTCTTTACTTTTGACAGTTGAAATAGAACCTCTTCCTCTGTAAACGCACATGTAACAAATTACTAATTTGTCCTTTTTCCTAACTGAGGCTCCTTTTCTTAATTTTCATAAAGGTCAGCTAGACCTTTATCCTCTTCTACATACCTTCCTTCTTTTGTTTTTAATCTAATCCTTGTTTTACTTTCCTTCTCTCATTTATGTATCTAAAAAATGTTTTGTCCCCTTTTTTTACTGACTGTGCTATTTTCTCTTCTGTGTGTGATTTGGACGGTCTTATAACCTGCTTATCCTCTTTCTGCCTAATCTTATAGGCAGAAAGAGGCTAAGCAAGATCTTCCCCATGCAGTATCACTGCTCAATAATATGCTATTTTGGAGTTAAATTACTTTGTTTATGCAGCTCTAGCCACACCTCCCATGGATGTAACTCACATATCCTCCCTACATACTTCTCTTATTGCACAGTGCATTTAATTTAGTATGTCTTATTGAATTTGTTCTGGTGAGTAGAATCATTACCTTCAAGCTTTTTGCTGTAAATACTGTCTTTTCAGAGAAAAAGCAGTGTTTACATTACAGCCTAGTGATAACTTCACTGGCCACTCCTTAGGTGGCTGTTAGAGATCCTTCCTGGGTCATGGCTGCCTAAAATGTATCCAAACATTCAGTATCTCCTCCCACTGCATGCAGACACTGAACTTTCCTCATAGAGTTTCATTGATTCAATTCATCTCTATAAGGAGATGCTGATTGGCCAGGGCTGTGTTTGAATCATGCTGGCTCTGCCCTTGATCTGCCTCTTTGTCAGTCTCAGCCAATCCTATGGGGAAGCATTGTGATTGGATCAGGCCACCACTTCTGATGATGTCAGAGGAAGTTCACAGGCAGAGGCACCAGCTTCAGACTTGAATACAAGTAAGATTTTACTATCTTCAGGGAGACAAAGGGGGCCAAGGGGGCTAGATAATGGTTTTAACACTATAGAGTCAGGAATACATGTTTGTGTTCCTGACCCTATAGTGCTCCTTTAATAGCCTGATAGAGCCTGTAGCAGTTTCCTGTATGTGATTAAAGCTCAATTAACAGAGCAGGAGATAATTTTAAAAGTAAATACACTGTTGTTAGCTTTGTTTTTCTTTTTTCATAGAGGCTGTGTGAGTAAGAGCCAGGGGAGGTGTGGCTAGGGCTGCATAAACAAAGTGATTTAAATTCTAAATGGCAGAGAACTGAGCAGTGGCACTGCAGAGGAATAGTCTATACACTAAAACCACTTCATTGTTTTGGTGCTAAGAGTATCTGTATAAGCATTTTCAGGATCCCAGAGTAATCATCGTGATGAATTAAGGCTGCTGATGTATGCATATTTCTGGGATGAAATGATATGTATATCCAAAATCAGATTTTAAAAATTACCCCCATTTTGTATATGTTATATACCAGAATTTAGATACTTATATTACCATTTTTTTTTTTCAAGCTTCATTCTCACAGAGTGGTATTCATGCACAAGTTTGGAAAATCTCTGACAGCTAGAACTATTGGTGAAATGTTAGTTATTTGCTAAATCGAAGTAAGTGTTCCATGGTTAGTTTCCTAAAGCTTTTAGTGTCACATTAAATATAATTTGGCTTTCAATAATGCTTCTAGATATATATTGCTTCTAGACTCAGCTACTTACTAAAGGTGAGTTATTAATCAGCTTTTATCCAATAAAAGACCTGTACCATCACATTTTCCTCTGTTTACATATCTCAATAACTGGCGTCAACATTTTGGTCGATGTTTGCTTTTAAATTTTGTGCATGCAACAACAAACACCTCTCGCACAAAGTGGCTACCAGTTAAAAAAAAAATCTAACCCATTATCACCAATGTACCTGTTTTAATATGGTTGTCTATTATTTACCCTTGAGTAATGATTTAGTAGTATTACTCAATCTGACCCTGTCTTCTGTAATCAGATTACACTCAACTGCTAAGTTAATAAATTGTATTTTCGTAGTGATGGTGTCTTCTATAATTACTTAATTTTATATCAAAATGACAATTTGACTGTTAAATATACTGACTTGCTTATTTATTCAATATATGTAGTTTTATGGGTTTTTGATGATATACACGTGTAGTTCCTAATTCCTATTACTGCACTTAAACTTGCCTAATCATTGAACTACTCATCAAAATTTTAATTAATATAAATCATTCTTGTTACAAACTTCCGTTTCTAGAAAAATCCTTGTAAATAATTAGACGCACTTTACAATTATAAAATATCAAATTATACAGGAATAACATTAAACCAATTTAGCTGAATATCAATGAATTAATAAATAAATAAATAAAACATCAGGGAAAGCGGAAACATTTTGCAGTCTATTTTATAGTGTTTATATCTCTCCATGTCATTGATCTTTCTCCCAAATTCTGTGTGCAATGAGGTGTAATACTAATAGCACAAAACTCCAAACATCAAAAATTAAATGTTAAAAATCTCTACCTTGGCCCAACCTCCTATGACCTAATGTAGCTATGAAAACAGGATCGGTGTCTTACCTGAAGCATGCCACCATATCCCCCCAGCCTCCCACCCCTCAGCCCCCTATTGGCAGCAGTTGGGGACTCTAACTGATAAGGGACCCCCAGGTCCCATCCTTTGGTGGCGGTTGGGGCCCTAAATGGTAAGAGGGGTGGACATGTTGTTCCCCTCAGCCCTCACCAACTGGCAGTGGGAGGGGATCCTAAATGATATGTGGGTGCACTTATTTCCCCCAGGCCACACCCATTGGTGACTGGTGGGGCCCCTAAATATTAAATTGGGACGTGGACCTATTGTCCATCCCAGCCACCACACAATGGCAGTTTAAGTCAGAGTGCTCTTATTGGTTGGCTGTAGTTCTGACAGGTAAATCTCAAGACTTGAGGTGGGGGATGGGGGGACAATAGTATTCAAGGATTCATGACTGTATCTAATCCAATTTAGTACATCAGTCACTTAAATTACCTATTTTTCTTGTTTTTAGTGAACAGTCTTGCTTCTTCTTTAAGACTGTTATTTTGTCCAGCAATGTGTAGGTTGGATTTAATTTTATCTTGTAGACCCTCAAGTGCAGTCCAGAGAGAGATACAATTCAATGGTTACACATAGTTTTTTTTCGTAGACATCAGAGGTAGAAAAAGAAAACTCTTTAGCCATGTTTTCATCTTGACTGAACATAAACCCTCTGCTACAGAAAGAGCAGTAATGTGACTGCACAAGGGGATGGCTTAAATGGCCAGCGATGTTTGTAGACTTTTACTTAATAAATAACTCCACCAACTCAAACAAGTTAATGTCTTTTTCACAAATGCATGGGCATAGTATCTACATGTTTTCTTACAATCATATATTCAGCCTAGAGAAAAATGTAGATACCTTCTAGTAGCAAACAAGACTTCCTTCTTTCTTGTCCCTTCATGGTGTTTCATCTTCAGTCACTGACCCGAGGCACTGAATTTACAGCCTGTTGTTCTCCTGTTGTTCATATAATGGAGGGCCTAGTGCTGAAATTGTCTTCACTCCTTCCCCTCTTGCTTTTTTTCCCCATCATCTTCAATCCTGCTGATAGACATCTACCTTATATATCTGCATACATTTACCATTATTAATAACCATCTCCCTTTTCTTATTCAGCAGAGAGAGAGAGAAAGATAAGGTCATAAAGAGACAATGATGTCCAGTATTAAACAACCAAAAGATAAATGCCGTCACATGCATAGACATTGCTTAAAAAGGTATTGAAAATATTCTTTTATAACTGGATGTTGTGGCTACAAGGGTCATTCATGCGTCGTATTTATAGGAGAGTGTGGGTGAGCAACAAATGTTATTAAGCAGTATAATGATGGACTCCATTGAGGGCGAGACACTGTAGGGCCTGTTGCAGTTAGTTCCGTGGTTGCCTAGGCAACAAGAAAAAAATAGAACATTCAGGGACTGAAGCAATTGCCCAGGAGATCACCCTATATTCTATGCCATTAATGTAATATGAAGTCAGAGCAGCACTAAATCTAATTAAATATTAATTATTCTTATTTGTTTATTTACTTTACTCTTGTAACATTTACTGAGCGGTAGTGAATTATTGAATAAAGATAAGTTAAAGATTAGCACAGAGCAAAAGATAAAGGTTAGAAAAATACACATAGAAGTTGTCTACAGTTTAAAGTTTAAATAAGTAGTTTATAAAAATAGGTTTCCAAAATAAATTCTTTGTAATTATTTTTTTTTAGCAAGTGGCATCTGCATCCAAGATGCAGCCCTTAGCTTTGATGACAACACTTGAATCATTTGGCTCCATCATAAAAGTATCATTCTATCACATGTATCATCAGGAGTCATGGTGAGATGGAATGCTAATGCTTGTATGTAACAGTTAGCTTCTATTTTTAGTGGAAATAGTAGAGGAAATTTAAAATATGATAAAATACATTTTACAAAATCATTGATGTTTCACAAACATTCCCAGTCCCAGTTATGTCTTAATACAGGTTTGTCACCGTCATTTATTACAAAACATCCCATGGTTGACAGATGTATCATTCCCATAACCATTGATGTAGGAACAGAACAAAACAAAATCTGTAAGGGGTTAAGGCAGGGGTTCTCAACCCAGTCCTCAGGACCCCCTACCAGTCCAGGATTTGGGGATTACCTGGGTGTGTCTCAGGTGTTTAGAAAAAGGGGAAAAAAACACCTTAGATTCTAAGGTTTTTTTTTTTTTCTTTTTCTAAACACCTTAGACACACCCAGGTAATCCCTAAACCCTGGACTGGTAGGGGGTCCTGAGGACTAACGTTGAGAACCCCTGGGTTAAGGGATTGAGGGGGGGCACATAATAATCCCAGCATCACACAGGGAGCATACATGTTCTGCAATTTTCTACAGGCAAAATCATACATTATCCCGAGGAACTCTATTAGTAGAATGAAAGAACCAACTATTTTTTATTTTCTGTGGGAGAAATGTACCCCCTCTATTCCCTTCAGTTCCTACACCTATGCACATACAACCTGAACTTTATACTTTCATGGACAATAACACAGTTTTCATGCCAGGTATACACATCACTAATCCAGAGTCAATTCCACACTGAACCCCCTTAGCCAGCACATTACGCACCTGTCATATATATGGTGCAATTCTATAACCTGTAAGTATTGCTGTCACAATGAAGGCGCAGGTATAGCATATGCAACATAAATAGTTTTATTCACTAAAGTGAGAAGTCATAGTAAATTGAAAGTGAATTCCAAATTTAAAGTCAAGTGGAAACATGTTTGAACTAGAGAATATTTTCAGTTTGGCTATTTGACTTTAAAGGGACAGTCTAGACCCTAAAGCATTCAGAGTATGCTTTCTTTTGCATTTTACAAAAACTGTAGATTTCAATGGAAATTGACACTTTTATAAAGTAACCTTGTTACAACCCCCTGGCGGTCAATTAGAAAAGAGGTCATGTTACTTTCTGGTTTGGTTAGCTCAGTGGAGCTAAACTCAAGAGGCAGCAATTGCTCAGAGCACCAGCCTTGTAAAAACTTCTCATTAAGCTGCATTGGTAAGCCTGTGATTGGACAGCGACAGAAAGTCTGGACGGGGTTAAAAGAGGAGGGCTTTCAAAGGCTTCAGAAAAGAGATCTGCGGCTTTTACACCCTGTTTTTAGATATACTCCCAATAAAACATACATAATTAAATGCATGCAAGTTTTAATTGTGGGTATACTTGATTTACTTTAAATTTATATTCACTTTGAGTCCACTATGAACTCTCACTTTAGTGAATAATCCTGTTAGTTTAAAACTGAGAGTACAATAATACCATGTTTAAAGTTAGCAAGGAAAAGTTAAATGCCTCCAGGATGATTTACTAGTGCCCCAAACAATGGTTTGCTTCTGATGGTGCAGCAAATCTAACAAAATGATATTTTCTACTTATTTGACCAATAAGACTATCTTAGGAACTACATCTTTATCTAACTGAGATTTTTTATTTCATTTTTAATAGCTGAGATTTTTTATTTATTTTTTAATAAATGTTTGTTGTAGACCAATATGCCTTGTAAAAAATACAGAGGATGTCACAAGCTTTGAAACTGATCAGCCAGGTTGACTATGAACATGAGCCAGAGTAATTTTATTTGTTTCTCCTAATTTTTTTTTATCAGCCACCGTGATTCCACCTTACTCCGTGTCTCTCTGCCTACTTGGGCTTTAATTTAATATGTTTGTATTTTCATACTTTAAAAAAAAGTAAGCATTTATTTAAAAATATTAAATTAGATGAAAATTATATATAAAAATATATACAAAATTTCAGTGTATCAACTTGGCAAATTAAGTGTTAATCGTTGCTTTTATTGCTGGTGTTCAAGAGCACTGCCACTATGCAAAGATGATTGTTTCTAGTGATATAATTGACTGTATAAACAAAGAAAGCCAGTGTCTCATATAAATCCATCACTTAAGAACACCTCTATTTTATATTCAGTTTCTTTACGACTGCGTTCCTAAGGGTGCATTACAAGTAAATGTGGATTGACTCCTGGGATAAATTTTCTGTCAGTTTCTTGTGTTTCTGCTATTATGGAATTCTGTTATAAATACGATCTGATATAGACAAAGTTAACCATTGGGATGTGGTAAAATTTCATATGACAGTTATGCGGAAGCATATTTTAAATCATTTAATGCAGACTTACACCTAAGGAAATCATTGAGTCAGGGCCCCCTTGGTACCACCAGTCAAATCATAAAATGTAAGAAAATTAAGATCTTCCCTTAAATTTTCACTCCTGTTGTGCTTTTACGTAGGCTGACAGTATGATCTGTGCCATGAAGAGGCTATTACACACCAACATTTCTCCTGGACCATAATAGTTGATAGAAAATATACGTGTACGTTTACTTGATTTATCTGTTATTTTGAAGGGCAAACCATGTTTTAAAAACTCATACTGGGGGCGGGGCCGGACCGCCGAGCCAAGCGGCAGCCATCCTCACCGGCTCCCGCATTAAGCGGCATAAAATACGCAAAAAACCCACGAAATACTGACAAAAAGACGGACAGTCAGGAGGTGATGAACCCGGGAACACAGTGCTGTGACACTAACCTGGCAAGGAACACAAATGAAGCACAACAAGCCCCAGAGACCTGTGACACGCTGCATGAGCGGGGACCGCAACTTAAAAGGGAACTGCAAGAGATTCCGGTCCGGCTCCGCTCCCCTCCCCCCCCCTCCCGGCTGGGGGGGTGATCCCAGCATAAGAGTCCAAGCTTTGGAGCTGGAGGTGGGGGAATATTCGACACACGATGTCCTCCCTGATGGAGCCAAAATGGCCGACAAGCCACACTAGCACAGCAATGAGGGGCGCCCTGCGCACACGAGGCAGAAGCCCAAGCTGGGTTGCCCGGCCCCCGGAATGGGGGACCCCACGACTGAACCCCCTCAGGCGGCGGACTGATCGGCGCGGAGCCGGCCCTGATCTTCGGATTTGGTGGTGGTCCGGAGAATATGCCCCCAAATCTGTGAGTCCTGTGGCGCTGGAGTGCGCGGACCCGTCGGCGGACCGGTGGCCGGAGGACCGCGTACCGGCGCCATGTATGAGACCGGAAGCGGGCGAGGCAGGACGGGACTGGAGCTCCAGGGAGACTCTGCTGTAGCTGGGGAGGTGCAGGAGGCTGGAGCCCTGGCAGACCCTGCGGGGGGGGGGGTGCCAGACAGCTGCGGTCTCCGAGTGCCCACAGCGCGGTGGAACTTACCGCAGGTTTGGACGCAGGCCCTGAGGGGGGGGGGGAGAGGGGCCAGCCGTGACCGGGGATGCCAGGGGGACTCGGATGGGAACAGCTGGCTCCCTGAACGCATATTACAGCTATACCGGAGGGAAGCTCGTGGATATACCACCTGGGAGGCTGGGAACTCCACGCAGGCTTCATATCGCCCCCTCCAGCGAAGTGACTAACCTTTTTTTTCTTTTTTTTTCTCTCCTTCTTTCCTTTTACTGTTAAGGATGGTTTAAATAGGCTAAACATGCCACTCCTCGATATTATGGGAACCCATGTACACTTAATATAATTTGTTTGTTTATGCATTCCTTCTAAGCACTCAGGTCGGAGGGCAAAGGAAACCTAAGCTTAACACATGACCGCAAATTTTATTTGATTTTCTAAAAGTAAGCTGCAAACATGCAGATCATCCGTATTACTAGTAACATTAATTTTAAGCAATATAAGTTTACAAACCTTGTTATTATAAGCATTACAGTTATGTGTAAGTAAATTGCCATTAATCAAACCAGACTAAGCTTTTCTGTGCAGTGCACTATGCCAGCACTGGTTAAACGCGACTGATCTAAAGATGCCTATATTTGCAGCCCTTTATGCCTCTGCGCAGGCAACCATACGCACTATATGTCTATTATCTGATTTATTGCGCCTCTGCGAAGGCAACAGTGCATCAATTTTTTCGCATATGATCTATGTCTGATACCACTTAACGTGCAAAATAAAAACAATTTAAAAAAAAACTCATACTGATGACATACAGAGCATTCGTCAATCTTACCTCTCCCAGTGTATCAGTAAGGGGGGTTGGGGGGGAGACAAAATTAACTATGTGATGGGCAATTGTAGGTATAATACACATTGCTACATTGTATTTCTTTAAACTGCAACTGTTTCTTTAACTAATAACCTTTTACCTATTTACAGCACACAACATGTTTACTCCATCTTGTCTTAATTTAATGCAATAACAATTCAAGGCTTTGCCTATGTCATCCTAACGTCTAGTCCAAATAAAGATTAAAGATGTCTAGGTTATGACATTAGACTTATTTTTTATATATGACCTTCTCTTAACCCTAAGGTGTATGTCAACCTAACTTCTAGTCCAAATACAGATTAAAGATGTCTAGGTTATGACATTAGACTGATAAGGGTGTTTTTCTTTTATTTTTATATATGAACTGCTTTTAACCCTAAGATGAATTAACCCATACATTACCAGTAGTAATTAGAAATGCTATGGTATATATACATGCATGATCAATGCTAGGTAGAGACATACTGACCGACTCTGGAGTTGACATACTGAGAGATTACCTGTATAATCAGGAGGGTATGTTATACTAATTATATTGCAAGCATTTATTCATTTAATTTTATATACTCTGCTTTATGATATATTAATGGATCTTTATTCATTTATTCAATAAACTATATTAATAAGACAAAAGTTATTGCTTACAACTCCTATTTTTATTGTATTCTCAGTTATTTATGTATTTTAAATAGAGAAACTCTATACCGACTATACAATATTTTAGCTAAGATATCTGTATGGTTAGCCCTGCTAAATTCTAAGTTATAAGACGTTATAGCGGTAAATTGGAGTACGAACGGTTACAACTATAGCAGTTGCAGACGATGGCAGCTGTAGCTATAACTATATCTGTATCTTTATGGAACGTTCGAGGGTTTTTTCTGCAATGTGAATTGTTCATTGACATGGCACAGGCACGTTACTTATATAAATAATAATTATATTTTTACCTCATGTGTCTGACCTTTTAGTTAATACTTCCATTGATTTGGTTTAATGTGCTCTGTCGAATTTCCATGTATTGCTATATAGCTAATATGTAGGTTTTCTATAGGATGCATGGTAAATTCACTCTCGTTACCTTCTTTCCAGGTTGGTGTTGAGTAGTGAAAGTGTTTGGAAGCCAGTCAGAAACCAGTCACTAAGTAGAAGTTAGTGCTCACTTGAAAAATAATGGGTGCAATTAGCCAATACCTAGTGACTGGTTTTAAGTAGTGACAGCTGCTAACTCCCTGCTGCTACCTGTGAAATTTGGCAGTTGATAAATAGTCACTACTCAATAGGCACTGTAGAGACTAGTAGCTGGCAGGTGAAAGATTAAACATGAGCCCTTGGCCATTAGATCACTCCTATCCTATATTCCAACACCATGGTCCCATATCTCAGGATAAGTATTATCAGATTATCTGTCTTTGTGAAGGTCACTGGGTACCACTGTATGTAAACCATCTCTGGAATCTATGCCATGTGTTAAGTGGTCCGTTCAAGCACCAGCTGGACCAGGTGCATTAAAACTCTTAAATCAAGTGTTGCAGGATTGCAGGTCCCAGCCTTCCTTCCACTGTCTTTCTGTGCAGTTTAACTTTTTACTCGTTTTTGTTGGATTTCTTTTATATACCAATTGCACAGCTCTGCAGAATGCATTGACAAGCTGTAAGGAATAACAATAATAATAAAGGGATTCCTTAGGGTCTAGACTGTGACTCCATGACATATCATCAATGCTATGGGTTAATTATATTCCTTCTGAAGAGATGTACATATATATTTGGATGTATTTTATATGAATCTGGATACGTAAAGGGTTATTGCTTTAGGCAATACTCATAAATGCAGCTTCTTTGCAAAATAGTTACAGCTGCTGTTCGGAATATAGTCATATGAAGGCCATTTTCAAAAGCGATGGTCAAAAGCCACTTCTAGGATTAATTTGTCTGGTCCTGATGGAAGATGGCGTCAGAGCTCAATCAGTTTTGACCCTTTTAACATCAACTACAATGAGTGCTGAGTTTCCTAAATAACCTGCTAGTTGCCATAGTAACACTCCATTTTTTTTTCATTTTCTTTTTTGTCATTTTATAACTGTGTACCATTGTTAATGTTTTTCCCATCTGTCTTGTGTGATGAGATAGGTTTTGCTGATTTTAAAATACATTTTATTAACAGACCACATTTTACGGCATAACATTTCTTGTTACAATATAATTGTTACATTATTATAGGAAATGTATCACAGAGGTCACATCCATGCTTGTTATTTTAGTAGTATCCCTATTTTTTACTTTATTCTAATGATTTATTGCTATTGTTGTGAGCAATGCTTGTGAGATGAAAACACACACTCGGTGGCAAATATTTGAATTGCGTATTGGACATCTAAACTGAAATATGCAAATAGACGAACTGCAGATAAGGTAGGAGCAGCCAAATCACGCAGACATGGCCAAAAGTTTAGGTTGTTGTTCAGCCCAACATTGGAAAGAAGTAACTGTTGAAATGATTATCTTATTGTTGGTGATGAGCTTGGTAGCTGATGTTAAATGGTTCTCGTGCACTACGGGTTCCTGCGTTTACAGTGAACAGTGCAGTAAACAAAAATTTCATGTGAAAGTTAAGTGGACTGTAACACAATTTTAATGAGAGAAGGAATTGACTGATTCGACTGATTAATACGAACTAATGACTCTTTGTGCAGTGGTGTAGCATGAACTCATCCCTCCTGCCCTAAGTAAACAGAAAATTATAGTAGTGTATTGGTACAGTGAATGTTTTCGTGACATGATTTTGGCTTCTCAATACAAACAGAGCATCATTTCAATGCAATATTATAATGCTCTACATCAGAGATAGGCAACTTTTGGAACATCATATGTTTTGGACTACACCTCCCATGATGCTTTGCCAGCATTATGGGAGTAAGAGCATTATGGGGATGTAGTCCACACCATCTGGAGTGCCAAAGGTTGCCTACCCGTGCTCTAGATATGGGCAACACTTTAAAGGAGACTATATTTGAAAGAACAAAAACTACCACAACAAGAGGACATTAAATTAGAGGGTCAAAGGATTAAAAATAATATTAGGAAGTATTACTTTACTGAGAGGGTAGTGGATGCATGGAATAGCCTTCCAGCCGAAGTGGTAGAGGTTAACACAGTGAAGGAGTTTAAGCATGCGTGGGATAGGCATAAAGCTATCCTAACTATAAGATAAGGCTAGGGACAAATGAAAGTATTTAGAAAATTGGGCAGACTAGATGGGCCGAATGGTTCTTATCTGATATCACATTCTATGTTTCTATGTTTCTTTATGTCCCCATTTTACCAATTTTATACACACAACATCTCAAGCTGGTTCTGCATGACATTGACTTCCATTTCATCCAATGGTGTTCATAGTTCCCATTTCAACACAAGAGTGCACCTACTGGATGGTGGAATGGAACATTTGCAGAGTTTATTTGTGGTCAAAAATCTTTGAGCGTGTGCGAATCTCTCTGTGTTAGTATGTGTTATTTGCTGAAGTGAGAATTCAGGGTGAATTAAAAGTGAATTTCAAATTTAAGGTCAAAATAGCCACATAGGAAAAATGCTTTCCATTCAGCTACACTGTATTTAAATTTGAAATTCACATTGAATTCACCTAAAATTCTCACAATAGTAAATAACCTTGTCTAAGAGAACACCTGTATGTATGTATGCCTGCAACTATCGAAGTAATTCACTAAACACCGGATTTTATGCAGATGGACAAAATCTGGTGAAAATTACCGAATTATGGTAGGCCCATTAGAATCTGTAATCACTCAGATCCATTCGGTGTCTGGATTAAAATTAATACTTTCACATCTTAATCCTATAGAAAATAGATGGGGTTATAGCTAAACACTGGATTTTGTCCAGATGGCCAAACACACGGGACATGACCGAACTCCGACTGCGTTGACCATTCACATATTTAGTAAAGCCAAATGTGGTCAGAGTTTGGTAGGACCAAGCGAATTTGCAGCATTTACCCGGATGCATCCGGTGTCTATATTTGCTTTTGCATATGAATCCTATACAAAGCATAGGATTCAGAATATTCACAGAGCACCAATTTTAATAAAATTCAAGACCGACTGCATCCAGTAGAATGCATATGCGTAAATCGGTGTTCATTTGCTTTTTGCCAGTCAACATTGATTTTAAGTATTATTTGGCTGCTAGCGCTGACAGTGGACAAATAGTTTAAAACCCTCAGCCATGCAAGGGTTAATTATGTGGTGGATGGCCAGCTCTTGCAAAAAAAAAAAAAATCAAAAGTAAAAAAGGTGCGCTATACCTTTAAGATATATAGTGAATACATAAAGTTCACACAGTGCAAGTGACAGTGCAATTTTAAAGTGCTATATTATATATAATAAGTACAATAAAGTGCATATGAATACCAAGTGCAAAAAGAGATAATAGTAAGGAAATAAAACTTACTATGATTATTTAAAATCCCATTTTAAATAATCATAGTAAGTTTTTTTTCTTCATGATTATCTCCCAAAGATATATTGAAACATAATATATGAAAAACAAACAGAGAAAAAATAGTGTAATACTGTAACACCACAGAAAACAAGGTAAGCAAATGAAATAAACTCACAAGGAGAGAGCAGTGAAAGTCTGCTCTAACTTTTCTGGTTTTGCTCCTTATACTAAGGATTGAGAGATTGTAGATGACCAGGACGGCAACTGGATAGGAAGAAATTCTTTCTTTATTATAAACAAGATAAAAAATCACATCAAGTGATTCAGCTCTTTCAGCGGGGTTGTGACGTGACCTGAGGAAGCTGTCAAGGTGAAACGGGTCATCACGCACAGATACATACAACGTCATCACGTGATCGTACGACGCACGTATTCCCGATAGTACTCCCCATTGATACTGCAGCTTGGAAACTGCTAGTGCTAGCCGCGAGTGTTTAAAGACTGCATAATCGATGGATAAAGACTTCTTTGGGGTGAAAGAGCTGAATCACTTGATGTAATTTTTTTTAATCTCATTTATAATAAAGAAAGAATTTCTCGATATCCAGTTGCCGTCCTGGTCATCTACAATCTCTCAATCATTAGTACAAGGAGCAAAGCCAGAAAAGTTAGAGCAGACTTTCACTGCTCTTTCCTTGTGAGTTTATTTTATTTGCATACCTTGTTTTCTGTGGTGTTACAGTATTACACTATTTTGTATCTCTTTTTGTTTCAATATATCTTTGGGAGTTAATCATGAAGTTCCCATTTTAAATAATCATAGTAAGTTTTTTTCCCCCTACTATTGTCTCCTTTTGCACTAGGTATTCATATGCACTTTATTGTACTTATATATATATATAATATAGCACTTTAAAAGTGCACTGTCACTTCACTGTGTGCACTTTATGTACTCACTATATATTTTAAAATAGCTCAAAATACATCAAAAGCAATAACTTTTGATGTATTTTGAGCAATTTCACTAAAAGGTGCAGCTGTTTTTTTACCTTTTTTTATACCTCTTTAATATTTATATATTATCGCGTCGTTTTACCATTTATTTTATTTTATTGTGCATCATATGTTTTTTTTACTCTTTGCCTAAAGTACATAAGAATTTGGAGAAACCCCCACGAAGACCCATTGTGTCCGGTATTTGATCCATTTCAGCTAATCTTTCTAAATATGTGGACATTTGGCTGCAGAACTTAGTAAAAGAAATGCCATTGTGTTTGAAAGACACTACAGATATGATCAAGATTCTTAAAGATATAAATTGGTAAGAAGGGTATGTTTTAGTAAGTTCAGAAACTTTATACTTCTATCCCCCATACATTAGGTTGCAATACAGTACAGGAATGCCTATGTAAAGAACTTTACAGAGAATCATATTAACCTTTTAACTGATAGTATTAAATGGATTTTAGATAACAATTATTTTACTTTTTACTCCAAATTTTATCTACAACAACAAGGCACAGCTATGGGGACCAGGTCCGCCCCCAGCTATGCAACCCTGTTTATGTCAGGATGGGAGAATGAAGTTATTTTTAACTTCATTATTATTTATATATTATCACGTTGTTTAACCATTTGTTTTATTTTATTGTAAGCGCCTTTTTTTGCCTGTATACCTTTTGTATAAAAAAATCATACAATGGAGGTATTTTACCTCCCCAAGCCACCACATGCCATGCATGGTGGTATGTATGCTAAATATTTAAATCTAGCGACTGTTCAGCCACTGGAAAGATGAAATACCTCCATTATAGTAATATGGCAGACATCTTGACCACCATAGGATTTTTATTTACTATTGATTTATTTTTTTTTACTTTTTTTAATCTGGCAGCTGACTAGCAAGCGCTGACCAGCCACCATATAATTAACCCTCGCACCACATAGGTTTTTGTTTTTTTAACTGTTTGCCTGATGGCTGCTAGCACTGCCTGGATTTGAAGCATTCAGCACGAATTTCAGCCATCCAGGGTGTGAATTACAAACTCCAGATATTGTTAAAAAGCATGAACAAAGTCAAGCCTCATACGCATGCCAGATGCTTTTGCCTTATTGCGTATGGGGCTATTCCCTGCATGTGTGCATACTGCAGTTATTTGCTTAATATGTTGTGGCCAATACTAAAAGCATAAGAAATGAACAAGATATTGTGGTAATGGTCGGGACTATAACAGAGGAGAGGGTGGTGCAACACTTGGATGGATCTCTCATTCTGAATGCCAACCATAAACATTCAACGTAAACAATTATTTTTTATTCACAAAAAATCTCACTAACATTTTGCAATACAATATGTATTTTGCGTGAATGTGTTGTTTTTTTATAAACAATAACAAAACAAGTTGTGAATTTTATTTTATTTTTTTATAGTTTTCTCTCTGCTGCTGTTCTGTACATTCTAGCCATGTTGGTTTTATTCTCCATGTTGTTTTTATTGCCTCGGAGCTCTGCTATACTAACCGCCTCATATAAAAAATGATATACCTGGGAATCACCAAGGGTTTAACCTTTACCTATGGGTAAATATATCTTAGTCCCGCTATCTTCATACTCTACAGTAATAAGATGATATTTCTCCCTCTTCCTAATATGTCACAGCTGACAATCCTTGCTTGCGTACAGGTGTTAGAAGCCTTGTGTGTAATGCATTAGGGGGTTTTAACATAATCTCAGTGGCTGGCTAAAATAAGAACAATTATATTGAAGGTTTAGGTCCTATAGGAAGCTCCCAGGCATGTTTATTCAGAGCTCTATGTTATGCTGTTGGAATTGATGTGTAGAAATGTTGGTATGTTAATATTTTGAAAATCTTTCAATAAAAAAAAATTAATTTGACTAGAATTCCTGTGTTAATAAACATTGCATTCGTAAATATGCTACATCTTTAAGAATTAGAACTGTACGTGCAAAGATAAGACATCGGGGACTTATCCACAAACACCAGGATCTTATACCGGTCTCTGTCATAAACAGTGCGAGATTCCCCAGGGGCTAGCAGTGCCAGGATACCTCTCACTGGGAAGAGCCTCGCAGCCTCAAAACAGCTAGAAGCATTTTCATTTATTTCACAGTCTGAGCCCTCCCTCCCTTTGACAGGTAGAGGCTTCTTCCCCCCTCCCTTCTGCCACTGGGTCTTCTTCTGTACAGTCACTTTCCATCTGATGCCTCTGGCTGTTTCCAAGTTTTATTAAATTTGCAAGTGAAATGATGAAACTACGAAGACTTTATCCTTCAGAAGTGACACTTCAACCCTTGAAATCAAACCTGGGCAGTGATTTATTTGTTAGAATAAAACATGGAAAGGATAGAAAATAAAGACGAAGAAGTGAATTGGACTTAATGTTGATCCTCCTCAGTCTCCTCTTCATGCAGGCTTTAAGGCTTATAAAAGGACATAGGAAAAAACAACAACACACATTATTTATCAGCAGAACTATTTCAGGGGAAAAAAAATGTTTTTGGAACCAAGGAAAATGAGTGCTTATTTTAAAACAATAATTGTGCAATGCAGTTCATGCTGTGAATCCTCAGTGGTTTCCAACTCCCATCGCTCAAAGACAAAGGGTGATTGGAGTTGTCACATAAAACACCTGCATTCTCCCATTCTTACAATTCCAGCAATTTTACCGATCTCTTGAAAATCCCCATTTAGATGTCAAATTCTGCATTTATTATTGTTTTCAACTACTTGAGCCTCTCTGACCTGTTCATTTCCTCGCTGTTCATGGGCAACATAATAACTGTTCATTTAACAGAGGTGTTATTGACAGGCTGTTACCATTTTCCCAGGCTTCCAAGTGCCTTTTCGTGTATTTATATGGCTTTTCTACATTTAGTCACGTACAAGGCCACTAACACTCCGGTGACCTAATTATATCTGTTGTATCAAAACCTCTAGTCATGAAAACACAGATTGTGAAGAAAGATAAGACACAGTTGGCCTATTATGAATGCACAAACAGATTTTTCTTATTTGCTGTTGGGGGGGGTGAAAGCTTTACGCACATCAAAGAATTTCAGAATTTCTTTGCTCCACTGTATTACACTGGAAGTCTATTCCAGGTATCAACTACCTTCTCTGTTACACAATATTTCCTCATAGTACCTGTGCACCACCTTCTAGCACTGAATCATGTCCTCTTTTGTTTTCCTTCTTCAAAAACATTTACTTACGTTAAAGGGAGGAAATTGTATAAATGGAAATTGTATAATTTCCAGATAAGGCTATGTCTTATCTGGAAATTAGACAATTAAATAAAACACTGAAAGTAACGTAGAAATTGTGCTAACTTTTTGTTTTATGCGATGAACCATTTTCAAAGGTTAATTAAATAATATCACAACCGGGTCAATTCCGTCATGGAAAGGCCAGAAACACATTGTATTGCAGGAGAAGAAATGGATAAAAATTGGGTGAGATTTATCAAAGTGCTGTATTCTGGAAAATGGAGCCAAGTACTACAAGTGAGGTGATCTTCACAGAAACCATTGGAAGTAGTACCCAAATCCCATTACTGAGCACTTTCAAGAAAATCACAATTTAATTAATCCCCTCTTTCCCTCCAATGTCTGTGCAAACTGGCAATGATTGACAATGATTGACAGGAAGCCAAGATAAAGGCACTCAGTTCCAGGGTAGATGGACAGTGAAAAAATGTGAGAAATAATACAAATTAATAGTATATTTCGGATCTTAGGATGGTCTAGCTAAACATAAAATGCCTTAAGGAAGGTAAACATATAGAGATTGATTAAAAAAAAAACTGACATGAAACAGGTTATAGTGTCAACAGGAAAATTGGCTACAGTTTAAAGTTTTGAGTAGGGCAGTGTGATAAGTATTTGGGAAAAAGAGTGATATTGGCATAAGGACTATGTAACATAAGGACTATGTTACAGGGTTAACCTGGGTAATGGAGGGCCCAATTTAATTGGAAGCCAGCATCTTGGATGGCACATTGAGACAAATATTGTTGGTGGATGGATAATAATCTATTGGCTGGTTAGAGTTGTGGTAAAATCACTGCCTTAGACCTCGGAAACCCACGTAAATTCTGGCTGGACAAACGCACTGGTAACTAGCGACACCTAACGATATACATATGCTGACCTCAAGCCCTCACAGATTGATGCTCATTTGAGCAGAGACTTCTTCACATCAAAATATCCTATCTATGATTTCAAAGCATTGCAGCATTTGTTGGTGCGATATAAGTGCTAATAATAATAATCACTTAACTGATCAGGTTGAACTGTGTCCTATTGTGTTTTACACCCACCTCCTATAGACTATAAGCTCGTTTGAGCAGGGTCCTCTTCAACCTATCGTTCCTGTAAGTTTTCTTATAATATGGTCTTATTTATGGTTAAATTCCCCTGCATTGTGTGAGTTTTAATTTTCATCTGCAAAGTATATCAAAGTATATCAAAGTGTCATTTAAACACATCATGACACAAGTATTTAGAAATGTTCTAAGAATTTCATTTATGCATAAGTTAAAAGGCATAACTGTAAAAGCACAACAACCACTCTAGGTATTGAAGGCCATTTTCCATTCATGTCCCTCTTTTATACGTACCAGATTGCATGCTTTTCACAAATCGAACTTAGTGAAGATTTCTGATCTTTGTAATATCACGAAATGTTCAGTACTCAGTGGGATGTGAAGATTGAAGAGTGACGATTGAATTTTCTTAGAAAACACTAAATTAGGACATACTTACTTAGCATATACTCCTCCATAGCCTTATTTTCAGTTAGTGAGAGAGAGCAGACCATTCCCTAGGGAGGCATGGTACCAACTATTAAATCAATAGTACTGCTTCCCCATCCAGAATATAGTAAGTGAGTCCATTAGTAATTCTCTAACTAAGGCCCGTTATTCCAAATGAACTCCAAGGCTACATTTTAAATTCTATGGCATAACTACCTGGTGGTCTATCACACTATTTAAATTGAGGAAGGTTTTACCATTAGTCGCAGAGCAGCAAGGCTAGTCAAATACCCTTAGTATTAACACAACTAACAGCTTTTCCAGTTAGTTGAATAATGTCTCTATTGCAAGGGAAGGTACATGTGGAATCTGAGTTAAAAATTCTTAACAGCCTTCTGGGTAACCGTCATGAAGTATAAGGACCAGCGGTAGTACAAGACTTGGATGGTACCACCAAAGCAAGTTTGAATTGTAACTAAACAATATTATGTAATAAAGTCTGCAAATCCTGAGCAAACTAGTCCATTCCATGGTCTAATTCCTGTGATTGCAAATTAACACCCCATCTACTTTGCAAAGGCCATCATTGGGATATCTCTATGCATGTCCAATTTGAGTCTCTTTCAGCGTCACATTTGGACCAAAAGCCACTGCATTGGGCTGATTTCCTCAAATACTTAGAGGCTCCGCGACTGAACAGAAATTTGCTTACTCCATACACATTTTTGAAGACCATTCTACTGCATATGCACTGTCTTCTCTAAGTTTATTTCTGTTTTCTCTGTGTTTTTTTTTGTTCAGTTTTATAATGCTGATGTATCAAAATTGATAAATGTGACTCAGTTCCAGTCTGACTTAATTAATATTAGTATGCTGTAGGATTACTATTTGCTAACTATAAAAAAAATATAGTTTGCTTACTTTTTAATTTTAATACCTATTTTCATGACTTTGTACACTAATTGTAGTGTAGTTAGTTTATAAATAAAAAAGTTCCATAGATAACCCCCCTTCTAAAACAGTTTGTCTGTATCAATATATTTGTCCCATCTTTTTACTTACAGTAATATGAAACCTGTGAACAGAAGTCTCTTATTGTTTTCAATAGTTACCTTTCTAGCTGAGGCACAAAAGATAAAGTTGCTTTCCCAAGGACGATGTCTGTGGGCGTCTAATTGATGTGTACTGCTTGAAAACGCAGCACCCCTAACTGCTAACACATTTTAGTTTGAACCCTTTATTCATAGAAGAGTCATTGTTACAAAGGAACCCTCAAAAGAAGAAATCCCCATGTCAAAAAAAATAATCAGCACGCAAGTTAATGTTACTAAATAATTCCTTTTCTCCAGAAATAATACCTCTTTTGCACAAAGCTTTCGTTTTCAATTGTTGTATTTCGTGGAACTTGGTTCTAGCCAGACAGGCCACGTTCATTGAACTTGCATACTTCAATATTTTATAGTGGCTGAAGAGAAAACAGATGCCATTGAATGAGAAATTTAACTCTACGTGTCCCTGAACATGTAACTATCTTGTGCTTCATTTATCACCATTAGTAAGTGTCAGAGAAAATAGCTACTGTAGTCTCTGTATAGCTCTCAGTGGGTTAGGTTGGTTGGAATTACAGCAAGATGTTGTTTGATATATTTGTACTTATTATATATTATTTATAATATATATAATTTATTATATATTTATTTTATTTCATTTCCAGGTTTGGCTTTATTTTGAGGCACCGTCTTATTTTTTGGTGTTTAGATGTTTAGTAGTATTGATATCCGCTGTTTTGTTTTGTGGCATGGGATTTTTTATCTTTATAGGGAGAATGTCCGGAAAATGAATGTTTAAAATCGTTGGCATTGCTGAATCATAGCACTAAAAGACTGCCAAACAGACTTGGTTTCTTGTAGGGTAATGCTATTTGATGTAATTATACTGCAACATTAGCCAGACATACAAGGTGACTCTATCTTTAACTTTAATTAGACCATTTGCCCAAATTGCCAAAATGCCAAAAGGTTGTGCAATTTCCCCCTACCCTGAGGAGACCAGTCTAATAACTTTGTGTTCATCAAAACTCGAGTAGACTCCTAGAACATTCAACTGTAAAATATTCATCAAATGTTTTCTTTGAATCTCAATATTTTGCAATACTTAAAAGGACAGTATAGGCCTCAAAACAAGTTTAGCTTAATGAAGCAATTCGGTGTATAGATCATGCCCCTGTAGTATTACTGTTCAATTCTCTGCTATTAGGGAGTTAAATCACTGTTGTTTATGTTTATGCAGCCCTTGCCACACCTCTCCTGACTGCGACTCACATAGCCAGCGTGAATAAAAATGGCTTCATTTTCAATTAGATGTTTACTTGCATTCAACATTTTTATCTCCTGCTCTATAATCACACACAGCAGGCTCCTGCAAGGTCTGGAAGACTATTAACAGAGCAGAAGAAAATAAATTATAAATTAAATAGAATGTTCAGTAAAGTAAGTTTAAACATTAGATATTTCTTTTCAGGAAGTGTTTAGGAATGCTGTGTGAGTCACATGCAGGGAGGTGTGACTAGGTCTGAATAAACAAAAGTGATTTAACTTATACATGGCAGAGGATTGAGCAATGAGACTGCAGGGACTTGGTCTATAGACCAAAACGGCTTAATTAAGCTAAAGTTGTTTTTGTGACTATAGTGTCCCTTTAATATTAAACCATTAGTTAAATATTAACACATATCACAGATAGAGAACCTGTGGGAGTCCAACTCCATTCAACTCCACAATAAGAAATGTGGGCCACGGTAAATTGAATAATAGGCAGCATTTATGTATATGTTTTATCATTTTTTGCTTTAGCATCAGGAATTGAACTCCTATTATCCCAACTTTTAGAGTGTGTATAACAGAGAATATCAATGCCATGGGCCCAAATATGAGGTGATACATGTTATTTGGAAATGAAAAGTCGCTCTGCAGCCTCAGGGCTTTGGTTGAAAGAAGAATAAAGGCAGAATTATGCATCCAAAGCTATGATTTATACACTGTAGCTGCACATTGATTATCAGATAGAAGCTGTGAATTCTTGGCGGTGATATTTTGTTTTAGCATAAACAAGTCTTAGAGCTATTCTCAAAACATAGTTTCATAACGTGATTGCTTTGCGGTGCTTGCTAAAGGTAACAGAAGTTATCAGTCTAACATCTCTGCGAATGAATGTGTTCTTTACTTCGCTAAGCCCTGAACCTTCTCTGCTCAGAACACTGGTAAAGAAGAACAAAAATGCAATTTGCCTGTCACTTGTTTGGTTCTTTGATTACATAATAGGCATGCAGGCTCCATACATAATGTATATCCAATAAAAATAAAATATTAGAGACCATTAATACTGCAATACACAATGGCCATCATTTCACTATATTAAAATATGGTACTAAATGATAGAATGAGATTTACCAAATAAAAATAAATAAATAAATAAAAAAAGGAAGAACAAGCTTAACGAAAAAAAATATGTGTGTGAATAAATGTAAAAATAACGGAAACCTTTGTTTTCTTGTTATGACAAATACATGTGAAAAAAAAAGAAGCAGAGATTTTTTTTATTTTTTTTTTTAAACCCAAGGCTATTTTTTATTTTAGTTTATTTCAGTGTTCTCTTCTGGTCACACAAATTCTCTGACAAGGAAAAAAACATTATTTTTTTTGTTCTGTGTGTTTACAGAACTCACTAGATCTGTTATCTATATCTGATTAACACTGCTACTGTTTACTGGCAAAAGGGTAATCTATCATGGCCCGTACTCCGTCCTTACTTCAGCACAGAAAAGCAACAGTTGTTCTCTAAGCTTTCAGGAATTTAATGGGCTTTTTTGGGCAGAATGTTTAAAATGAAAGTACAGGCACATGACAGACCACACAGCTGGCAGCACTGGGCTCAATGTAGAACCAATCTAGAAACAACTATGTCTCCATGTAACCCTTGTTTGAGAACCTAGTTCAATCTGTAGATAATATCTACTCTAGTATCCCTAGGTTCTAGATTGTGTACACATGTATTGTCTGGGTCTTTTCTGGAATTCCCAGGTCCATTCCTCCCATAGCATTAATACATCAAATATCTAAGGTCAATATGGACTTGAATCGAGATAAGCTCTCCATGGGCCTTTGTCTTTGAGGATTATTCTTGTGTGGTGAGTACCTTTAGGCCAGCTATAAGGATCCCACTAAACAAACACTGGTGGGAGCAAGCTTTTTCTCTCCCTATGGAAAGATCTCATGATTTCTAAGAAGACATTCCCCTTTCACCTTGTTGCTCCCTTAGAGGAAAGTGAATGCTATGGATCTGTAGTAATACACTTGTTCTGTCTCTACCAATACCCTTTATTTCTTGGTTTCTCTGACCTTGTACACTTGGATACCCTTTACGGACTGATATATAATTGCTTTATGTTTCTTATTCTCTGGAATATGGCCTGGTGTGTCATGCAGAGCATGATTTTCAGTGACGCTCGGATGGTTCTCATAGCACTTTATTATGCCACCCTTTGTGACAGCTTGGATTGGTAGTGTATATACGTCTTGGATAACTAAGCAGAAATGCCAATGTATTCAAAGCTCAAAGCCAATAAATAATGTATGTTTGCTATAAATTGGACGGAACAATATATTTTATGGGTTTTTTTTTAGTTTTCATTTCTGAAGTTATAAATTTAAGATATAGCCATAGACAACAGGACAGAGGGGAGACAGATAAAGGGCTGCTGTGCCTTTAAATTACTATGTGAATACATATACAAAATAAACAGGCTGCCTGTAGGAATATCTTCTCTATTTTATTTTAACAAGTCCTATTGAATGTTTGCAGCTTTCCTTTGGTAGCACGGCAGCTGAGCCCTGCTATATAGAGATAAATATGCCTGAGTATTTCAGGAATAGTAGATTGTCTTCTGAGCAGCATTGGCCCAAAGACCAATAATATCTGGATAGGCTAACGGAGCCAGTATGTGTCTCTCATGTGACACCAGTTACACAATGTCTTACATGTGTAAGAGACAAAAACTGTAATAAGGTCTGGAGTTTTTTTGCTTTGTTTTGTTTTTTAACAAGTATGTTCCCTTTCTAAACACAGGGACAAACAATATTTAAAAAAATAAATCAAAATCGGAAGGATCAGTAAGAATGCCCCATTTTGCATGTCCATTTGTTAACCAGAAAGTATAAGAGGAATTTTCTGTAATTTCTTTCAAAGGTGTTGCCCTTTGTACGTGCAAATTAGAGGCTGTGGTAGGTTTGTGGTATCAACCCCCCCAAATCCTCCCAACTCCTGTTGTATCCAGTTTATACTTATAATCCACAGACACAAACCAGGAGATCACCTGAAGCAGCCGTCATTTCTCCTCCATGTCAAATCCTCTGTACACAGATAAAGAAGAATAACAAAAAGAAATGCTGGTCCTTTGGAAAGTGGTGGCAGTGGCTAATAGTTCCTCCTCCGGAGGTCAGCGTACAATGACAGCTAACACAAGAAGGAAGAGCAGCAGTGACACCCTGACCCCATCACATCTGTTGCCTGCTGCCTGCTGCACTCCACTGGGCTTCCTGTTCGGCGTCCTCCGTGTACATTTAGTCTTCCTCTTTGTGGAAGCAGTGGGCACAGTGCCGTAATTGAATTTGTCATGATAATCCGGCACATAATCCTGGAGATCATGCATGCTTTTCCCAGATACAGGTTTTGAGATACGATTTCTGTTCTTGTGACTGGTACAATTCTTCCCTGGCTTCCGAGAACCAGGACGTGGATCAGGAGGAGCAGCCGGTTCATTTTGATGTAGGCCATGGTCCAGCTCCTTCCCTTTCTCTTTCGAAGAGTGGTGAGAGTGGTGACCTTTGTGTGCTATCTGGTGTGTCGTACTGAACGTGTGGGTTTTAATCTGATGAAGAGATTCGGAACTCGAACAGCGTATAAAATCCTCTGCTCTAAGTTGTTTGAGATCTCTACCTTCCATCTCATCTGGCGATTCACATATAACATTTGAACTCGATCCTCTAAATCTACGTAACCATTCCCAGAGAGATCTAGCTTTGCAACCACAGTCCCATGGATTTCCATTAAGCCTAAGAAATTCAAGAGCAGAGAGGTGGGCCAAGCACTCACCTTGAAGTTCAGATAGGCTGTTATTAAAGAGAAAGAGTGTGGTTAACCTTTTTAAGTCATGAAATGCATATTTGTTAACCCACTGGAGCTGGTTTTGATGGATGAGAAGACGATCCAGATTGACCAGCCCTCGAAATGTGTTCTGATGCAGGCTCCAGAGCTTGTTGCCATGGAGAAATAGATGGCTCAAGTTAACCAAATCTATAAATATGTCATCTTGTAGAAATTCTATGTGGTTGTCCTGCAGGTAAAGGAACTGCAGGCTATGGAGGCCACTAAATATCCCTGTGGGTAAGGAGCTGAGGCCACATTTGTACAGGTACAGAGCATGAAGCCTGGACAGACCTTGGAAAGTCTCTGCTGCCAAAGCCCTTAAGTAACGATTGTCCCCTAGGTCTAGTTCTTCCAGATTGTCAAAGCCTTCAAATGTGGCCGGATCTATGAAAGTGATGTTGTTTGAGTACAGCCAAAGAGTGACCAAAGAAGGGCTGAAGTGACCTCGAAGTAGCATTGTGATCTGGTTGTTTTGCAGAAATATCCTCTCACTGATCTCTGGGATCCCTTCAGGTATGGCTCCAAAATTATGAGCCTGGCAGCTTACTGTCATTGGTGATGGGTAGCATACACAGTTTATGGGGCACAACGAAATTAAAGGCAGCTGCAGCCCAAACAGGATGAAGAAGAGATCCAGATGACATCCTAGGAGAAAGGAGATAAGGGTTAGTTATATTTTTAAAAAAAACCTAAACATTCCAGACACCATTGCATAATTTATAAAGCAAAACGAAAATGTGTCAGAGATACAATTAAACTGGTAAATATAGACAAATCATTTTATTGTATTTTTTTTACATATACCTATACAATGTGCTGGTATAAGACTTCCTAAATTAAATGGTTTCTCTTAAATTACCAGATGAATTTTAAAGTACATGAAACAATCAATCAATCAATAAATAATAAATAAATAAAGCATGGATTTGTTATACAGAGAGTATCTTAATCCCACTATGGTGGACAACAACATTTGGCTAATGGATGTTCAGACTCCTTGTGAATACATGTATTTTATTAAAGCTGTAATTTTATTCTACTTAAAGTGACACTATCATGCTGAAAACATGCAACCAATGCAAAGCAAAAGTAAATTTCTGTAGCACTGCTTTAGAACTTGGTGTGGAAAAAGATGTGTGTTTAATATTCTCTTAATCTGGATTTCGTGTCTGAACTCAGACCAGTGCTAGGATTTCTCATTGGAAGACTAAATAAAAAGTATGGAGAATTGAAACCAAGTTACAAGATATACAATTATCATTATGGTGATTGCATGGATACAGATTTATTATCGTCATAAATGAAGTACATGAAAAAAATGTAGCAAAGATAATTATTTAATTATACAATGCCCATTTTAGACATTTCCTATAGAGAAACGGATACTTCTATATCTCAGTAAGACACAAAATACTTTTATTTTTTTAGATGAATGTGATAATATTATATATTCTTGCTCTCTCTAACCAACACGTTCAGCCTTGGCACCTATACCTTGAGGCCCACTTCTAAAACCTTACAATCCATTCCTCATTACAAGATTCTTGCAATCTTGAAAATCTCTCCATCTCCAATGAAGCCAACCATATAATTCCTGTTAATGTGTATCTTTGTTTATTGTTTTGTGTATGGTAAATTTGCAACTAAAGAGTGTATTGTTTCTACATCCGAGTACGTACTTGAAAAAGAGAGAAATCGCGTAAAACATTTTCTAAATAAATAAAAAAATCTCAGAGATGATCTTCAGAGTTGAGAGAAAGAGAGAGAGAGAGAGATGATACACAGGTGCCTACATGAAATCCTCTAGTGCCATGTATTCAAGTTACAACAGATATATTAAAGGCGAAATTCCTTTATGACAGGACCACTAAAGGGTAACTCAATAATTGGCACAATTATAACCAGAACTGTGATCTGATTGTGACAAGGGATTCCAAACACGTGACATTGGAGAATCCAAGGCAGCAATGCTAGCAACTGCTGCTTGGATGTTTGGTACCGAGAAGTTTTGTAATCATGAATGGTTATAATCATGATTTGCATCAGATTATCAATGACCAATGCCTATCGGGGTCTCACAGTGACCTTCTCTTGTCCCCTGCTCCTTCTCACACTGCTAATTCTCCCCTACAGAACCTGCACATTCCATTGGTAACTCTTCCCTCCACTGATAATTCTCCCCCACAATTCTCTGCTCTTGTGTACCTTTATTCCTTCTTCCTAAATTGTAAGGATGTTTGTGCAAGGCCCTATCCATCTCCCGTGCCGTCAAAAATGTTTAAATGATTTGATGCTATGTACTCCTGGTGTAAAAATGTAAGGTACTGCAGAATATATTAACACTAAATAAAAAAATATTTATTAACACCACAAATAATAATAATAATAATAATAAGTTACTCTGTTCCTGGATATTAAACTGATATGCTGTATGATAAGGCAAAGATGTGTTGCTGGGAATCTGATGCATTTAGTCGACTATTATGGGCTTGTTTAAGCAAATCTGTCAAACAAAGTTTGATCCTGTAGTTTACCTATTTGGAGACTCAGCAGGCAGTATGATATGTTTTCAAAGGACAGGGCCTTAGTTTCTATTTGTATACCTGTGGGGGGAATCTATGATCTATGTGCAATTCGTTTCAGTCCGAATGTGAATTTGGATGAATTTCGAGCAATTTGGACATTCGGATGCTTCCGAATGTCCGAAGTGCCGAATTGACGAAAGTTCTGAATTTCGGAAGTGCCGAACCAAACCGAATTGCCAAAGTCCCATGAAGTCCCGAATTTTGGAAGTGCCGAACCGAATGGCCGAAGTGCAGAGTTTCGGAAGTGCCGAAGTGCTTCAGATTTCTGAAAAGTGGCAAAAGAAGAGAGGGAGGGAAAATTACATGAATGATGGCAGGGTTAGGGTAGAGTTAGAGTAGAGTTAAGGTAGGGTTAGGGTAAGGTTAGGGTAGGGTTAGTGGTAGGGTAAGGTTAGGGTTCGGGTAGGGTTACGGTAGAGTAAGGGTAGGGTTAGGGTTAAGGTAGAGTTAGGGTTAGGCTAGGGTTAAGGTAGGGTTAGGGTTAAGGTAGAGTTAAGGTAGGGTGAGGGTTAGGGCAGTGTTAGGGGTAGAGTAGGGTTAGGGTTAGGAAGCCCTACAGATTTTCTGAATTGCCAAAGTCCTGAATTTCTGAAGAAGTCCCGAATTGCCGAAGTGCCAAACCGAAGTTGCGAATTGCCATATTTTTTTCTTACCCGAATTTCCGAACCAAATTTTTGGATCATGCACATCCTTACTATGATCTATTGTTACGGTTCAATTTTTATTTAATGTGCATTAAGCTAGTTTGTCCTTATTGAAAATAACCAACTTAGTTATTTTCTAAATATACACATTTTAATACTTTATGTTTTTAAATGCATTTATGAAATGTTCAATGGAATGTTGATATCTCCAGGCTTATGGTCTGTACAATGTTTTCTCTGTAGAGTTGAAGAAATTAGAAGGAGGATATATAGGGAGAAAAACTGTTTGCTTTCACTTGATTATAGAATTAACAGAAAGGGGTTAATATAGTTAATATACATTGATGATTTATTTATTAACAGAACAAACATACAATTAAAAAAAAGCTATAATTTTGACCATTTAAATGACATGGGTAAGTTTTTATTATTTTTTATTTATTTTTTTATCTTATAAGAAAAAGAAAACAGGAAGTAGAGTTGCTAAGCCCAACTGAACTGTTTCTGCCACAAGCTATATCAATCTTACATTCATTGCTGGAGATGCTGGTGAACAAACCAGCAAGAGTATTGGTGAGAATACAATTTACACATAAATAAATAAACAAATAAATATGTATGACTATAAAATACAGCCCTTGTTTCCTACACATGATATATTTAGAAAATACCATAGAGTTATATATATTTCATAAATGTGAGCATTCACACATACAGTCAGCTCCTAATATGCATCTACATAATATGACCTATCTCCATACTAATACAAATATAGGTCGCCAGTTTATACCAGAGGCTTGGTGGCAGAAGTCAGGATTTGGAAATCAGAAATAACCTAACTATCTTGAAGGGACACTCCAGGCACCCAGACCACTTCTGCCCATTGGAGTGGTCTGGGTGCCAACTCCCACTACCCTTAACCCTGTAACTGTAAATATTGCAGTTTTCATAAACTGCAATATTTACCTTGCAGGGTTAACTCCTCCTCTAGTGGCTGTCTACTAGACAGCCACTAGAGGGCACTTCCGGGTTTATAGCACAGATTTTCTGTGATATAGCGTCGCTGGACGTCCTCTCACTGTGTGAGGACCACCTGCATCGCTGAAATCCCCATAAGAAAGCATTGAAAGCATTTTTCAATGCTTTCCTATGGAGAGGTCTAATGTGCGTGTGCGTCACTACAGCGCATGCGCATTAGGTCTCCCCCACCGGATGACGTCGGCGGGGGTGGACCCTGAACCAGGGCCAAGGGACATCGGCCCTGGATACAGGTAAGTCACTGAAGGGGTTTTCACCCCTTCAGCAACTTGGGATGGGGGGTGGGAGGAAGAGGGGACCTGCAGTACCAGGAAAATGGTTTGTTTTTCTGGCACTGAAGAGTCCCTTTAAAGAAACACTCCACACCACACTTGCTGTGGTGCTTTAGGAGTTATTAAACTGTCCACACTTCGTCACTGTATTTTTAGAGAAATTAGCATTTTTATAATGTGACAAGGCTCCACCGTCTCCGTTGTCAAACAGCCAGCTGGGAAAGTGCACTTTTTGATTACTTTGTGCCTTTAAAAACATAAATAAAGGCAATGCTTCATGCAGAAAAGTGCAGTGCGCACACTGTACATGCAATGCATGGATCAGGGATAAGCAACCTTCGGCACTGCAGATGATTTGGATTACACCTCACATGATGCTTTGCCAGCTGTTAGAGCATTGTGGAAGATGTAGTCCACAACATCTGGAGTGCCTCGAAGGTTGCCTGCCTCTAGTAGACTGTCACACAAGTGTTCTGTCTCCCAATGGTTCTCTATGAGAACTCGACAGACTACCTGACAGCGCTGACAGTGCTGGTTAATCGGTGTTTTAAACCAGCACTGTTTATTTTAAGATCTGAATATCACATTATGAAATCTTTGCACTCTTTATCTAATTATTTGATTAATTCTATTTGGATGGATTTTGGGCACCGTTCTAGAAGTCGACCAATCAGCATTAACATTCCTTTGGCTTCTAAATTGACAGCTCTACTTGAGTTGAGTGTTGGAAAAAGGTTAGCCATGTGAAACTAATGTTTTTAATATTGAAGAAATGGGTTGAGTGTTTCGTTCTATTGGGATCTGGTTGCTATTAGATTTGACGCTCACGTCAGGATTTTAAGAATCATGCTTGCACGTGAGTTCCCTCAGCACATTAATTTATGTTTCAATGAATTTACTCAGAGGCTTCGGTTTTTCATATAAAGCAAAGTATCATGTTTAATTAAAAATACTTATGGTCATGACCTCCAACTATAACATCATTTATCTCATCTATTGTAAACGTATTTTTCTTTTATTTAATGCAGTCATCAATATCTATACACTACTATTTTAGAATGGATATAGATTGTTTTATTAAATATCTTAAAATTAGCTTTAAATAAAGAATACTTTGCCAAATGATAAATCTACTCTGTAACAAAAAACAAAAGTTTATTGAGGGTATAATCACTAAACAGTAAATTGTAGAAAACTGAAATTTGTATGGAAACATTTAGATAAAAAATGTTAATCTGGATTATTATATTTAATCCCACATATAGTCCCAGTGTATCTATTTATCCTAAATTTTGCCAGTTGGGTTTTAATAGAAATCCGAGTTTAGTTAAAAGCCCTCTAGGTTATTTCTGTTTGAAATAATTATTTTGCATTGTTTAAAAAAAATAATCCAATTTCTCTGTAAAATAATTTTACAGCCTATCTCGTTTACAGGTGATGACAGGCATTGAGTCTACAACGATTTGATTTACACCAAGCTACATCAATACATGAACTGGCAATTATTTTTTTTCTTGGACTCAAGAGCCCTTATACACACTTATATGCAAACTAAAAAAAAAAAAAAAAAGATTGCTTTTAATAGTAAAGGCTTTTCACATCTAGGGGCTTCTATCAAAAGACCACTATGATCCACATTGTCTAATATTTTAGTTGTTTTTTTATTTTTATGTAAAACTAAATTTCTTTTTCATTTATGTAAAACAAAATTTCTATGTAATTTAGGTGTATAACATTCGTTTTCTTGTTTGGAGGTGAAATTACACTATAATTATATTTTGCGGTATTATTGGAATAGAATAAACCTGAGTTCATTAAAGAGTAGAATCTCCTATTTTAGCTCTTATCCCATTTTTAAATTGTCTGTATGCATTACCATCCGAGTTCCCACTTTAGGAATACAAAAATACAGTCATTATATTCTAAGCATCCTTTTACGCTAACATACATCACCTCTGGGGAGCCATTCGTTTTGACCACTGGTGTTTGAAAACACACTGGGGGCCAACATACCATATGTGCATTTGATAATATAGGTTTTAATCTTATATTTATGCTGTGTTTTTCTTCTCATTCAAATTCTTTCATTTTGTTAAAAAAACAAATTAAATAAACTTTTTTCTGTTGCATAACCCACCCCTTAATCTTGCCTTCTCCTTTTTATGTACTGAGTGTATACTTACCTCAGCTGAGTGATCGATGTGAGCTGAGTGACATGACTCCACCCCACAGCCAATCACTCTCCACTTGTTATCTACTCCCTTTCTCTTAGCACAGCTGAGCTTTGAAATACTATATTAATAATTAGAAGATGTTGATTGGCTGTACGGCAGAGACAAGCTAGCAGCTTACCTCACACTGATCTTGCTGATCCAGGTTGTGTTCCTTTAAATCAGAAAGACATTTTTAAAAAAATATGAGGCATGGCTAAGTGAGCAGGGTTATGCTAACCTAAAGATATTTGAAAATGGAGAAAACCACAGCATGAAAACAAGGCCAAAATAGAGCATTTAATGGTTTACTCCAACCAAAAAACAGTGTTTTCATAAAACACTGACTTTGGTTACACTTACACTTTCTGAGGTGGTCCACCACCCCAAACTTACAAAACAAAACAAACACTACTAAAAGTAACCTCAGTTCAAGTGTTAATGACAAGTTCTCCCTGAAGCCCAATCCTCCTCAGCTGAAGTCACTCTCCCTCGCTAGAGGGAGGTCAAGGAGGACATACTGAGAGAGGACAGAGGAGGCATGCTGCCGTTGGCTTTTTGGCGCAAGCAGGCTGTGCATTCTACCATCAGAAGCCAATTTGCACATTGACATTAACGAGCCCGGAACTTTGTTCCAAGCTGGCTAATCACTTGGCCAAAAGTGTAGTTACAAGTCCAGCGGCTAAAGGGCTCATCTCTGTGTTTGCAACATGTTACACAGACTCCAGGCACCATGACCACGTCCATTCAATGAAGTGATCATGGTGCTTGGAGTAAGCCTTTAAGCTGTGTATTTTTTAAATCTAATCCTATTTTTCTATAATATACAGCATTAAATCTTTATTTATGAACATCCAATATGGGGCAAAATTCTAAAGATGGACAAGTTGCTATGAATATTCTATTACCTTCAATGATGACTGCCCCATTTTAGACCTTTACAACTAGCCCTTTATATGCATCTATATATAAAAACAGTGAGCGTAGAAATAAAGGACTACCTTGAGATGTTTGGGCCTTAAACAGATTTTATCTACAAATAAACTGTAGGAGAAAACAACATCAATAAACAAGGTCTAAACTAATTTTTTAAAAGATGGAAGAATATAACCAGGAGTAGGAAACAAAACTCCTTTTTTTCTTCAAACTACCTTTTCCATTACTGTTTCTTTTCACACCTCTTTTTAGCCTCCGTTCCCATCTTCTTTCATCTGTACGTTACGTGTACTTTCCCTTTAATTTTTTTCCTCAGTTTCCAGTGAAAACTGATATTGGCTTACATATTATTATACCTAAACCAGCTATCACGCTTTCAGTATTGAGGTTGATTGAGTTCCTGGAATGATGTCATAGTGCACGGCTGACTGATAACAGCCCATCAACATGGCATTGTTAACTAAAAAATGTTGCTTTTAATACACACTTTTTTTTTATTTTTTTTATTTCGAACTAGCCACTGCAAATAAGCAATCACATTGTGGAGCATCTTTTGCAATTTCCCAATGAGTTATGGCTGGAACAGATAGACAAACAGACATGTTTTATTATTATAGATTAAAATCAAATTGAAAACTTTTAGTCTGGGAGCCTAAATATAAAGAACATGCCTACCTATATAACATAATTCACTGTTACACTGAAGATTATTACAAACGATAAGTAGCTTTTGTACTTGCTAGTGCCAAGCTGGAAACCACAAAGCATAATTCTACCCTTAAAAATGGAGACAAGAAGTCTGTAGAGATTCTCTGCCCTAGAGTGACTCTTGAAAAACCACAAATAGGTTCCAGATACAAAAATATACACAGGTAACATGTGATGTTTATATTAGCAACGTTATCTTTAATATACAGTATTTGGACATTTATATATCTGTACCACTGGCTAGACTTACAAATAAGCACAGGCATCATGTATAAGACCCCACTCCACAATTTATTTAGTACTCAGCTCCAACATGGAGCTTTCATCAGGACAGGTAACATGTTGATGTTACCTGTCCTGATCAAAGCTCCATGTTGGGGCTGAAACATTGATATTTTATATGGAATAAATAAAGCTACATTTTATTTACCTGTCCTGATGAAAGCTCCATGTTGGAGCTGAAACGTTGATATTTTATATGGAATAAATAAAACTAAATTTTACTACTTCAACCAAGTCCCAGGAGTGTGATTGTTTGTACACCCATATATATATATATATATATATATATATATATATATATATATTAATATTGATATTCATATTCATATTGATATATGCTTTAATTTGCGAAAACACTTGTACCTCCAAGAAAACCACTTTATAAGTGATCTCACTTTCATAAATCTACATGTCAATGTTCTCAGGCAGTAAGTACATGATTTGAGTGGATTAGCTATCCTGTTCTGTGCTATTCTAAGCATCCCATGGATTAAACCAGTTACTCTCGGTGTCTTCAAGAGCTGCCTGTGACTCCCTAGCTGCAGGTTGAGTATCACTGCTTGACAGTATTTGACTGCACCAGTCACGGAAGCTTTATTTTTCTCTTTGCTGTCTCTCTGCAGTTACACTGTAGTATTCTGAACTCAAGTACTAAAACAGTATTAAAGAATAAATGCCTCTTCTAGGTATGCCATCCGTGGTTCTCTCTACATAAGACAGGATAGAAAGCTGCATACTTCTAGGACACACAGCAGACTGTTACAATGTTGTTGCATTAAATGCATGCTGTATCTAATGGTTTCTGATTCTAAGCATAACATACATACCCCCTCCATTATAACTCAGGAGTAACCTGATTAAAATTTGGCAATGGACTAGATATTCTGGCAGTGGAGCACAGACGATCCTGAACATTATGACACACAGGAGCAAGGCAGCAATCAGGTTAAAGTGGCCCAGGAGGATACTGTGTAAAATGAAATGGTATTTCTAGTTTATTATTCATTGGAAACTCAAATTCAAAGAATATAAAATTATACGTCTAACAAGTAAAGTGGTCAGACCTCCGCTTTAAAATGTAGCATGGTTCTAATAATGTGACAGGTAGAACTCTGCATATGGACAGGAAGCATGAGGTTCCTGAGGCTATAGTAAGTACAGAATATTTGACACATTTGTTATAAAGCTCAGCAAAGCATACCAAAACTAACAGGGAAGTACAGGGCACATGGATATATTTAGGATTCCACCTTCTTCCATTAGCAAATCCATGTATCCCTGCTAATTGTCTTCTAAAACACAGATCTTGCTGATCTGCTATGCCTATTGATCTGCTTTGCCAAACGTCCCACTGGGCCATTAAAAAGAGGCAGCATGTATGGTTGATGAGAAAGAATGACAATGAAGTTCTTTGGATGCCACCACTCTCCACCAGTTGGTTGTCCAGACGTAGCCAGACTGGAAATCACCACTGATTGAACCTACATCTATAACTACAACAGTAAGAGTTACCATCTCATGAACCCAAATCTATGTTTTCTAACGTCTTCTGAATTACCTATACTTTCAACACAGGCAGAGCATTAAAGGGACACTATATGCACCAAATCTACTGTAGCTTAATGAAGTAGTTTTGGTATACATTACCATTTATGAAACCTCAGTCACTATATATTTCCTGAAAAATAGCTTACATTATTGCAAAGTGTGTTTAATTCAGAATTTCTTATTTCCCGCTTTGCTAATAACCTGGTAGAGCCTGTGACAGCCTTCTGTGTGTTTAAAGTGCATTTAAACATCTAAAGTAAACACACTGTGCTGAAAGTTCTTATTGAATATAAAAAGTTTTTCATGCAGGCTGAGTGAGTCGGTCAGGAGGGGGTATGACTAGGAGTGCATAAACATAAACATAAATGATTTATCTACTAAATTGCAGAGAATTACGCAGTGAGATGGCAGACGCATGATATATACATTAAAACTGCTTAATCAAGCTAAACTAAGTTGTTTTGTTGCTTAGAGCATAATTTTCTGTGTGAATCAAAACACAAAAGCAGAGGAAGACAAGACCATAGCTCAAATGGGATCAGGGGCCAATAGAACACAAACAGCATAGGGAAGTTATAGAGAGTCAAGGTCAGGGTCAACAAAGGTTTAAATAGTAAACGTTCTACTAGACAGTCTTTAAATCCATACCGTCCTTATAAAGTACATAGGAATATTAGAGAGAATATCTGCTCTAGGCATTTTGCTCTGCAAGGTTATCATGTATAGACACAGCTATAGTCAGACCTGGTGTATTTTACAACCTGCCTCTGCATTTTAGGCAAACGGCTGGAGGCACAATTAAAGAAATTCTGTTATCTAATACAAACAACCCCTGGAACCAGTGCAAAATAAATTAAATATATCTGTAACCAGGACAACATGCATTGTTTTACTCAAAATTAAGTTAATACCTTGACCTATAAATAGGTTAAGCAGTAACCTAGCTGGCCTGATGATGACTATCCTTGTTTTTTTCACATTCACTTCTTTCCCCTATCGACCAATTTCTCTGTTCACTTTCACACCTTGCCTCTTAATATCCCTCCCCTATTATTTCTTCTTTTGTCCCTTTTCTTAAACCCAGGGTCACTTTACTTCTATTCAAATATGCTGTCTGTTCTGTAAAGAACAGCTGGGATGGAATATGTGTATGGTATTGTTCCACTTATACATTATATTATATGATTATATTTCCATTTTAAAAAAATTTTAAATTATATATGTGCCTTGTTTACATGGTATTCGTTGTCACTAATAGTTATCACCTATTACTCACTGCGATAATACCGTTTCTATTTGCAAAAAAGTCATAATAAAATACTAAAAATAGTCAGTACAAACAAAATAAATATTGTCTTTTTTAAATTAAAAACATTCATTTTATTTGTGAAATTGTGTCACTAACATTTGATGAGAATAAAGGACACAAATCGCGTCTCTACAATAGCATCACATAGATTTACATGTATTTCTGTGTTCTCCAGTATACTGTTGCTGAAGTCTTTTCTTTCAATGTATTTAATACACCAAAGCACTCCAAGTCTAAGAACATTATTAGTTTTGATTTGGAAAGTAAAAAAAGATCTTATTGAGTAATTGTCAGTTTTCATGGTGTTTATATAATTTTGGATCAATAAACTTCATGCCCATAACACCAAAGAATAATCTAAACATTCACGAAAACAGCAGGTCAGAATTTTCATGTTGATCCAATAAAAGATATTACTTATCTACCCAATAAGCCGGTTTTCTTTCAGTCACTTGAAATGCTTGCGCTGTTTGACATTAGTCAGAATCCTGATACAATTTAATGCTTATACACATTGACAATATGTCGAAATTAAGCTAATGACTGACAAACAAATCTGAAGCTAGGACAGCCACGTTTATTAATAATGCTATCTTTTCAGCAATAGATGTTCCAGGACAGCTATATAATAGATGTCTTGTAATGTTTTAGCTCAGGGGTGTCACAGAGCAGATATCTAGCTGTTGCTGGACTACAATGCCCATTAGTTCCTGCTAATAAAAGCAATGGGATTGCAGTTTGGTATGATCCACCTTAGCTTTTTACAAACTGTGGTACTGTCTACCCATCGGCCAGTTTTCATTATTCCATTGATAAGAGAGACTGTGATAATGTCTTCCTATTGTACGGTTTTCATTATTCCACTGATAAGAGAGACTGTGATACTGTCTTCCTATCGGCCGGTTTTCATGATTCCACTGATAAGAGAGACTGTGATACTGTACCTGTCGGCCGGTTTTCATGATTCCACTGATAAGAGAGACTGTGAAACTGTCTACCTATCGGCCGGTTTTCATGATTCCACTGATAAGAGAGACTGTGATACTGTCTACCTATCGGCCGGTTTTCATGATTCCACTGATAAGAGAGACTGTGATACTGTCTACCTATCGGCCGGTTTTCATGATTCCACTGATAAGAGAGACTGTGAAACTGTCTACCTATCGGCCGGTTTTCATGATTCCACTGATAAGAGAGACTGTGATACTGTCTACCTATCGGCCGGTTTTCATGATTCCACTGATAAGAGAGACTGTGATACTGTCTACCTATCGGCCGGTTTCCGGTTTTCATGATTCCACTGATAAGAGAGACTGTGATACTCTCTACGTATTGGCTGGTTTTCATGATTCCACTGATAAGAGGGACTGTGATACTGTCTACCTATCGGCCGGTTTTCATGATTCCACTGATAAGAGAGACTGGGATACCTATCGGCCGGTTTTCATGAGTCCATTGATAAGAGAGACTGTGATACTGTCTACCTATTGGCCGGTTTTCATGATTCCACTGATAATAGAGACTGTGATACTGTCTACCTATCGGCCAGTTTTCATGATTCCACTGATAAGAGAGACTGTGATACTGTCTACCTATCGGCCAGTTTTCATGATTCCAATGATAAGAGAGTAGCCTTTCATAGTTTTTCCTGCTAAAAGTGATGGCTAGCATTTTGGTATTCCAATTGCCAGCATTATGGTCCAATCATTGTCTTGGGAAGATAAAACATGATTTAAACTTTAAATTAAAAAACTGTCTTAAAAAGAAAGTTAAAAGGTTTTGTAGACATGTATGAAGACACATATGTAATGGGCAAATATGGACAGAGCTAGGAAAGCATTTGAAAATGTTCTCTGTAGTCCAGCATTTTCAAATTTGAATTGTAGAAATGTGTCTTATCTGCCATATGGTAACTACAGCTTGAACAGCAATCTTGCATGATGGTGAATGGTAGAGATATGAATCATATGTAATCAGTGAGTGCTGTCTCTTGGACAATTCAGTGCCATGTCACATACATCATATGTTAACTTGTATCTGAACTGAGGAATCAGTGAACACAGAGTGTCAGTACAGTATGCAGTCTGCATCCATTGTATCCAATTGTATAGCGTATCATTTCTCCCACATAATTTTTCTCCAAACTAACTATAGTTAAAGCTTGGAGATTAGCCTAAAATTCAATACAATTCTTTATTTAATGAATACCTCCTGGGGTCCTTTTAATATCCAAAATATTATCCTCATCAATGTGAATTAATAATAGTGTGCTCAATAATTATTGAACAACCACAAACAACAATGACCTCATATATTAATTTTAATAGTATTAATTATCTTATATACAACTCCCAACATAACAAAAAGCAATAAACAGTGTATTTTCTTTGTGCACGGCTCATGGAAACAGACATCTAATCTTTTTTAAAGTGTACAGCAAGTCTGCATTCACAGAATCCCTGCTCAGCTGCCAAGGCAGTGAGAATGCACATATAAGAAGTGTGTATATGCATAGCAACATAGCTTAATGCGTGCAAATAGATATTTATTTTTAAAGGAACACTCCAGTAGCCCCGGACGAAGGTGCAATTTAGTGGCGCCGAAATGCGTGTCGGGCGTTTTTAACACTTTTTTCTTGACTTTATTTGGGTGTTATAATTTGGGCTTCATTTACTTTTATGGATACTTGAATTTATTTTCAATGTTTAGGTTAAGCCGCTAGCTTCGAGTAGCTATGATTTATGTATTAGGCTAGGTTGTTGCTACAGATCATTTTACTAGCCTGGGTCTACCATGACATAGGGTTTCTATTTGATGGAGGTTGCAGGCTGAGTCTACTTTCATCTATTAGGCAGTATTGATCTATGATTGAGCCATCTATGAGTTTTTTTTTATTTATTTAGCTTAGCCCTTCCTACAGTTCAATATTGGATAGCCAGTAATTCTATGTAAATAAAATATCTAGCCTATTTTCAGGCAGCAAGGATTTACCCATATTTAGCTCAGGATTTCTGTTCTATTCTATGTAGGTTGGAGTCATAGTCTGTCTTCAGATATTAGGCAGTAACTATCTATGATTGAGCAGTGTACGAGTTATGTATTTAGCCTCATCCTTCTTACTGTTCAATTTGGATAGCCAGAAACTCTGTGTAAATTTTAATATTTAGCCTATTTTCAGGCAGCAATGATCTATCCAATAAGTAGCTAATCTCTAGACAGCAATGGTCTAGTATCGAGCAGTACAAGAGTTATATGTATAGTAGAGGTGAGCGGACACCTGGATGTTTGGGTCCGGCGGGTTCGGCCGAACTTTGAAAAAAAAGTCCGGGTTCGGGCTTGAACTTGACCCCGAACTTGACCCCGAACCTAAACCCCATTGAAGTCAATGGGGACCTGAACTTTTGGCAACAAAAATGCCTCTAAAAAACTCCTGGAGCTCCCAGAGAGCTGCAAAAGCAAGTACAATGGGGGTTTGCAAGTGCCCTGCAAACAAATGTGTATAGGGAAATCTCTTTAAATAACATAAAAATTAAAAATACAGCTGAGCCATAAAATAGCACTAGATGGAATCTTTGATTTTAGCTTTGGAAGAACATAAATCAAAATCTAAAGCATGGCTGTCAGGAGGATCAACAGAATTATCCATTTGAGAGAGGGTTGAAGTGCAGGGTATTCTCAAACTGAGCTCAACTCCTGATGCATGGAGAAAAGGCCTTCACAAGCCTCTGCTAATGTGTACCTAGTTTATACTAAGTGACCCATAGGTTTAGGAGGCGGTGACCGTGGCGGTGGAGGAGGAGGATGAGGTAGCCAACACTGTATTTTATGTTTTGTTTTGTTTTTTAATTGTGGTAGCCCACAAAATATTGGGACATACAAAAAAAAGAAACATTTGTGGCCTGCGGTGCATTTCTTGCAGTCCTGATGCATGGAGAAATGCTCAACTCCTGATGCATGGAGAAAAGGCCTTCACAAGCCTCTGCTAATGTGTACCTAGTTTATACTAAGTGACCCATAGGTTGAGGAGGCAGTGACCGTGGCAGTGGAGGAGGAAGCAACGGTGGAGGAGGAGGTATGAAGAATAGGCCCCAAAATGTACTATTTAACAGATTAGCAACCAGAAAATAAGAATGTTTACCACTGCGCAGTAAGCGCACTATTAGACGCTTTTATTTGACTCTCAGGTGTGAAGTGCATGCCCCAAAATGTACTATTTAGCAGATTAGCACCCAGAAAATAAGAATGTTTACCACTGCGTTGTAAGCACACTATTAGACGCTTATTTTACATTTAGGACCCAAAAAATTTTTACGTTTTGAAACTGCAATGTGACAGCAGTATTTGACGCTTCTATTTGACTCTCAGATATGAAGTGCACCCCACTAATGTACTTTTTAGCACCCCAAAAAAATTAAGTTTTAAAACTGCAATGTGACAGCAGTATTTGACGATTCTGTTTGATTCTCAGATATGAAGTGCACCCCACTAATGTACTACCCCACTAATGTACTATTTCGCACCCAAAAATTTTTTACTTTTTAAAACGCTGATGTAACCGTGGTATTTGAAGCTTCTATTTGACTCTCAGATATGAAGTGCACCCCACCCCACTAATGTACTAGTTGGCAGAATTCTTTCCTAAGCTGTCCCTATCAGCGGCTGCATCCTCTCCCTACACTAATAAAACCGCATGTGCGTGCGGCGCTGCGCGACTCCAGCTTATATATAGAGGCTGGGTCACATGCTGCACTGGCCAATCACAGCCATACCATTAGTAGGCATGGCTGTGATGGCTTATAAGGGCACACAAGTCAAACGCTTCTTGATTGGGTGCCCTGCAGCCTTTGAAAAGGCGCCATTAAATCGCCGAACACCGAACTCCAACCCGAAAATAGTGATATGTCCGTGTTCGGGTCCGGGGTCCAAAAACTCTAATGTTCGGTACGAATCTGAACTTTTCAGTTCGGATTCGCTCAACTCTAATGTATAGCTCAGTTTTTTTCTACAGTTTATATTGTATTATGTACAGGTTTAATATCTAGCCTATATCCAGTTTTAGATAGTGAGGATTTTAATCGAATACATGATATTCTTTCTTTCTCTGTAGCTCACTGCTACAGCTAATTTATTGCTACTTAGTTGTAAGGAGAAACAAATTTGTATATATATAGTTTCTTTGCTATTACTCCCTTCTAAGCAGTTTCTGAGTCTTATTTATCTGTGCATTTATACCTGAAACGAGGCTATGGGCCTAACTTTACATTAGACATTTAGTAGACATGCCGCCATAATTTACCCTAGTACTTAATAAAGGATTTTCCCAAATATTCGTATAGGTGATTGGAAAGGTATTGTCTTTTAAGAACAATTTTTGTTTCTTTATGGTTCATTTAGTAATCAAGATTAATTCAAGCTGTTTCTCTATGTTTTTCACCTTATATGATAAGCTCTAACTTTATTTATAAGGGTTATCCAATGATTTTGGTTCCGTTTCTTTGGAATTTATTTTGTATGTAAACTAGGGTCAGGCCCTCACTAGTTGGATATTCCCTAACTAGGAGACCTTCCTTCCCGAACACTCCAGTTTGGCTAAAGTAATTTAGGGATAAACTAAAGGCCCCTTGTTTATAAAAGTGCAAGCTTTTCATAAAAGACCATAGTTACCGCTGTCAGTTGGACAATTGAGAGGGCTTCTCGCTTCACTCAGCACCATGCTTCTCATTGAGAAGCACTGAAACCAATGCTTGTCTATGAGATTGATGAGGCATACACTGTAAGTCCTCAATGTTTCTGAGAAGCATTGCATTGAACTGTAAAGCATAAATCTTGATGATCTCAGTACAGAAAGATCCGGCTACATCAAAATGGAAAAGGCTGAGTTTATTTTGTCACAGAAATGTAGGGGACTTAAATAAAGAACAAAAAAGAGGAACATCCCAATAATGGACTGTTTCAGTAGTACCTTATGTAATAGATGATTCGCTTGTCAGAACCTGCAATTAAAATGGGTTTCATTCATAATTTTACCATTTGATTAAACATTGCACCTAACACTTTGAAAGTGAACACTGTCTTTTTCAAGACACAAAAGTTAATTAAACATAAACAAAAACGATCGGTTGCATAAAATTCATTTAAGATCCAGGTTGTAATGCTGGCAATTCAATCACAAGGAACTGGGAGCAGATGCGTTACACAAAATAAAAACATACACAAAAAAAGCTGTACGTTTTGCCAATTTCTATAGCTGTGAGAAATCTTTAGTTGTTAGAGAGCAATATGAAAGAGAAAATAGCATTATATGCAAACTGATTGCTCCCTTGAGAGCAAGTATATAAATCCTGGAACATGAATATTTGTTAATTCTCTATAACAATGTAACTGACCTAGGATAATCCTCTTAACCATGTCATACAGGTAACAGAAACTTGGCAAAACTACAGAGAAGTATTGCTCATCATACCACCATCTCGTATTATCTTTACGTTGTCATTTCTCACACCCCAGGAAAGAAGAAGGAACTCAGAGTCTAAGTGCTGGATAACCCTTAGACAACGAGTGGGTTCCACTGTCATTTATACCATAATTGTTTTCATTCCAATGAAAGCCCAGTGTAGAAGTAATAGGGTAAAATACAGAAGCCCAATTAAAAATGGATTAACCCCTAGAGAAATCTACTATCTTGTTATTCTCAGTAGATACATCAGCATTCCCAACCCCCAGCCCGCATCACCATGAGTAGATAAGAGTGACAAAATATTCTGAAGGAATACAAAGATAACTCATTAAGGTAAAGTAGAATAAAGCAGATAACCTCAATAATTGGTCAGTTTATGGCTGATAGGGCAGTCGTGGAGGTTTGTTTGTCTTTTTAAATCCATATTTTATTGGGGTTTTATCAAACAAATTCACATGTCATCCCGACATGGGAATAACAAAATGTAAACAAGCAAGTGATTATAATAAAAGGTAAACTTATAAAAATGTTGGTGTAAATGTAAGAGATAAAGTAGTGTGGAGGTCAAGAACATAAGACATGGCTTAAAGGAGCGATAAAAAAAATAAGCGAAGGCAGCTGGGAGATGATGATGGTGTTTTTAGGCTGCCAGAAGACAAAAGAGAAATTAATTCTCTTTCTGTTGGGATTACAGTCGAAAGTGTTTCAGGAAAGCTAGGCCTTCGGGCTTCTGGGAAATGTCTGTATCAAAATCTCTATATTGTGATAGTTGTATCTCGTTTAAAAGGACAATATGGTATCACCAGGGCTTACAATTTTCAGTCCTACAGTACTAGCAAAGACTTAAAAGTTACTGGCCACTGTGAGCTTGTATAGTCCGTGGCATACTTACCAGGAGTCAATTTATATTAGTCAGGGCTAAATGTTGAGCTCTGGTATCAAAAATGGTTGCAGTTTATAAGGAACCACCTTCTGACAACATATACCTGGAGTGTACACTTTTATACTTGCAAAAGGACCATCTAATAGCTTGAATATTCTGACCTATATGAGTAATTCCTGGTTTAGTAAATAGCCGTGGTCACTGATTGATGCTCTGAAAGCTTTTATTATTAGTTATTCTTTAAAGTAGGACATTTCAGGAGCTCTACATTTTATGTAAAAGTAGTCAAAGTGAAATACTGCTCCAGATTAGGATATTTTTCGACTAAAATGTGCAAATCACTTTGAAACACTTCGAATTCCTGGCACTTTAGTGAACAACCATTTCAGTGTGTGTTGCTAAAGTTGGAAGTTAAACATTTGTTGTAGTCTTTCTTGTAATATTCTATGGGTGAAAGGTTTGGCTAGTAGTGGGCTGTTTAATCCCAAATTGTCTTAATAGACTGCCAAAACTCATACAGGGTCATTTATAGAATTCAAACTGGATTTCAAGTCTAAGGCCAAAGTAGCCATACTGGAAGCATAGTTGACTTGGAGAATGTTTCCAGTTCGGCTACTTAGGCCTTAACATTGGAATTCACTTTAAGTTGACGTGGAATTCCGGACAATTCTCTCTTTACTAAATAACCCTGTTGGTAATTTCATCTCCAGCTCTCTTTCATTCCAGCACCAGATCCCCCTGCAGATATCAAATCTGCCACTGGATTCAATTCCATCAATCCCACCTCATCTGTTCATTGCACATCATCGCACAGGCCCCTGTTAAAGTAATTCCTCTCCTATATTGCGAACACTGGCTATTTGTCTCCAAATTATCAAGTGAAACCAATGATTTATACTTCTGCTACTTACAGTTCTAAAGAACCCCTTTAGCGCACCGTCCACAAACAGTGATACTAGACCATATAACTTATTAAATAAACGAAGCAGCATTCAGCTACCAGCAAACTCAACGTTTTCCCACAATTTACTATTTGATGAAAAACCTTTAATATCCTTCCAGGAGAACTATTGTTTTGTCTATTTCAGTTTTGTCATACAGTTTCAACATATGGAAGAGCAGATTGTTACATATGATGCAAAATGTTTTAGGCATGACAGATTATATTTTGAATAAATGTAAATCAAGTAGATGTATATACCAGAGGGGGATTTTATGCACCGTTTGAATTGGAATGTGTTCACACTTATTTTTTAGGCATCAGCACCAAGAAAAAATACATTTTAGAATTACATCTGCCAAATAGTGTAACCCCCATCAGTCTTATCCTGGGCCTTTGTGATGTATTGGAACTGTAATTTGGCTGACTCTCTGCCTCCCCTTACGGTATCTCTGGACATAAATCAATGAACCCCAATATTCAGTGAATCTTAGATTAGTATTTTTACTCCATAGATTTTTGGGATTGTTTTGATGAACAGGTTAGGTACCTATTCCTGAAATCTAAAATAAACACTTGGGTACATAATGTATTCACTAAGCTGTGATTTTGGATGATTTAATTCTGCAAAAGTTACAGATGAATAAAAAAATAATTTAGATAATTTTAAAATGTCCTATGCACCGAAGCTCCCGGAGGCTAGAGTTGTAGTAGGATCTAGTCATGTTTTGGCTTTATAGTTTCATGTTTTTATTTTGTTTATTTAACTTGTTTTTGGTTGGGAAAAAATTGATGGTGCAACAGAACTTCTTCTGTCCCCAAAAATATAGAAATATATAGCTCTATAATAATGCTTCTGCTTTTAATGGGGAAATCAGTACAGAGTCGTGTAATTAATTGTTTGTGATTTTATCACCACAAGGTGCAAGAAATAAAAGGTTAAGTGTAAATGAGTGAGAATTGAAACAGAGGAAAAAGAGGAGAATAGAGGAAAATAAACAAATTTTATGCAAAACAAATGAATGCTCTTAAGCTATATTACAGCTTACAAATAAAAGTCAATTATTTCACATCTAAAGTGCATAATATTTTTTCTTAAATCAGTACATTTTGCCAATTCCTTTCTATTTTCATCATCATATAAATACAGTGTATAATACTGATTTTCTACCGTGTTACTCAATCTGTGACACCTACAGAATTATTCACTATTCTCTGAATTGCAACAAACTGAAATTAAAATGGAAAAATTAGGCTGAAATATTTTATTAAAAAAAAAATAAAAGTGATAATAATCATGGTCTGCTATTGTCATAGCTTGGCTGTTTTAGACTTTATTTTCCAATATCTATTTCAAATTGCTACAATTCAGATGTTGTTTTTTTTTTAATAACCCCCTTGTCTATGTTGCCTCTTGCCCTCTCTTCAAACGGCCTCATCCACTTTTACTTTGTTTATGCTGCCATGCTGGAGTTTGTAAATTTTCTTTGCACAAAATTTGAGACAGGTCTTGGCTCTTTATTGGCATATTACGATTTTCAGAACAATTTTACCCCAAGCTATTTGCTACTGTATTAGTATTGTAATCAGCCTGTTAGAGTGAATATTGCTATGTACATTAAACGTCAGAATAAAGATCAGTTTACAAAAAGAAATTATAATCTATACAATACAAGGCTGCATTATAAATCAATAATACCCTGTAGGATATGTGTTTTGTATGCATTTCCAGGTAGTGGAAAAATCATATACTCTTACCCTTACTATGCAGGCAAAGACAAGGCCTACGTTTGTTGTCAGACAACTGTCCCACAATGCTTTGCCTGTTAATACACGACAATGAATGAAGTGAAGACTAAAGATTGCTCTGTAATTTTTACTGATTAAAATGTTGGGCCATGCAGTTGCTCTTCATGCAATGTATATGGGAGGTTGGAGCAAGGTGGCAAATTTCACCTGAGGGGGAGAAAAACACATTTACTACTGTGAGCAGCAAAAAAACCTAAAAGAGCGGCACAAAAACACTGTGTGCACATATATGTTTTTTTATGATTTACAGAGGGCAATTGCCTCCAACCCCCTTCAGCATGCAGCCTTTACTTCATTTTTTTGTGTTTAAAAACCCTCAGTATTTAACAGGTTAAATAAGAAAATATGGTCTCCCACTTTCTCAAAGTCTGACAAAAAGCACAGATCTTGGTGATTCGCTAACATGAGCACAAGGAAAGCAGTGTTTTAATCATTCTGAAAGATCCCCCTGTGATAATGAAATATCCACCTGTGCTAAATGAAATATTCACCAGCGCTAACAATAAAGACAGCTGCTCTCCTGTGAAGAGATCCTGATATTTGCACTGTCGGTTGCGGCCTGTGAGCTCACCGAAGCCAAAAGCTTTAGAGAACATTTCTATGCTGTGTTCAGCCACATTTATCAAAGCAAGTGACATCATTTGTGCACATTCATCCTTGTCGTATCTACTAAAGATATGAAAGTTAACGCATTAAGATCAATGGCATTTTTTACCGACATGTGGTGTGTAAAGTCCATTGGAGTTTTCACTAAAGTGAGAATTCAAAGTGAGTAAAGAGTAAATTAAAGGGTCACTATAGTGTCAGGAAAACAAAGCAGTTTTCCTAACACTATAGTGACCTGAGGGTGCCCCCACCCTCAGGGTCCCCCTCCCATGGCGTTGAAGGGGTTAAAACCCCCTCAGCAGCTTACCCTAATCCAGCGCCGGGCTCCCTCAGCGCTGGTGACCTCTCCTCCCCGTCCGACGTCAGCTTCCTAGTGGAGCTGAATGTGCATGAGCGGCAAGTGCCGCGCGCGCATTCAAACAGCCCACAGGAAAGCATTTCTCAATGCTTTCCTATGGAAGCTCTGCTCGATGGATGCAGGAGGCTGGATTAACCCCAAATTTAAACATAGCAGTTTCTCTGAAACTGCTATGTTTACATGTGAAGGGTTAAAACCTGGGTGACCTGGCACCCGGACCACTTCATTGAGCTGAAGTGGTCTGGGTGTCTATAGTGTACCTTTAACTAAAGAGTAAATTAACTGCTCATTAGGAGTTAAATTGCTTTTTTGTTTATGCAGCCCTAGTCACAACTCCCTGTATGTGACTTGCACAGCCTTCTTATATACTTTTTGTAAACACAGATCTAATGTTTAAACTTCCTTTATTGCACAGTCTGTCTAAGTTTAAAAAATAAATAAATATATATTTATTTTTTCCTGCTCTGTTAATAGCCTTCTAGACCCTGCATGAGCCACCTGTATGTGATGAAATTTCAATTTACAGAGCAGGAAATAAAAACTTCTAAAGCAAGTTAACATATGATTGAAAATGAAAACATTTTGTTTTCATGCAGGCTGTCACTGCCAAGGGAGGTGTGGCTAGGACTGCATAAACAGAAACAAAAATGATTTAACTCCTAAATGGCAGAGAATTGAGCAGTGAGACTGGGAGTTATTATCACAGTCTCACTGCTCCATTAAGCTTCATTAAGCTAAAGTTGTTTTGGATGCCCTTTGGTGTCCCTTTTAGGACAAAATAGCCAAACTGGAAAAATTCTCTAAGCTATGCTTTCAGTTAAGCTACTCTGTCCTCAAATTTGTAATTCACTTTGAATTCAGCTTGAATTCTCACTTTAGTATAAACTGATAATGCCCTGCATGTTTAGCAATGCCATCACAATATACCTCTGCTATTATTAAATTTGTAGAACATTCCATTTTGGGATATAACCCTTACAGATCAGATAGTTAGGACAGTTCACGCCATCAACGATCTTAGTCCTTATATCATACAGAAAATCATAACACGCTAATATTATTATTTATAGATTAAATTTACAACATAAAAATCGGGTCATATGCACGATAAAAAAATAAAAAGATCCTACTTTGAACCATGAATATCAAATGGCAATACTGTATACCTGCTCACTACAAGCATGACATTTTCCTTAATTCAGGCAGGTTTTCATTATTACTTTGTTATATATGATATAATATCATCTATATACCATTCATTGAAAGGAGCTAAAGGCATTTAATAACAAGTCTTGATCGCTTACTATTTTTAAACTCTGCTGCTGATAGAAAAAAAGACATGTTTTTAAGAGTCATGAGAATTTAACCACTTCAACACTAAATTATGCACTTCATCTTGTTGTCTTCACAATCTGGTCCTTTTTTACTCCATGCCAAATGAAACATTCACTTAAGCTCTCCACATTTTTTCACTTTCAGCTAATGAATGTCCCAATTTGGAATCAGTGGGTATAGTATGAACGCCACTTTACCCTACCAATCAAAACCCATTAGTGCTTATGGGCTAATGAGGAAGTATTAACCAGAGCAGAAATAGGCAGCTGTGATTGGCTGAGAATGTGATAGGCAACAATGTGCAATGTCAATCAGCAGTTGCTAAGGCCAGCAAGGTTTTGTCATGTATAAAAAGCGACATTAATTCTCTGGATAAAAATATAATTTTGCCTCTTTATAAAGCAATGGTAAGATCACACCTTGAATAAGCTGTGGAATTTTTGGCATCTGTTCTAAAGAAGGATATTACGGCACTAGTTAAGTGCAGAGGCGGGTTACAAAATTGATAGGAATAGAATATTTTAGTTATTTAGAATGGTTAACAAATATAAATCTGTTTAGTTTAGAAAAACGGTGCCTCAGAGGGAATATGATAGCATTATACAAATATATTTGGGGTCAATACAAACCATTGCCTAGATATGTACTCATAACCAGGAAAATACATAGGACACAATATCACGTATTTAGACTGGAAGAAAAGAGATTTCGTCTAAGGCAAAGTAAAGTTTTTTTATAGTAGGAGATGTGAAATTCTCTGTCCAAAGAGGTAGTTTTATCAGAGTCTGTACATATGTTTAAACAACAATCTGATGACTACTTGCAAAATACACAACATTCAGGGATATCATTTTTAAATTGTGAAATAAGAGCTTCTTAATCCAAGTATCCAACGGCAAAAACAAATGCGAGAAAGGCTAAGCTTAATGGACGCATGTCTCTTTTCGGCCTATGTGACTATGTAACTATCTCAGCTGACTGTTTTCAGCCTATCAGAGCATCCATTGCTGGTATGAATTGGTATCGCTGGAAGGAAGTTTGTGATCTTTGCCTGGGCTGTGGGTGGCTTTTGTTTTAGTGATTAGACTGCTAGAAACTGGAATGGTTATAGTGCCTATAGTGTTCATTTAAGATGCTTTTGGCATGAAATCATTTAATTAATTATTGCCAGAATTCCATGATATATTGAGTAAACCTACTGAGATCACAAATGAACCAAATAGGCTGGCAATTATGGAATTAAGGCAATTGTAGACCAATACTATATAAGAAGACAACAGTGTGATGTCCCTGCTGTAGAGCACTGGCTAGATTATTACCTAAAGTTAATTTCTGACAGTTGTCACTTTAAATAATAACCTTGTGTTTGCCAAATTAATCTTCAGACAAGCACTATACTCTATGCCTTATCAATGTCCTAATACACAGATATTTGAATCCTGACCTGTTTGGGTTTATCTGCTGAATGGCCATATTTTTTTTTCCCCAAAAAAAATCTGAAGCAGTTAAAGGTCAAAAATAAATAAATAACCGGCCACTACATTACCTGCTTCATAGTAAATCACGGCAGACTCTAATTTTTTTTATCTGTTTTTATATTATAAATGCAGGGCTCAATAGTGACCTCTAGCACAGTGGCTGGCAACTACAACTCCCTCCATGTACAGGTAAGCATGCATTGCATTGGAACACATGAAATAAGCATGCAAGAAGCCACTGCCAGTCCCTGTTTACATTTCCTTTTGGAGCAAATGGGTTAATACATTGACCTAAAAGACTAAACCCAGCGTTCATAGTCTCTTTAACTGTAAGACCTAGAGTTATGCCGTTCTTGCCGTCATATAAAACCCGTATAATCCTATAGTCTTAACGGGCACTGCTGACCTTTAGCCAGAAGAACCTTGTCTCCAGAGAACAGAAAAGTTTAAACACTTTTAAAATAGAACCTGTCCATCAACTATAATCAGTCAACGCACCTATTTTGCACAGTGTAATCTTTGTAGAGATTTTCTAGGAAACACAAAGAGGTCTCCAGGGGCATGTGTATATACAATGAAACAATTTATCCCGCCCCATTTTATAGGGAACCTAGAGAAATCAATACTTTCCTAACCCTCTCGGCCTACCTTCTACATCCTAATTAGCACAGGCATTCCTGCATAGGGAAAAGTGAGGCTTCTGCTTGTCTCTTTACAAATCAGTGATCTGATTAAAAACATATTGAAGTTTCTCATTCTCATGGCGATCACGTGCCATTTCAACACTTATGATATGTCTGTTTACCAAAGATCTTTTAAAAATGCTGCTGCATTTCTCGATCAATAAAGTTACGCATTTTGAATGTATGTATGAGGACATAGATAATCAAAAAAAGCATTGGATCAATAAGACGGAGCGCTTAAGAATAATATTTATCAAATTCTAGTCCTGCTAAGAGTATGCCGAAGAGCTTACTGTCAAATATTGTGCCTTTAACCCCTTAAGGACCAAACTTCTGGAATAAAAGGGAATCATGACATGTCACACGTCATGTGTCCTTAAGGGGTTAAGCAGAAGTCAGATAAGGAAGCCCGTAGCGTAGAAAAATATAGGCCAAACTACAGCAGAAATTCACCAGCTTTGTTTTTGTCTTTTTTTTTTTTTTTTCGAGTGAAGATATGTACAAAGAGTTATTATGGGGCCAGTTTCTAAAAGTGGAACAATCAATAATACTATTCCACTGGTTTCCATGGTGATTGCTCTAGTTTTGGAAAATATTCAGTTGTATATGAGGCAAGGTTATATTATATTTTCAATTCTATATGAGGCAGGGTTTTATCAGATGCCTTTTTGATTATTAAACTGGCTCTTTTACTTTATTTAATAAATGCTTTTGGGGTTTTTTGTTTTGTTTTTTAAGACAGATAAACACTTAAAAGCAGTGCACTTTCTATGTCAATAAAAAAAACTAGATAGATTTTATAAAACAAAGACAAGAGGAGACTACACTGAGCTGCGTTTTTTTTTTTTTCCAAAATGTACAGAAAGGCAACAGACATAGTCTTGCTCAATATGTAATGGGTGCCTATGGTATCTCAATATGCATGTGCAATAATATCTGTGCAGGATTCTATGATCATGTGAATGGCCACTTTTCATTTAGATGAATGTTTGCATTAATACCACCTTATTATGACTTTAATATTTATTATTTGTATTGAAGCCTAAAAGAGAAAAAAAAATTTTGTAGAATTTATTTGGGGAAGCTGACTATTTGGCCTTTTTAGTGTGAACATCCAACCTTTTTTATCTTTCTGTTCTCTATAGCAGTCCTAAACATTATTGAAAATATATATTTTTTTTAAAATTAAAACATTTCTCCATATGCTTAAATTAGCATGGGAAGCACAATCATTTAAGATATAACCTAATCCCACGTCAAAGACCAGTATTATCTCCTGACCCGGTCCCTCTACCTTCTGATGCTTCCTTCCACAAGTGAAGATTTTCAAGATCTCTTCGTCAATCACAAATTAAATGTAATAAAAAAAAGAAGGCTTGCACAGAGCTGTTCTACTTCCCCTGGGAAACTTCACATCTTTCTGGAAAATCAGCACCTTAGATTTAAACATCAAGATCAAAAACGTCCCTTTTGCTTGCGAAAGTCTTCTTGCGAGAGAAGGGTTTGCGAGAGCAGAAAGATTGGAAGAGGAGACACAAAAGCCCTTTTCAATAAAATGTCTGTGCAACACAAGATTGCATCCGCTGATAGCAGTGTGCTCATCCTGATCGGCATGTTATTGAAACGAGGAGAAAATGAATTAGTAATGATCAGACACTTTATTGCTAAATCTTCCCACAGTACTGTCTGCTACTTGCACATCACGAGAGGCCATCTCTATCTTCCTCCCATTACAAACCTGGTCATCCTTCCTTTAAAGCCCAAGGTTCCCAGAGCTTTGTCTATGCATGTATATTCCTTTGACTAACACAGCCTTTTATAGCATACATCTAGGAGCTGAGCCTTCAAATTAGATAATAATAATAATAATAGAAATATATTAATTTGATTTCTGTTGATTTCTGCCTTCGTACTTGAAGGTAAAATTTAAAATTTGAGTGCCAGGTGTGAGTCTTGTGATTACGCTGCAGCATTCAAAGGGGATTATTTACTGAACAATGAATAGCTATTTCAGGCTATAATTTTGAATTTGTATTTTGAATTTGAATATAATTCACGGTTTAATAAACAATATACACTTGATTTTTCTTGTTTTATATTTAGGTGAAATTATCTTTTTAGTGATTATTAATTTGGAATTGAAAATGTTTATGAAAATCTAAAGCCTGTGTGAGCAATGTGGAAAATGGCTGACTGAGCATTAAAGGCTTGCTGAGAATTATGGGAAAAGATTTTAAGGACACCATGGGTAAAAATATATGCAGTGCCAGGATTAGCTATTAATTGTATGGGATACGTGATCTCTCACATACGTACACTCACCACACAGACACCACACATAGATACACATGCAATAAAGGCTGCACGTGGGTTATAATCGGCACATTGTATGTAAAAATTGGTATCCTTCATTACTCACTGCATAGAGACAAAGAAACATAGAATGTGAAGGCAGATAAGAACCATTCGGCCCATCTAATCTGCCCAATTTCCTAAAACTTTCATTAGTCCCTGGCCTTATCTTAAATGTAAGATAGCCTTATGCCTATCCCACGCATGCTTAAACTCCCTCAATGTTGTAACCTCTACCACTTCAGCTGGAAGGCTATATCATGCATCCACTACCCTCTCGGTAAAGTAATACTTCCTGATATTTTTAAACCTTATTTTCAAAGCATATATGATTATTAAACACTTGGTAAACTGGGACAGACACTTTCTACATTACAATTCTCATTTCTTCCACTCAGTTATGATACATAAAATTGCTATTTTGTAGCATTTATCTAACTATAGACACCTGTAAGATGGTGCAATATGTGAACTTCCATTATTTCTTTAATTTCTTTAAAAAAAAAAAAAATGAAAATTACTACCTGGAGATAAATGGAATTTGGTGAAATTTAGCAAATTAGTTTGCAAATTAGTGAGAGAAAAGGTCCTAAAATGGGTTAACTATCAAGATGCTGGTGATTTAGTTATTCACACACTGCTTAATCTTACAATACTTTTATAGGGAGGCATGGCTCAGATCCTTGAATAAGTATTGCAGAAAGAATATACAAGAGATCTGGATTTATTTCATTTCAAGGCACCTCAGCAGGAGTCTTTTTGCTTTGAATTTTGTGCAGCATATTTGTAGCTGGAATACTTTTTATAAATAACTACACTGGCAGTATTCATACATGGAAGCACGGCAGGGTATTGTGAATACAAAGCAAGACACGACTATCGAGCCTGAGTCAGATTTCATGACCCGATTGGTGTAAGGGTCTCAATTACCACCCAAGGTGAAAATCTAAATTCTTTGTTCCCTAAAGCATCACACATAAATTAAAGTGCAATTATAACAACATATACACACACGATTACTTTACATCCCTCTAGCCAGCTAATACATATATTATGTATACTATTCATATAATGTAACTAAACTCCCATTATTTTTGCCTGGATTAAAAAAAAAAAAGAATTAAAATCTGTGAGCTTTGAAGTTGCTGTTTAGTGGATAGGTGAGTGCGCTGGATCTTGTGTATTGTATAAATTGGCCCCAGCAGCACCCCATTTATGCATGTTCAGGTGAGTGCAGCCCCATGGTTTCATATATATATATAATTTGGGAGTCTAGGCCAACTCCTTGGTTTTGCACCTCTCCCTGTCACAGGTGTGCCTCATTCCAGGGCCCTATTTAGCCTTGTACTGCAGAGAGAAAGTAAACTGGTTAAGAGCAGACATTAGGCTGTTAGAGTAGAACCTGCCAAAGATGGGGTACATTGACATTGTGGCAGGCTTATGTAGTGTATGATCATATAATGTAACTAAACCTGTCAGCAAACCTGTCAGCATTGAAGTTGCTGTTTAGTGGATCAGTGAGTGCGCTGGATCTTGTGTATTGTAGTGTATTACATATACTGTATATATATATATATATATATATATATATATATATATATATATATATATATATATATATATATACACACACACACAGATATAGGGAACAAGAGGCAAGCACTCATGGTCTTTTAGTTTCTTTAAAACGATTTTCCTTTTATTTCACTGGTTAAAACTTGATCGACGTTTCAGCCACACTACATGGCTTTCATCAGGATCTCCACAGCTCCAGGAGATCCTGATGAAAGCCATGTAGTGTGGCTGAAACGTCGATCAAGTTTTAACCAGTGAAATAAAAGGAAAATTGTTTTAAATAAACTAAAAGACCGTGAGTGCTTGCCTCTTGTTCCCTATATCTGTATATATTATGGCATTGGCTTGACAGCACCAGGCATAAAAACTATATTGAAGTGTGTGTGCAAGGAGACAGTGGGACTTTTATATATATATATATATATATATATATATATATATATATATATATATAAAATCCTATGCTCAAGTGTCATATAATTCCATGGTCGGTGAAAAAAAGCCTGACATTTGATGTAAGTCAAACAAATCATACCATAAGACGCCATATCTACAGACCCATATAATCACAATGCATGTAGGAATTATGGAAGGAAAATGCCTGCACCACTATTGGCAAGTTCTTTTTTTCCTAAGCCCAGCTTTACAATAGAGTTCAGTGGGTTGATAGCAAAGAGACATAATTACAACTGATTAGGCCAAAATAGCCGAACTCCAAACATTGTTGTATTGGAGAATGTTCTCCAGTAAGGCTACTCTGGCCTAAAAATATTAAATATGTTTTCAGTTCTCTCTGAATTACGGATAACTCAAACTTTAGGGAATAAAAAAAAAACACATTTGGAAAGCTATCCGTTACCATTGTGTAAGATTATTTAAAGGAGCTGTCCAGTGCTGAAACTGCTAAACCACAGATCTTTCTAACAACCACATCATGTAATTGTCTACGAACAATAATACAGCATGTGGCTATACTTAAAGGGACACTATAGTTACCAAAACAACTTTAGTTTAATGAAGCAGTTTATGTGTATAGATCATGCTTCTGATTTTCCATTGCTCAATTCTCTGCCATTTATGAGTTAAATCACGTTTGTTCCTGTTTATGCAGCCATAGCCACACCTCCCCTGGTTGTGACTGACACAAAACATGAAAACGAAATTGATTAATTTTCAATCTGATGTAACTTACTTTAAAAGTGTTTATTTTAATTACATACAGGAGGATCCTGCAGGGTTTAGCAAGCTATTAACAGAGCAGGGGATAAGAAATTATAAATAAAACAGCATGTTCAATAAATAAAGTGTAAACATTAGATTACTCTTTACCGGAAGTGTTTAGGAAGGCTGTGTAAGTCACATGCAGGGAGGTGTGACTTGGGCTGTATAAACAAAAAAACGATTTAAAGCCTAAATGGCATAGAATTGAGCAGTGAGACTGCAGGGCCATGATCTATAGATCAAAATTGCTTAATTAATTACGTTGATTTGGTGACTATAGTGCCCTTTTAATATTCTTTCTCTAACTGTCTTTCTGTTTGACATCTTACAAACTTATTCTTACAGGAAACACTGGGGAAAGGTGCACATTAGCCAACTTTAATGTTAGCTCTCTTTTTTGTTACAATCATCTGGTGAAGATATATAGCATGCTCTGATTTTTTTGTGGGTGTGATAGTCCACAGCAGTACGACTGCTATCTCTTTAAATAATTAGTTAATCCATAGTTTATTGATTTCCTGCGCACACAAACAATATACCAGATGAATATGATTAGTTATACTCAAGTAGATATGCTAGAGGTTCTACCTCATATATATTTCAAATTGAACCCCTACTTTACAATATATGTGTATTTATGGGACTTAGATCACATCCATTAGCACTCAAATTAATTGATATTTTAAAGTAAAATTAACTCACCAATGAAACAAGGCCATTAGTTAAAGTTAAATTTTACTGAAATTCACTAAATTCAGTACTAAACGTAAAACAAATATATACCTTTTATGTCATATTTCGCTGCCTCTTTGTGCAGGTCATATGCTTTATTTTTTTCCTTTTTGTGCATTGTGAAATATTTTAAGTAAAAATAAAGAAAATACATCCTAAATTTAATTTGCACTGAGCTGATTGATCCTCAAACTGGCCGCAATTATCTCCATATGTTTTTCTGAATTCCTAGGAACTCTTTAGGAGTTACATTTCTGAATAATTATCAATTTATCATTGAACTAACAAGCTAAATAAATTAATTCTATTTGGTATTGAAAGAACCTAGACTATTGGTGTGCCCTGGGGACTAGTTTAAGAACAAGCGAGTAATGTGTATATATAGATATTTATTCAGTCCATTTATTTTGGTTAAACTTCCCATAATGCTTAGCCAGCGGAATAACTAGTACAAAATCATGGGAGATATCAACTGAGAAAGAACAACTATCCATGCGCAATGTAACTCCCATCATGCACAGGTAGCACATAGCTGGCTAAGGATGCTCAGACTTGTAGTCTACATCTGGTGCACCAAACCTCACCTATATCTAATAATCTGTCTGCAAAAAGGGATCAATGTTGCATCTACCCACTGATATTTTAAATCTGTACATTTATTTGTATACTGTACATTCATTCTGACTATCTTTCCCTGGAGCAACAAGCAAACAAAAAAAATTATGGCTCCAAGGAAGACTTAACTGCATTCGGAAGTAACCTTGTTTGCCAGAGACCTGTTTCTACAAGTCACAAGAAATGTGTCAAACCCCATGTGCAATTTGATTTGAATATTTATTGCATCATGGCATTGTATTTCTTCTATTGTTTTATGTTAGGGGTTCCTCTATACGGTACTAAGTAGCGAGCTGTTTCTTTGAAGGCAAATACGAATGGTTATAATTACAGTCATTTGTGAAATCAGCAGGCTTGCAAAAAATACTGAAAACCAGAGTGGCGGGGGTGACTTATTAAAGCTGCTAAACAGAGTAAACTTTTATTTTCCCATTTAGGGACAATACACTATTATTACCATCTGCATTTTATTGTTTGAAGTCTGCAATGGATATTTATAATGCAAGGAAACACATAATTAAGAAAACAAAAGGAAAAAAAGAAAGTTAAAACATACAAAAGCCATTAGTATGCTTAGCACCTCTTCTGCAGATTGAGTATATCTATAGCTTTCTGCAAAATATTAATCATTTAAATAGTGTGCTTTAATATAATTTACAAATTTCAGTTTTTTCCCCCCAATATTGATAAATAGACGTATTTCCTTTCATCAACTTGTATACACTAGCAACATTTGTTTTTACATTTGCCTTTGCTCCAGCTTTACTCTTTACCCTGTCCCCAACAATTTTCCATCTTGTACTTCGGCAACTGGGAGACTGCAAATTATACTGTTACCACACTCTACGGCAACCTTTACAAGTCTGTCTTCATGGAATTTTGCATTCTGGTAGCCATGAATGAGGGAGTGCTGTGAGCACACTAAGCACTCTACAGAGCTTCTTTGCAGTCTGCAAAAACTGCATGCAAATCTCCAGCACAAGTATTTCCAAGCATGCTATGCGATTTCTTCCAAATACACGCACTGAAGGTATTTCGTCTTTTTTATAGAGCTATATTTTTAAATTTGTATTTTATTAGGTTTTATACACACAGTATACAATTTTCCATTATATGTGTTATTATATAAGGTAGAACAGGATCAAATAACATTTCGTTAGGCTGCAAGCAGAGTAACAATCACAATGTCAGAGAGACCCTTGCTGTGGCATGGTGGGGGAACAATTTGTACATTTCTACTCTTCTGCGGAGATCTCTACTTAAAGAGGTTGCTTAATATTCGAGGTTGCTAGATTTCAACAATCTTCCGGCTCAATCTGTATATCCCATATATATGTGGGGTCAGATATCTAGGGCTATAGGTTAATAGCATGGAGTGCTGGGTTAGGGGTAGCAAGAATAGTGAGAAGCTTTCCTCATTGGCTTATATGCATAAAAAAAAAAAATTATTATTATAGTTATAGTTAAGTGTTGCGTTTCTCATGTTGCTTTCTGTGTCCATTGGCTGATATGCCTAATTTTTTGAGGAATGTCTCTGGGTCGTCTCCCGAGGTCAGGGTGAGTATATCGGCGCCCTTTTGTAACGTTAGCGATCCCTCTGCGCCCCATCGGTACCGGACCGAATGGTCTCTCAGTCTCTTAGTGACTGGTGCTAGTAGTCTCCTTGCTGCAAGCACTGCAAAAGGGAGGTCACTGTATATGGCCACCTCGCATCCCTCAAATTTTACCGAGCCCAATGATCTGGATCCGGCCATGATTGCAGCTCTCGCCGCTATGTCTCTGGTGGTGGCTATGGTGTCTCTGGGGGCACCAGCGGGTGCCGCTGGCGATTTGCGCACCCTGAAGGTGGACAGTATCAGTGGGGTGTCTGAATTACATCCAAGGCCCATGGAGGAGGTGAGTCTCCGGACAAAGGGCAGTAAATCTTCACCGCTCACCGTTTCAGGGATACCTCTGAGGCGTACGTTGCGTCGGCGGTGTCTGGTAGAGCTATATTTTTTATATACCTATTGTGAACAAAATGTATTTCTACTTCTATTCTAACATTTCGACTTTCTCTAAAGGATACCATGTATCCTCTAAAACAGTTTGTCCCTATCATATTATTGTAAATGATGATTAAACAAATGTAAAACCAAATAATTTAAATGTCATAATTTTAATGACATCATTTTACATTTGTGGGTATCTAAAACAGCGACGTAAATAAAAAAAATAAAAAAATTGTTAAGTAGAGATTACTGAAATGAACAGAATTTGGTAGTGAAGTGATTAAAAGGCCTTGAGCACTTAAATATATGTATTTATCTTATTACAAACAGCTTAATAAATGTTTAATATTTAGCATGTTGTCCAAGCAATCTTTACTTTTGTTTGTTCATGGAAGCTTGCTGTAATTAAGCTGCTAATTACGTTATTGAAATGGACACTGTGCGATAATCTTGGCAGAGTCCCATTTTGTAGTGCCGCTATTTTATTCTTTATATCGTTCTATCCAAATCAATAACAATAGTATGAGAATAACTCCTTCCCAACGCTATGGCTTTAAAGATGTTAGGGTGTCATATCACGTCATAACAACCGAGCTCTCCCTCCAGCCTGCCTACTCACCCAGCATGCCGGTCACGGTCTGTAGGTCTGCCTGCTAACCCAATGCCAATGCTGGCTATCCGTGTCATGTGATCGCAGTGACAGGCTGTACATTGTACATTGTTCTCTGCCCCTCTCTTTACTCACATTGCTTTGAGGCAAGAGGGGCAGAGAGATCACTATTACAGTGTCCTAAACTGTTAAAAACAAGTGTTAAACAAATATATTTTTTTTAAAAACATTTTTAATGTTTCAACTCATCAACTTGGAAATTAACAAAAAAAATTTACTTTCTCACACTTTTTTTAATTTTATTCAATATTTGCTATATGAATGAATGCTATTTTATAAATATTTGCTATGAAATGAAAGCTCTATCTCTTATAAATAAAATTATATAAAATAAGTGTGGGTGCACTTAATGTAAAAGAAGTAAATTATAATTGAACAGACATATAGCTCACATCCTAGGGTTTGTTTTGGTTCAGAACATGGACAATTGCCTCCATCCTTAAGGGGATAATATTATTTTCTTAGTTTATAAAGCTGGGGCTGAGGGGCTGAGTTCTTTGGCCCAGGATAAACAAACTAAATTGATGCTAGCGGCTGCACGTCATGCATTGTAGGATACCTTGAAAATGATTGTGGCCAAGTACTTATGAGCACAGTGACATCCATGTTCCAGTGTCCATCTTGGAGGAGACAAATACATCTTCAATATCTGTATAATATGTATGTATATATATATATATATATATATATATATATATATATATATATATATATATTACTGTTTTTCTGTGTCTGTCTGTCTTTCCACCTATCTGTCTATATGTTCTATCTGCTGTCTGTCAGTCCAACTAGATAGAGCAAATAAATGATTTCATGTTTAAAGTGCATTGGATACTGACATTAGGTATGATTGAGAAATTCAGGTTAATCATTCAGAAGAAACATTAAAAAAATGGATTCTTTACCTATTCACACGGTCCCTTTATTATTTTTGCTAGAGGATATAACAATAGTTAGTCTGGAATATCTGGCTGCATTGCTCCGAGATCCAGATCTGTTATTTCCTGCTGTCTTGTTTTTTCCCTTGTTTTCAAACTCAGCTGTTGTGTTTTAAAGTGTAGGCAATAAAGATACAAAATGACCTACATATAGTCACCAGACACTGGTATACGAAGGGCAGCTCACGTACTCGGATTTCAAGCCAGCATTCTTCTAGCTAGAATAAGTGAAATTTCACTCACCTGTGGTATGCTAGAAAATACGTGGATTTCAAGAAAAACCGTAGGCCTCACAGGAGGGCAAACGATATAAAGAACTACTTCAGCATTCTACAGAAATATCACTTATCATCTAGTTTCAATGCATCTATTCTACACTAGATTCTTAACATAAGCATAAATTGGTATTTCTTATGCATAATAATAAAATAAGTATTTAAAGGTACATTCAGATAACACTGGTGAACCATGCACATCCTGGGGATGTTACGTTTGCCCAACATCCAAGAGATGTTACTATTACCCATGTTAATGGTACTCATTGCATGAGCTCATGAAGGGCTGAGTCATCCCAGGATTTGAACCTGTGACCCCCAAGGGTTGAACAAATTTTACTAATGATGAATTAGCCCACTGAGCTATCTCACATAGAGATCCAAGCTTACATAACCATACATAACCAGCATACATATCCAAATAATGGATTTATCAATAATTTATAAAAGCCAAGAGATAAAACTCCAAGGGGATAAATTATGTTTCAGTCTAATAGTTAGAGTAATAAAAAAGCCCCTTCTGCCAACCACTTAAAAGGTTCCCCACTTCGAGCAGTTGCTTATCCAATGATTATATATATATATATATATATAACCTTTACGATAATTATCAGATTGAAATATATATATTTCTGCCATATTTAAATAGCAACATGCAGCTATATGCCAGAGTGCATGTATATTGTATTACCTTCAATAAATGATGGCGAGGATGCTAAGTGACAAACTGTATGGGTATGAAGCATGGCATTCTGGGAATGTGACAAAATTATCATACTCTGCAAATTGCTATGCATGCCTGATATTCAATGGTTAGTAAGTGCATATCATAGTTTTATTGCTATACTTTTTACATCTCTAAGGAATAAATAAAAATGTGAGCAGGAATCTAATCTAACACAGTACGTTTTATTCACTATATAATGAATAATTATAAACTGAAAACCAATACTGAGCCCACAATAGATGAGTCTTATAAATTCCCACCTTGGCTTTATTTGCCTACATTTTGCAAATTTGGTTTTTACATTCACTAAGATTTATTCTTTAGAGAATAAAATCCACTGTGCGTGCTATTTGTGTTAATTTGCATTAAATTAATTTTTAATTTGCATTTAATTTTGATATGGATGCATTGTGAAGGACTCATTTGACTAACAGACAACACAAACAGTAAGATTTATTTTGATATTAAGTGTGGACCTAACAGCATTTGAACCTTCTGCAACAGTGAGATTTTTTTTTTCCAACTAGCTCATTAATGTTAAAGAATCATCTAACAATTTATTTATTTTTAATTCTTTTATTTTTCATTTTCGTGCATGTCATGCAATACAACAATAGTACGTTTGGTGAACTGAATTAAAGGGTGAACAAATTAAAAAAGTTCAAAAGACACAACCTCCACCAGTAACTTTTTAAACCAATGTAAAGGCTTTTATGGATGTGGTCATTGTTTGGCCTGTAGAACAACAAAAAATAAAAAAAGACATATATTGGATATGTAACCTCATATAAATAAAACATTTCTAATTAGAGACCACATGACATGACATGTTACTCCAAAGGAGTGATTTATCTCCTAAAATGCCTGTGTAATCTCCTGTATATAGGTAAAACGATCCACTGTTTGAATATAAGGATAGCAGAGCAAGGAATATTAAAAAGGGATTGGAGTCACATAGTGTCTCCAACCACTTTAAATTGGTCCATAACCAAAATCCAGAAGGATTGTTCTTTTGCACAATTAAACTGGTTAAGAAAGATTGGAGAGGAGGGGACTATACTAAAAAGATCAGGATGGAAGAGATTAAATTTATCTTTAATTTTAACACTATGATCCCACAAGGTTTAAATCAAGATTTTGAACTATGCTACTTTATGACCTAATCCTTTTTATATAACTTATTTCTAACCTCTTTTATTCTTCTGCACACTTATCACTACTCTTAGGCTTTAGAGGTACCATATATACTTGAGTATAAGCCGACCCGAATATAAGTCGAGGCCCCTAATTTTACCCAAAAAAACTGAGAAAATTTATTGACTTGAGTATAAGACTAGGGTGGGAAATGCAACAGCTACTGGTAAATTTCTAAATAAAATTAGATCCCCAAAAAATTATATTAATTGAATATTTATTTACAGTGTGTGTATATAATGAATGCAGTGTGTGTGTGTGTGTGTGTGTGTATATAATGCAGTGTGTGTGTATATAATGCAGTGTGTGTGTGTATGAATGCAGTGTGTGTGTGTGTGTGTATGAATGCAGTGTGTGTATATGATGCAGAGTGTGCTTGTGTATGTGATGCAGAGTGTGTAACCTTGGTCGGGGGTGGGCATTTTTATTATTTATTTTTTTATTATTATTTTTATATTAATTTTATTTTTTTAATATTATTACCTTTTTATTTTATTTTAATATTATTAAAAAATTTATTTTTTTAGCCCCCCCTCCCTGCTTGATACATGGCCAGGGAGGGGGGCTATATTATTCCCTGGTGGTCCAGTGAATGGGCTGCGCAGTGGGGGTGCCGTGAGCAAGCTGTTACTTACCTTTACAGCAGCTCCGGTCAGCTCCCTTCTCCTCTGTGCCGTTCAGCTCCACTGTAAGTCTCGTGGTCTGCGTGCCGCGCGGAGCGTTGCCACGGTAACCCATGGCAACGCTCTGACGGCCGCTGCTCTCGCGAGACTTACACTGGAGCTGAAGGGCACGGAGGAGAAGGAAGCTGACAGGAGCTGCTGTAAAGGTAAGTAACAGCTTGCTCCCAGCCCCCAACAGGACCGCCGGGCTTGTAATGACTTACAATGTAAGTTGCCATAATACAGACACTGACTCGAGTATAAGATGAGTGGGGCTTTTTCAGCACAAAAAATGTGCCGAAAAACTCGTCTTATACTCGAGTATATACGGTATTTCTTTTTAATATACAAAGAGATTTATTGTGATTTATAGAACATTTTTTTTTTAATCTAATTCTGTTTTTGTACCTAATGACAATATGTATAGAACAACACCTCTACCTCTAAGGGAATATAAAAAGGCTATGAAACCCCTAAATTAAGGAAATTTGATTGCACACAAATGTTTTTAGATTATGTGTTTATGTGTTCCATATAATGTACTCAGGAAATAACAAAGAATAATGTCCTCCTCCCGTGGACAATAATTTTTTAATGGACATTGAGATGCTATACTGGAACGCATAAGCATTCCAGGCATTGCATGCACTTCGTGAAATAAAGTTTTTTGTAAATCAATATGCCAGAACGCATGTGCGGTTCAACCTTTGAGGAAAAGGACGAACCGGAAATAGTAGCGTAATGACGCAAGACGCAGGAACGCACGTTGCGTTCCAACGTGCCGAAACTGGAAACCAGAAGAATATGACAAGCGGGATATTTAAAAAGAAGAGAGACAAGGAGACAGAATACAGCCAACTGAGGAAGCCCGTTTGATGGGTGAAAAGTGTTTTGGACATTATACTGGACTACTGAGTCATTCAGAGACATTCAATCTGGTATTTTTATTTGTTCTTAATAATTTTATTTTATGTATTTTATTTATTATAAATAAAGCATCATTTTTGTAGACCTACTCTTGGTATCCTGCTTGTATACCTCTTGAATAGTAGAGTTTGGGGAAATACCAACTATCCTGAGCGTCCAACAGTGTGAACTCCAGGGAGACAACTTGAAGAAGGAATTGGACATCCTATAAATGTCCACAGGCATTTACCATTTGAGTCATATGAGATCTATGGCTCTTGACTTGTGAGTGATTCTCCTTATGTTTACATATCAAATTTTACCTGTTTCAACAATATTGCACTATTGTTTTGCATTTTAATTATTTACAGATCTATACTGAAACAAAATCTATTTTAGTAAAAGTCTACTCAGTGTTCATAGAGAAGCATGCACAGCAATCCATCAATTGAATACCACTCTATAAAAAGCTTTGTAGCTATGCCTCTCATAGAGAAGCATTAGATGCACATGCAGGGCACTTTGCATGCTGATGCTGGACATTAAATAGATTCAGTAATTTAATGTTCCTTGTGTTGTTAAGGAACACTACATTTATATATTTCTTTTTTTTTTTATTTAACAGCTTAGTAGATACAACTCCAAAGAAAACATGCATGTACTTTTCCTGCATGTTTTTCTTTGGGTGTAAAGGGAGAAAAAACAGCCTGTAAAAGCTGCAGACTTGTTCTATGCTGCCTTTACATGCCCTCCCCTCTCTCCCCAGCCCAGACTTCCAGTCTGTGCCAGGGAATACATCAGAAACTTCTCATTGAGAAGCCACTATGCTGGAGCCACATGCGTGTACACATGCGCATGTGATTGTGCAGCGTTCCTATGTTGCTCAATGAGCTATAATACAAGCGTGCTGTAGTCTAACAAACCTACTGCTTCCAATGGCTTTGTGGAGCTAAAGGAAGTGGAAGAAAACCCTCAATTGTATGTGTCAATATCTATTGAAATCGCCACTTTTATAAACTTTCTCAGATATGACAGCCTCCAAACACATTAAGGACATCAGCAAGTTGAAGTGTGTCTGGGGTGCTCCATTAAACCCATAGTAGCTGTCTTTGTAACAGCCACTAGCAGGCATGGAAATTCTAAAAAAAAAAAAATAGCATTTTGTGTTGTAGTTTCTACTTCATTGTCAACGCTTTACTTGACAATAATAGAAATCTTATTGTAGTCTTTCATGGTAAAATGTAAGCTGTGCAAGATAAATGAAAGAAAAATTGATACAAAGTGAGAGAAGAATAGCTAAAAATTACATTTAGAATATAATAAAATGTAAGAGACAGATGTGGATTGAAATAGATAGACAAATGGGCAGACAGATGAAAATACATACGGAAGGACAGAGCGATAAAGACAGACATACAGAAAAGAGGGAGACAAAGACAGAGGGACTCTAGAAAATCACTCTAGAAAAATAGAGTGATAAAGATTGACAGAAAAACAGATATATACTGAAAGATAGATGAATAGACAGACAGAGATAAACATAAATGAACACAGAAATATAGACAGAGATACAGACAGATAGATGAACAGAAAAATAAAGATAGACAGACGGAAAGACAGACAGACATAGCAAAATGGACAAATACAGATATGAAGCTAGACAGACAGAGGGATCACGACAAACACACTGACAAAAGACAAAGGTTAACTGAGCTAGACTATTTTATAGACAGATGGAGAGATAAAGACAAATGGACAGGAATAGATATCGCCAGTGCGAACAAGAATAATCCAAGTACTAGATTGGATGTATAATGTAAAAATAATGTTCACATTTACTTAAGCTAGCTTTCCATACGGAGACGTTGGTGAAGCCCCCTCCTCTTACCTTGCACTTAGAGATTAGGAGTTGAAATTGAGCTTATATGCAGTTAGGTATTATTGGCTAAAGAAGATTTGTGGCCTGTTGTCTCTTATTCCCCAACACTTAATTTATAATTGCGTATTAATCAGGCATTAGTTAATGGATGCTTAAAATAAGATGTTATGATGTGCCTTGCTATGTTCTCACAGTAGGAATTATCACATTATTGATGTTGTTCTGTTTTCTATTTTCTGCCGCTTCTTCTCATACAAAGAGTGGAATATTTCCCTAATAAATTATTAATTAGTTCTGCCTTTTTATAGGCTCCACTGTATTAATCCAAGCACAATATCTCCAGCCAGACCTTGCAGCAATGGCTTCTGTGACCCCAAATTAATATGTTAGCGTAGCCCTACTGCTAGTCTCCTGGGAGACCTTCGAGAGATGCAGAAAATCGTATAAGGATCTCATCAGATTATTTTCTAACTGTCCTTCCAACATTTACTTTAACTCACGTCCTGTGTATGCTCATTCCTTAGCATTTAAAGGATCATGAAAAACCATAATGCACAAAATGCCAAAGCCATTACCTCTGTTGCACAAGACCTATCCTCACTGTATAAATTAATATTCTTGGCAATATTATTGTCCTTTACATTGAGAGTTTCAAATCATATCAGGCGATTCGTGCTACTTCAAGGCTGTATTTTGCAAAGTATAAAATACCCTTAAAGGGAAATGACATAATAAAAATAAGTCAGGGATTATTACAATGATAAATCAGGAAAACTGAACTGCCACTAGCTTTTTGTTGTGTGTAATTGTCGTTCTTTGTCTCAAAGAAGAAATAAGTAGTAAAAAATAAGTTCGGTATAATTGCAATAATAAATTATGTAATTGTGTATTTCATATTTCAGTAGATTAGCTGGGCTTTTTTTTAATGAGTTTTCTATAATGTTCATAAAAAAATACCTGCTTATTCTCTTTAATTTCTTCTCTGCCAACCATATTACACTGCAATATTGGAACTAGATATGATGCTGTTTATATATTATATAGCTCTTGCACCTTAACTGGCAGCACATGCTCTCTCAGATTTCTATGAGAGACTGTACAGCTACCTTGATAAGGTTCATTCATTAAAACAAAGACAGAAGAGACATGGACGAATAGTTTAATAGTTTTTTTCATTCTTGTATATTTTTCTTTAAATATTGTTTATTTAATAGTCACAGAATTATGACTTAAAGTAGATGTATGAAGACACCACACTCAGTAAGACTATGTTCACAATTGGAATCCTGCAAACACAGACTTTCGTCTCCGTCCTTTGATACAATCAAAGTAATAAAGGACTGGACTCACAGTGGGTATATGTTACCATATTTTTATTAATGGACACAGACACAAGAAATACAACGTTTCAGTCAAATGGCCATAGTCATGTATCTCGTAACAAAGCCTGTTTTGGCCAAAAGGTCCAGAAGGTTGTCTGCCTCTGTTTTTCACAAACTTTATTAATCATTACTTCGCTAATGGGACTTCTTTAACTTCCTAGTACAATGGTCCACTCACTGTAATTATTCAAAATAAAGAAAGGTATTTTTTTTTATTAATAATACAAATGAAATCCCACTTATCACTGCCTGAGATAATATCAATAAATTCATAAAATAAAAGACAATAATCCATCTTTTCTGAACTCTATTATGATAGTATAACAGTATGATCATAGCTGTGATCATGTCCTATAACCTAGGTTGGTTGATTACTCTCCATCTCCTAGATTCTCTGGATTCTAGTGTTTGATATATGGCCTTCACATCCCCTGCACCCCTCACTGACTGCAAAGAGATTGCAGGAGTTAAAATGATGTAGGTACCATCACAAATCAACACTACTCTAGATACCAAAGCAGAAGAACAAGGCAAAACAAATCCTCATCTCTCACCTCCAGAGACTAAATTTGGACGTTATGCCCCATGGATCATAGAATGTGTCTTTGTGCCAACTCCTTTCTTGGGATAGAAACATACGTTTCTTTCGCTTAATTTTCCTTCATTCCCATTTGTGTAGCACCTCATACAGTTGCTATACCTTTTAGTTAAATTTGTTTCTGTCAACGGGTGGAATAACCCGGTTTATCGGAGCCTTACAGAATATCGCTGTTCCCATACGATATTCTTCAGATCCATCCAACAATTTATTTTCTTATTTCCCAGTACCTTAATCATGTCCCCCGATCTCCATGTCCCCAGCTTACCTTAATCATGTCCCCAGTTCTCCATTCCGTTTTCCCTTTCTCTGAAAGGACATGCACATTTAAGTAGATCCCTCATTAATGCTTGACCCTTGCCAAACAAATATCTAAATCCAGAATGGTGGGCAACTTGCCATTTAATAAATCTGTAGCAGATAGATATTTAATGACAACACAAATTATAATCGACTTGTTACATATAGGTCTCCCGCAGGAAATTCTTCATTGCAAATGTAAAAAGTTTTCCAATAAAGAACATTGTTTTGTGAATATGTAATCAGGCAATCATCAAGTAATCATACAAACAAAGTGGCAGGAAAAACATTCACTATATTACATTTAATTAATTGCATTAATTAAGGCGCATTACAAAATGCAGTCCTAATAAGTTATTTATGTAAGGTTCAGCAATGTTCGTATATTTTACATAGCATATATTACAAGTATAATTAAATCAGAGTTCGTGGTGTACACACTGTCTCATTAGTTTTTAAAAAATGCTCCCACACATGATTTTAATGAATTTGTCTAGAACACACACTTCATCAGATAATTTATTTATTTTTTTTTTTTTTATTATTATGGCTGTTAGAAAAGAACAAATATCCGATGATAAACAGAAATGTTGACCTCGTTTGTGCAGAAGACAGAAAAAAAACTGAGTATTTTACATGCTGGTTCAAAGCTTGCAGTCTACTGTCACAAACGGATTACTTTTATTAAAACCCTTTAGGTATAAATCACAAGGGATCTGATTGATCCTGGTCCTGAAATGGTTAAATCTACTGGCCCTGAAAATCACCTTGCTAAGCTCTAATTCATTCAATTCCAGATGGCAAAACTAACAGGTCTGCCCTTTGTTAAGGTAACTAAACCTCATCTTTCAGGGGATATTTAAAAAAAATAAAAAAAAGAATTCACCCTTCAGGGTTGTGCTGCTTCTGATGCAGCGACTGAGTGTATATGTTCCATAAATGTAAGGTCAGCTTACCCTTTGAGTCAACTCCATTTAGTTCAAAACAGCACTCTTTTCCAGCAGAACAAAGTTATTTTCTCAAACTGGGTGAGTTTATTTGTTTCTAACCCAATGCTCTCCTGGCAATTAGTCCTTATCTCAAGCCAAGCCGAGACTGTCAGTCAGAGAGCATCGCATGCTAAATCCCACTAAATCATTCATCCAAATGAAATTCTGAAACAATAATAATGGCTGGATTTTGTCTGAACACAAATGCACAAATGGGCAAAGTTCAGTTTGGCCAAAACAAAATGTTTTTTTTTGTCCAAAAAGGACATTTTGGTGGTGCCCATGTCTACTGTTTATCACAAAGCAAAATGTCCAGTATCATCATGAAAAGCTGTTGTGGTTTTATCCCTCAAAGACTCAGGTTAAATATAACCTTTCTAGTCAGAAAAGATCTAAAATATTGAGTAATTAGAAGGTTACCAAATAGAAGGCAGTCTGCTCAGAAGAAATGAGAACATACTGCGTTATAGAACTAGTGGTGGGATTGGCGATGGAAAAACGTCTACAAATCTGCCATAGGTTTGAGATCTTTGACTGCAGTGAGAGAAATATTTTACTACTTTATCTTACTGTGATATTATAATGATAATGTCTTCAACAAGACAGTGCCGATCAGAGCCAAGATGTACAATAACAAATCTTTTCAGCACTCCCATTAATGTGGCTGCCACTATCCATTTGGCCGACGGAGCGTCAAGAGTTTATAATTGTGGTAGAGCCATAGGTTGTCCTACATTATTCTAAAAAATCATGATTCTCAAATAGATAGGCTGCATTATGAAAACCACCATAGTTATATTAACTATAGACAGTGCAGCTCTTAAACAATAGTAATAGCTATGCAAATGTCTGTAGTAAATATGAGCTAGGACCACATAGGATCGTGCTATGTAAAGTAAATGTGGGTAATAACAGACATCTGTTGTCACCTGCTGAGCCGAATGGTGTTTCTATGTTTATTTCAATTACCTTTTATCACATATATAAACACATTTAAACATTAACACGTTTAGTTTTACAGCATATTATTTATTTATTTTGCCTTGCCTTGTTTTTCACTTGCTACATTCCCATTTAGCTTTGCTGATTATTTCACCTTTGGATCCCCTCTAGATCTCTCTCTTTTTTCAGTCGTTCGTGTATAATTTGTCACACCTCAATCACCAGCCACCTCCACACCTTGTTTATCTCTCCTTTTATCCCTCCTCTTGCATTACATAAGTTGTCACATGCAGGTGTTTGGTTTTTTTTTGTGTGCACCCCCTCCCCCTCCCGCATCATCCTCTCTGCTCAAGTAAACATCAATGATACAATAACCCCACAGGAGAGATAGTGTCTAGGGAGATTCTTTTGCAGTGTCTGGAGATGTAAAGGTGCGCTCACAAATAGTCTTACTCTTAACCATGCCATCAGTTCAATTTTTAACATATGATGACATTCATCACTGGGAATCCTTTTAATTTAAATGCAATTATCACTGCGAGGTATTCCTTCTTCATTAGATTGTAGTGTTTGATGGAACCTAGCAGAGAATGATGGGGATTATAGTCCAATAAAAGTCAGATGGTAATATAGCAACATAAACAAGCATTTAGGGCTCTTTTACAATTCCATCGCTACTTTTTAGCGAACAGCTGTTTCCCGGCCGCAAAATTTCACAAATGTGAAGGCTTGGCCTGCAGTTGTGGGAGGGGCATGGTCCCCTATTTAAGCCCACTACTCACCTCCACCTGTCCCGTTCGTTCCTTACCGTTACTTGACCCCACCCTCCTCTCCCTTTAATACTTTTCTTTTACTCCTTACTGGGTGGGCCCTCTTTATTTACAGGCCTACTGCTACGTCGGTTCCGGCACACCTCAACCGACTTGCCCTCTTCTTACACCTTTGCTACTCCTTCATAATCTCCTTACACTCTTGCCTCGGCTTTTATGCCCCTATCACAACAGGGAGTTCCCAGCAGCCGATACTAGAAGCCAGTCACTAAGTAGCGGCCAATAGCACACAGGATAAAGTGTACATGCTTAGGTGTGATTCTGTGCTTTACCAGCAAGTCACTAATAAACAAGTGGTTGGCATCTGTGGAAACAAACCTGATTGGAAACCTTGTGGTAATTTGTAGCCAATACAAGCTGCTGGCTGATATAAGTGACATCTAACAGCAACTGTTTACTGAAGAGGTTGTAAATAAGCTCTCTGTTGTTTTTTTTTATTATTATTTAAACCCCCAAAATATATAATTTTCTGCAATACTGGAGGTAATTTCAAGGCAGATGAGAACCCAAATTTCTTGGGTAAAATCACCTACGGTGCTTGAAGCCTAGTTACCCAGAATGAGGAAAAATAAACAGGCCTGACCTTACTAAGCTAGGACACAGTCACAGTTTAGATGTTTCTATATGATCTGAATCTGGTGCAGTGCTGCATCTTTTCATTCTGTTTCTTGAAAGCAAATAAAACCTGCTCTCACCATGGTGTTTTCCACCCGACAGCATTTCTATCAAGAATAACGGCGCTCTCATTATTATGGCTCTTTAGTGTTCTAACCTAGTCAGAATTAAAGGGACAATGTCTTATTGAATCCAATTTCATTTATTTTTGTTGCCATGCAAAGGATTCCATTTTGTTAAGTGGGCTTTTCCTTAACAGAAAGTACTCATACTATATGCAGGTTGACAGTCCTTCTAATGTACACTTCATGATACATATGGCTTGCATGCCTTCTTTCCATTTCACTTGACAGGGAAGACCACCACATGACTGACAGGGTTTTTCACTCAAGTGAGAATTCAAAGTGAATTTCAAATTTAAGGTAACAAAAGACAAACTGGAAAAAAAATCTGTAAATCAGCTATGCTTCCAGTTCAGCTGTCTAAATTTAGAAATTAATTTTAAATTCAAATTTTAGTGAATAGCCCTGCCAGTATCAGACTAAACTGCACACATTCCATCCTTAAAGGGATACTATAGTGCCAGGAATACAAAGCTGGGGTCTAACATTTGCTTGCCCTTGCAGGGTTGCATTAGTGAATAGTGTTTAGGTGTTTGCACTTTAAGGGGCATTGTAGGCACTGTATCTGCTTACTCGCAATAAACTGGTTGTAGTGTCTGGAATGTCCTAGTGTCATGAGTTCATTCCACATTAAATAGTTAAATGTTTTTATGTTTTAATGCTAAACAAGTATCCCCAGCAGCCCCTCCCCTCTGTGCTGCTAGGGCTAATGAGGAAGTATTAACCTGAGCAGCAATTGACAGCTGTGATTGGTTGAGAGTGTCAGCTGACTTTTTTTTAGCCTATCAGAGCTCCAACTGAAAGTATGAAGGGTATGACTACAAAGAAGTGTGTCATCTCTGCAAAGAGCCACACCTCCAGAAGGGACCAGGCTGTGGGTGGCCAGGTAGCCTTATATAGTATTAAACTGCTCTAAAATGGTTTAACACTTAATGGAGAGACAATGTCTGGGGAATCCAGATAATATAACCAATTCAAAGAGATTAAATGTATATGGTGAGTGCAGTGTCCCTTTTAGCATGTTTTTATAGTAGAGTTGAATTTGTATGTACTATTACTATTGAAATGCATTGGTTTACTTGTGTGTAGTGTTTGCTTTTGAAGGCAGGGGTGTGTGTTTGTATGTAGTGTTAGCTTTTAAATGCAAGTGTACTGTTTCTTGTACTGTTGGTGTTTGAATGAAAGGGTGTTTTTATATAGTTTTGTCATTTTAATACAAGGGTGTGTTTGCAAGTAATGTTTGTGTTTGATTGCAGGAATGCATGCACATGTTTTAATGGCAGAGACAGGGTGAAAGATGGAACGCACATTTTTTTTTTGTAGTCACTTATTATTGTCAGGAAGCAAACAGAGTGAAAACTATCAATACTACAACAATAATGCATGAGCAGATGCAATATTACCTATTTGTAAATAACCCAAGTAGAATTAACGGAGTCTACCTATTGACACCAACCTATTATCACCTTAAAGGACCACTCTAGGCACCCAGACCACTTCAGCTTAATGAGGTGGTCTCGGTGCCAGGTCCAGCTAGGGTTAACCCATTTTTTCATAAACATAGCAGTTTCAGAGAAACTGCTATGTTTATGAATGGGTTAAGCCTTCCCCCTATTCCTCTAGTGGCTGTCTCATTGACAGCCACTAGAGGCGCTTGCGTGCTTCTCACTGTGATTTTCACAGTGAGAGCACGCAAGCGTCCATAGAAAAGCATTATGAATGCTTTCCTATGTGACCGGCTGAATGCGCGCGCAGCTCTTGCCGCGCGTGCGCATTCAGCCGACGGGGAGGAGAAGAGGAGGATCGGAGGAGGAAAGCTCTCCGCCCAGCGCTGGAAAAAGGTAAGTTTTAACCCCTTTCCCCTTTCCAGAGCCGGGCGGGAGGGGGACCCTGAGGGTGGGGGCACCCTCGGGGCACTATAGTGCCAGGAAAACGAGTATGTTTTCCTGGCACTATAGTGGTCCTTTAAAGACCACAAGGAGAGAGGAATTAATAAAACAATGACAATGGGAGGGATGGTGAGAGAGACAGAGAGAGCGAGGGGGATAAAGTTGGAAAGAGAATATCCAAATAATACGGTTAATAATAATATTTATATCATTTAAAAATTTTTTTTACCAGAAAGGATATTTTGCAGTGTGGTGTGGGATACTTTTATCCCACACCACACTGCTCTCTCCATGATTGGACCTTCCTCCCTGGCTGAGATCAATCTTGATGATCTCAGCCAAACCAATGCTTTCCCAAAGGCAGGCATTGGGAGGTTACAACACCACTGAGATAATCTCTATGAGGCAATCTGATTAAAATAACCACATTTCTGTGGAAGCACCACTAGAGGCATTTAAATCCTGCAATGTTTTACATTGCTGCATAAACAAAGCAGGCACGTGGCATCCAGACCGCTTTATTGAGATAAAGTGGTCTTGGTGCCAGAATTGTCTCTTTAAAGTTGATGAAGACTCATGGCACTATTAAATGGGTACCAACACATATATAGTAGATCATTCAGTTATCTATATCTGGCTCATTGGGCTCTGTCCACTTAACCATAGATACTCAAATCCTGATCAAATGAGACCTTATTCCCTGTTCAATACTATAAACCTTTAGATACACGTATTTTGGAAACAACAAACATTCGAAGAAGTTGATGCCACCTAATGATATTAATCAATGATAGCACCAGAAGACAGGGTAATATGCAGGTCAATCTTTTGGGGTGAGATTTGATGGCCCAATGCAAAGCCAATGCGTGACATCAGAAATTCTGCTAAACCAGCTTAAGCATGTACAACGTGAGATCTACACACAGAAAGTGGGGTATTTATTCAAGCGTCCCAAAATATTGACATGAGTAGTTGCTTACCCTCTCAGCAATATCTCCATCCACCAATAAAGGGCGAATAAGATACTGCAGATATATTAATTACTGTCACATGTTTTTGTTTTTATGTTATTTTCTTTGTTACACACACTTGTCATTACTCTACAACACACCAGTAGATTTATTTTTTCTTATTTTCATTTTGCAGCATGAACTGAGGGGGGCGCTGCCCAACTGCCCCTGTGGACCAGCCTCCACGGGAACCAAAGCCAACTTACACCAGTGTCCCTGTTAGATGACTCAATATCTGAATAAAAACATTAGACAAGCGCATGTTTTTTAATTTTGGAAAATGTTCGTGTTTCCATGGGAACCAAATGCCTTGGAGGTTTTTTAGGAACATTATCTCATCATTTTTCTTTTGCACTAAAACTGCTTGGAAAACATACTGTAGGACTTCCTTCTGCTTATTATACTGCTCGATGTGATTCCAGATATAATAGTTTGTATGTAGCTAAATATCAGAATAGCAGCAATTTACACCAGATTTCTCAACTGCAACAAACGCAGCATTGAAAGGATCACTACTTTAAATATATTTCCATTAACAAGCATTGCTGACCTAAAGAGCTTGCAGTCTGGGCACAAAAGCCACGCACATCTTACACTGGAATGTAAATTACACCATTCTGAATTTAAAACATCCATTTTGCTGTACGTGTGTGTTGTTTTTTTGTTAATTTATTCACACTAGGGATAAATGGACAAGCAATGCCCTTTTCTCTGTGGAATCGTAACTTAATTATAAAAAGAGAAATTTGCATTCACAAATTAAAAAGAAATGCAGCATTAATATTAATGTATAAGCAAATGTAGCAAATGTCAAATAATGAAAGCACAATTTTTCATTTAAACCACTCCTTTTTTTTTAGGTAAATATTGCTGCTAGGAGCTATAGGTAATAAAATGGACTTGCCATTCACAGACAATTTGGAGGACAAGGACTGCTTCGAAAGTATAAAATGTAATCCATATATTACACTGGCAAAGCATCCAGAAAATATATAGGTTAAATTATCTGTTTCCTAATGTAGTCTGTGTGATTCGAACTGTGGCGGAATGCGTGCAATCCCAGAATGCTGTTTGGGATTCCATAATGTATGCAGTCATGAGGAAAGCATTATGGGTACTTTTAGACAGAATAGAGACGGTAGACAACTGGACTGTCTGCTTCCTCTCCTTTCCTGCTCAGGTGTGACTCTCTCAGCCTATCATTGTTATCCTTTTGCTGCGCTAATACTGCCTCATTAGCCTCAGCAGCAAAGTTGAGGCAGCAGATGGTGGCTGGGGACACAACTTTTTTCTTAAACTGTTCAAAAGCAGTTTAACATTAGAAGGTAAAACGGCGTCACGTGACACCATGCACCACCACTACTTTGAGATGAAGTGGTTATGTTGTTTAGAGTGCTCCTTTAAGTAAATCAGCAAGATGACATTTGTTGCTTTTGAAAATATTTTATATACAATGCACCCCAGCTTCCTCCTATTTGAAAAGCTGGAACAATTACATTAATATTATATTCATATTTCAAACAAAACCTCAGAGAAGTCCCTACAATGTATCATATCAGGTTCATGCATAACAATTTCCTTAACCTTGTTCAATTCAGAACAGTAAGGGATGTGTTAAGTATTCTTCCTGGGAACATCCAGGATACATTTTAAGAATGTATATACAAAAAGAGAATCACAATGATGCCAAGCTATTTTGATTTATCAGAAGCACGGCAATATATTCCATCGCACAGTACCATGACAATATGCAGAAAATAAAATGACAGCATTAAGATTCAGTGCGTAGTACAGTTTGTAAGATCAGCCCTGCTGAGAAGAATAATCTAAAAGACTTGTGTCCAGTGATTCTCGTTATTTCAAACTCCCTTTAGTGTTTGTAAATAAGACTTGACAGTTGTGACCCGGCAGGTAAAATGCCTGTTTCTAACTAGGCAACATTTGAACATGGAAAGAGTTCCATTCGTAGATCCAGACGTTTGATTCATTCCAAGAATAGCAGCCGCAACATGGGTCAAACAGGTTAAATAAATAGGTTTTCATATTCTATCGCGCGTAGACTTATTTTAATGACAAGAATGTAAAGCATATCACTAGAAACTACTCCACACTGCCCAATTATTTCACCATATATTTGCGGAATAGAAAATATTTTATTTGCATTCATTGACTGTCGAAGAAAAAATCTTCCTCTGTCTATGAACAACAACACATTTCATAAGACAAAAGATGACATTATTTTCTGTAGCATATTCTTATTTATTCATATAATTATTATTTTTTTTTTAATAGTGAATTTTTGTTGTTGCACGGTGTAAAAGCATTGGTGGTCCAGACAAGCTGGCAAAAAAACAAAACACAATTAATCTACCTAGCCAAAAATGGAAGGTTGATAAGGCTTTGCCATCCTACTCCATGTGGAGTTAGCCTTGTTTTGGCTTCTCTCTCCCAGTCTCAGTGTTGTCTGAAGACAATATTATCATAAAGCTTTAGATACGGCCATTACAAGCCCCAATGGAAACTGAACCCTGCAGACTTGCCATATTTTGAACATAATAGAAATTAACATCTTGCAAACTAATCTCTTCAATAATTCAAACCACAACCCCTCATCCGCACACTAAAATTAGCTCCTTCTCCGCAAGCTTGTTCCCTGCGTGAAGTCAATGGCAATACAGCCATGGCAAGCTTCATTTATGTTTTACAATACCCACACTTCTATAAAACACAATGAAATATGTTCACAATGTAACCAGCAAGGGTCTGGAAATGTCAGAATATAATGAAACATAATTGCAGAGATTGTACTGTGTGGTCATCAGTCAAAGATGCAATTTTCTCTATAGCTTAACCCCTTTAGAAATGGAATAAGTGTCTAACCTTTAGTCTTTCACAGTAGGGGTTAATGCATTGGAGACATTCTGAGTGACAATATCACTACTTGTAGAAAAGCAAAGAGTTGATGAAGACCTAATTGCCTGCATCAAACCTCCTGCCTGCAAAGTTAGCACAAAATAAAAAATAAAGACAAAATTTTGAATAGTAATTATTCTTACAATAAATGTTATTTTCCTCTTCTTGCTTTACTAAAAATATATTGTGTTAGTGTTCGAATTTATTTGTATGTGCTAATAAAGCAACACTTTACATCTATACATTGTGCTACCAGCTTTGCTAGCAACTATATAGATTGGGAGAAATACCTATTTTAAACATTTTTTTTCTCCCAACAGATTCTCAATTCCTATGCAGATATTCAATGCAGAGGAATTTAGAGCCAGGGAGATCAGAGCAGACTCCCACAGGACGACCCTCTGCATGTGCTGTGGTTGCTATGGTAACTCCATAGGTGTGCTGATAGCGCTGGCTAGGGAGTATAGGAACGGAATGATGCAACAGACCCACCGTGTCAGCATCATGGGGGAGCTTTACCCTGCTTGGGGAAGTGTCCCCATAAGACATGCTCGCACTATGTTTAGGACACTGGGACCCTGCAGAGAGCATAGGAACAGTGCTCCCAGCAGGGTCTGCACTCAGCAGGCTGGCTAAAACGATTGGCAGGCAGTCTTCCATGTATTCACACAAGGCTGACTTACCAGTAATGTGCCCGTCCCCTTTCCACGTCACTAGTGAACCCCCTTTTCTACCTTCCCACTAGTGTCCTGATTTCAGGACTGTCAAAGTTGATAAGTATGCTTTAATGATGCCATTAACCTGTTGGCTATACTGACAGATACATTTCTTCAGTTGGCTCTTTCTCTGTCCATAGCAACTTTAGAAATCATAGAAATAGCAAACTACCTGTGGATTTTATAATCATAGATATAACTCTGTGGAAATATCTGTGAAAAACTTTGTGCGGCAACAAGCTTTAAAATGGATTTCCCACCATTTTTATGATTATTAAGGAAAAAAAATAACAATGAGGCTTCATTCTATCTGACTCTAACGTTTCTAAAACCAATGTCACACTTTAACAAACTGTTGTAATAAGGAGATAAGGGGCAGCCATTTTGTTCTGATGATAACGTTTCTGAAAGGTGATATATAAACTGGGAGAGAATTTATAACACTTAGATTCTTGTTTATGCAACACTTCAAGTAAAACTATCAGCAATCCTAAACAGTTTATTGCTAGCTTGGGTAACATCAAATATATAGTCCATAGCCTTTAACTGGTCTTATATAAATAGGCAGACATACAAACTTACTGGTTCACCATAATAATCATTCAAGACTATATTTCTTATACGTATTGAACTTTTTAGAGCACTTCTTAAACAATGGCGGATAAATAAAGACTCCTTCAACATGTATTAAAATGATCTTTAAATAAAAGTGTGAAAGGAAAGTCAATTTTAGAGGCTGCCATTTTATCATTATTACATCACAACACTGTATAGTGTGAATAATCACCATCGTATGATGTGTTCCCCACTTTACAATGATTTATATTTGTACATGTTTATGTCATTGGCCCAGTGGCTTTGTAATTCAAGACCACTGGGGCCAGTTTTAACACTGTCATGATGAAATTATTATTAATTCACCAATTATATTAAAACATTTCCCTAGCTTGCTCTCTCAGTGCCGCAGCTAATAATGGAGAATAGTCCTCTCTTCAATTATTTAAACACAAATAAATAAAATATGTAAATTTGAAAAAACAGTATGGGGTCTATAGGTCCCATTTTAACCAGAGAGTCTGTGATGGGTCACCTACTACAAAAAAACAACAAACAAAACAACAGGACTACACTAGTAACCAAGAAGGTCCATCACCTTCACAAAAACAAATTACCAGGGATACCTGGTAAACTAACTATGTTGCAGAGTCTCTAACTTTTCCACAACACATAAAATATGGTTGGATAGGAAGATGATTCTAACTGACTTAAAGGGATACTATAGTGCTAGGAATACAAACCTGTATTCCTAGCACTATACTTTACTCTGGCCTCACGCCACCCCCCACCCCTTACTCTAAGGGTTAATAAACTCTTACTGTACTTACCGATCCCAGTACCGATGTGCCTAGGCATTGGGTCGGCGCACCACCTCCTCCATCGGCAAATAGGGGGGATGCTATAATCCGCAAGCGCATTAGGCCCTCCCCTTAGGAAACAATTGCTTCAATGCTTTCCTATGGGGAAATAACTGACGCTGAATGTCCTCATGCAGAGCGTGACGACGTCCAACATCAGTTAGGCAAACAAAAGTCGCGTAACAAGCAGGGGGTGCCTCTAGTGGCTGTCTGATTGACAGAGGCAGTCTTAGTCCTGCACGGTAATCATTGTAGGTTCTTTAAAACTGCAATGATTTCCATTACAGAACTAAGTGTGAAAGGGACATTGCACCCAGACCACTTCAATGAGATGAAGTGGTTTGAAGAGGGCTATAATGTCCCTTTTATCAACATATGAATGTCTAAGTAACTCCAACCACCAGCCACCCATTTATCCATTTAATAAAATGCCTTCAGAAAATAAATTACAAATTCAAATTGTTATGTATATATCAAATTAAAATTGTCCAACCAAAGTCACACTTATCTGTTGTCACTTAAATAGCCTCCCTGATGACCCCTGGTTGTTTTATTTTTTTATTAGATGGCCAATTGTGTGTACTTTATATGTATATTATGGACTGGTGGCCTATGACTAAAATAATTAAAGATCTTGCACGAAAAGTGTGACAGCAAGCTGGCCTTGTAACTGGGTTTATATGTATATATTTTACAGCAAATGTTTAAATAAGAGAAAATACACTGAAAATGGAATATGCTGTATATGTTTGTACTTATAACACACATTACTTGAGAAACAATATGGCAATCATTTTTCAAAACTTTAATTAAAAGTATCAGTGCCGAAGTTGAATTATTAGGACATTTTAAAGCTGATTATAGAGTCATAAAGTCGTGGCAGGTTTGTGTGCACATGCAATTACTTTATAACGTCTACACAATGTGATGGCTGGACAATGCTCCTTTCTGCTATATTTTTAATAGGTAACAATTTTGACACTATTTAACTCGATGATAAGGTGCACTAGAGTAAAGAGAAAAACGAGGTGCACTCTTCTCAGGTGCATCTTGCCATCAAACAGTAACATCAAACAATGGAAATGATTAAATCATTGTTTTTGTTTTTTTATAAACATGTCATTGCACATTTGTTTTCTAAATTACATCCCATGATTCTCAGCCAGCCTTAAAGGTGAATTTTAATTTCACAGGATTTTTAATATTTTATTTACTTATCTAAAAAAATTTAGACAATTAAACACCATTGAATGTACCTGTTTTGGTATTGAATCCAATCTTAGCTCCTTGTCAATCATTCTTACATGATTGGCCCTATTCTGCCATTTTACATAGTTTTATTGAGTATTAGAAACATACACAATTTCTATATTTCTCTAATGCAGGGTGTGCATGTGCCTGAACTGTGCCATGGCTGTAATGGGTAGTGATAAAAATGGAAATATTCAAAATATATTTTTAAAATGAAACAGAGAATCATGTAAAAACGCTACCACAAGGTATAGATGTTTTTCAATATTGTAATCATGACATAAATACCAGAAAAATAATTGTTCTCCTTTAAGGAAATCCCTCTGGTTGTCCCATTCCAAATATAATAAAAATGAGGCTTAATTATTATTAATCTGTGGGTAAGTATTAATGTATCTCTTGGATATGATACTGGAACACAAGGGTCTTTATGTAATACCATTACCATATCAAAGGATTGAACTATCAATTGAGAGTTTCAGGCCATATGGTCAAAGTCAGTTAGTCTACATTGAAACTAGACATACAGGCAGCTCAAGTGTAAAATGTCTCACCTTGCAGGGCCTTTGATAGATCAAAAGGGCAATCCTTTTCACACCTTGCAGAAGCCCCTTTTGACCAAAAGAGCAATTTCTCTCTGCCATTTGTCCTCTACCCAGGAGTCAAATTATTATTTTTTTCATTTCATTATTTATTATTTTTCGAAAATTTATCACAATAGACAATAAAAGACTTCCATTTAAAAATATAAACAGAAGACAATAGGACAATAAATACATTCAGACAGTTCTAGCACTCTAAGATACCAAATTTTTTATTTATTACCCTTAATTATCACCTTATTTATAAATTAGACGACATACCAAATTTAGTGTCTTCACTTCGACTTAAAAGAGCCTTATATAGCTATTCACTGTCTATGACAAACCATATAAACATAAAAACAAACAAACATAAAGTCATACTGTGCCGAGATCTATAAATCCTGACATATAGTGCCTTACGATAGGGCTTGATATTTTCCCCTTTTATTTTCCCTTTTCTGCTACTTTCTCTCTTTTCTTCTCCCTTTTTTTCCTCTTTTTTTAAATAAGGTTTACGCTATAAATAGCCAAAAAACGGCTTTATATAGAGATGCAAAATATAGAAACATTACAACCTTATGAACATATCAACAGTGTTAGCTCTGAGATGTAAAATTATTAAGACATTTTTCTAATCTGTATCTATGTTCATTAGTTATTTGTCATACTGAGTTTATCATCTTTAGTTCTTCTCAAACAAAAAAAAGAAAAAAAAACATTTTTTCCTTTCTCTTTCCTTTTTCTCCTCTTCCCCTTTCTCTCCTTCCCTTTTCCCTTTCTTTTTCTTTTCTTTTTTCCTTTTTTCACTACTTGTATTTAACAGTAATGTCCGATATACATACTGTGCTAAGATCAAATAATAGATATTATTATTTGTAACGGATCACCTGGCACCCCGACTGGGTACCTCCGTTGAAGGATGCTCCTAGCGTTTCCTGAGGACTCCAAGCACTCTGGCAGACACCACAATCACCGAACCGGAGAAACAAATAAATTCTCCCAAGCATATGAATGCTGTAGACAGTTGAATAGGAAACCATACGAATAGGTTTACCCTCCTAGCAGTCAAACTGGAACAGCATACAATAAATCCTTCCCCCAATAATGAGACGACACTTCACTTTGAGGGTTAAACAGGAACTAACTGTACTGGCACATACAGCCTCTTTTATTCCCAATCCACAAACTTAGTACTGCCCACAGGGTTTTACAGAACAACCAATCAATCTGTACAATACACACAGACACTCCCACACAAAATCCTCCCCTCTGCCTGTAATACAATTACCTTACACAATGGGTAATCTAATTATCACAGACAGAGAAATACAGTTTCATAAACACACATCACAGGGACCCCAAAACATGCAATAACCCCATAAAAAGTATATCCTTGGAACCGGGGGATCTGGGTGAACCACATATCCGAAATTCACCCAGATCCGTTCAGTACTTTGGAAGATACAGTTTAATGCAGATTCTGCAGAACATATACAGGCTAAATGAAAACAATCACTGTATAATGTGTCCCCTGCTGTATAGTCCAAAACCACTGCACGATGTCTCTGTGCACCAAATACTGGCGAGATGGCACCGTGTTGAAAAGTCCAAACAGTGTCTGTGAGTTAAAATGGCCGCCATCCATTGTTCTCACCATGTGCTTCATCCATTGTTCTCACCATGTGCCTCTGATACAGGAAATGGTGGCCACCCAGTAACTCCACAGTATGTCCCCAGATGGTTCTTAAAGGGCCAGCAGCAGCACAACACAAATCCCTTATGCCCAAATCATGTCTTTAAAGGGCAATACATCCCAGGGGCCATAGTCACATGGCAGGAGGCTGGCAATCAGTCTTCTCCAATGCCCAGTGGCGAGGTCGGTTTCGCCACATTATTTTCCTTATGTAGGGCTTAATTTTTTTACCCATTCCTCCCATTGTTCTATTCTAGAGTTAGCATAGTTATCTTGTCTCAGGATTCCAATCTCCATTTTGCAATGGTTCAGGACCTGATATTTTATCATATCCCAAGAGGGGGAATCGGATAATTTCCAATATCTCACTAATGTTGCTTTAGTCTCCGTTAAGATGTGAATCACTATATCTTTTTTACTTCTTGAAATTCTAGGCCAACCCAGATGTAGTACAAAAGACCTACAGGTAAAGTTAAGATCTACTTTTATTACCTCTTGACAAAATTTTGCTACTTTATTCCATAGTTGACTTAGATTTGGGCAAGACCACCAGATGTGGACATAGTCTGCTCTATATGAGCCGCATCTCCAACACTTATATTGAGAGGATGGGTACATTTTTGTCAATTTAGTGGGAACATAATGCCATCTATTAATGATCTTATAATGACTTTCAATTGAATATAAACAATGAATAGCCTTAGTTACGGCATTATTTGCATTTATCCACTCATTTCTTGTAATCATAACCTGTAGGTCTTTTTGCCAGGGGTCAAATTATTGATGCACTACACAAGTTATATTAAATAGCAATATTCTATAGTGCAACAATGAATTAAGTACCCTTGCCGTGACACCACCACATAGATCCTCCTTCAAACACACACAACATTCAGCCACTACACACACTCAATTTAATAAGCTTTCCAAATGAATCAATTCTGTCAGAAAAAAACTTTCCAAATGATTTATCTATAGAAGTCACCATTAAATGATTTGGACATTTTTGTAGATAAATAATGTGGACCAATTTCTAATAGTATTAAATAATTTAGAAAACTCAGTCTCTTCCACACACACACAACATTCAACTATCAGAAATGGACACAACACGCACAGTAACAGAACCTAGGCTCTATGAGGGGCCCCTGTTTGGGAATGCTGTGTAAGGCCCTGTGCAACCTCAATCCTTTTCTACTTCATGGCACTCAGACAAGTCATATGTCAAACATTTTTATATTTAGGTACCAAAACTATTTTAAGGAAGCTTTTTCCAAGTACCTAGGATTTTGTAAAAAAAAATAAAAAAATTAGAGAGTGGTATTTACTAAACACAGAAGGTTTATTTCACTAAACCAAGAATTTTAAAAATTGAATCACAAAAATACAAGTTTAACTATTCTGGTCGAAAATGTGCAATCCTCCTCGTCATTTCTCCACTAATTTTTTTCACTGGTTGCTGACAATCTAATTTTTGGCACTATATCCAAAATAAAATATAAAAAAAAACAAATAAATAAACAATATCACTATTTAGTACATATATCCTCCTTGAAAATATGGATTATTTTTTTTTCATTGGGTGTATTGAGTTTAGCTCCATTGAGCTAAACGAGGAAATAACAGAACTGCCTGTCTGATTGACAGCCAGGAGGGTGTAACAAGATTAATTCACAAAAGTGCCAATTTCTATTGAAATCTTTTTGTGAAAAAAAAGAGGATACACTCTTCACATATGAAGACCTTCAGGATGCTAAAATTATTTCGGTGTTTGAAATGTCCCTTTGAAATGAAATGACCACAGTGGAGCAATATGGAGTACATTTTGCAAATCACTTTTGAGCTCAGGAACTCACCGTTTAAAAAATCTCCTGGTTTACAACATATATACATAGTAATTATATTTCATTACATATTGGAATATTTCACAGTTCAGGCACGCTACTAGAAAATGTATCACAGATCGTTATTATGGTACAAATGTTTCGCTTGCTGCCTGATTACGATGACACTTGTAGCTTGCAGCAACAGGAGTGTCGTACATTCTTACTATGAATACATCATTACATAGAACATTACAAATCAAGATGACTTTTAAAACATATCTCCTGCACATACTGCTGCTTCAACTGCTTATGATGACAACCACTATCAAGCTCAGACCAAATACAATTTTATTGTTGGGCATGATGTGAGTTATACTCCACCATAACTAAAATTGTAGATGTTATTTTTTCCCTGTTTGCTGTTGAAACATGATTTTACGCAGGGCCTATGGGCAGCAAAAGACAGATGAGGAATTTACCAGCGGAGATAACACAATCATGCGTCTTTCTTAAACTAGTTTTGGATGCCCCGGAGTGAGCCATCATCTCTGATATCACCCTCTTCGAGGCAGATTACAAGTGACTCTAGCCATAGCCATCTCTGGAGCTGCGAGCAGCCTTTCGATCAGGTGATCTGCCCAGCTGTTGCGGTGAAGTGGCATCTGTGTTCTGTACCTGTCCCATCTCACCCCCAAGCAGAGTGCAAACACAATAAATCAATCCATTCCAACTCGTTGCACAGGACTGGTGGACTTTTCATGTGTAATTAGCAAATGTGCTTTTAGTCTGTCCTTGTTAACCTGTGCGCATAAAGAGACAAGCCAGATATGTGTGGTTACAGAATTGCACTTGTTTGTAAGATAAATTAGTGGTTTATTTTTGGTTTATTAGAGGTTTATTTTCATTAGGAAGACAAATTAGTGGTTTATTTATATTGTAAGTTAGTGCCTAGTTAAGGGCTGCACTCGTAGTTCACAGCACTTTAACTGCTCTAAATATAACAGTACCTCCCGGGAAGATAAGAGTTCTATATTTTTCTAGCTTAAACAGGGCATCCTGTGTAATTATCATGCAGTGCCCTTGCAGTTTAATAATGAAATATATCCCAGTGGTGTAATATGGGTTTTGATATTAAGTATATTAATTAAATGTGGTCATAAAAAGCAATATAGCCCGCAGTGCAATTAAATAAAATATATATATGTCTGTAATGCTGCCAAGTTCAGTAAAAAAGTAGCATATTGGGAGTATAGTGCATTATAAGACTTCAACTCCTGCCCTTTCTGTCCTGCTATATGCATAAGAATGTACAAAAAACAAGCGGGTATTAATTCAATGAGTGCCCCGTACACCAACACCATATAGCTTATGAAACTAGATTTTGCTTCTATATTAGGGTAAAGGTGATTACCAAAATCCCTGGAAATAATGGAAAATTAATGCAAATATGTATTTCATTACTGGTTTTATTCGCTGTTTTGCTGTACTTAACCCCTTAACGACCAAACTTCTGGAATAAAAGGGAATCATGACATGTCACACATGTCATGTGTCCTTAAGAGGTTAAAGGGGCAATATAGTCACCAAAACAACCTTAGTTTAATGAAGTGCTTATGGTGTTAAGAACATGCCCATGCAGCCCCAATTCTTCATAAAAAGAAGGCTTGGGCTGCATCAGGTAGGGGCACCTCTGATTGGCTTAGAGCGGTCAGCTGATGCTCTAAGCCAATCGGTAGCTCACCATTCATAAAAATGGCTCGGAAATGGAGTACTACTGATTGGCTTAGAGAGTCAGCTAAAAAAAAGTGTTTAAAGTACAAGAAGTGTTCTTTTAAGGTAAAAATAGCTCAACTGGAGACATTATCTCAATAAACTATGCTTTCAGCTCAGCTACTAAGGCCTTACATTTAAAATTCACTTTAGATCCTCACTTTAATAAATATCCCTGTTAGAGTTCATCTGTAATGAACCCAAGAGGAGCGTATTCATGAAAACAAGTAAACAGACTAGATATACAGTATTAACTACCAACATCTCTCTCATTTTCTTTATTTGCAAACCTACACAATGACTTCTATTTCTTTCTCTGCGACCCTTTTAAAATGAAGCCTTGAGAAGATTGCTGCTTTGTTTAACATAGGAGTCTTTTCCACTATTAAGTGCCCAGCTGCAACATTTTAATGGCTCTTCAACAAATGGATACACAATTTAATACTGCATGTCTTTCTTTTCATGGCTATTACTGTATTCAAATGTGTGTGTGAATCTGCACGCTATTGTCCTCGCAAATTTCGTATGTGCTGCTGTGATTTTTCACTGGATCATTTAAGAGATAAAGTGCATTCAGAATTGTGTATCAGACAATATCACTGAATTAATGTATACGTGTATCTGCAAGACACCATTTATTGCTTGACACGATAAAAATGCAACAGGCTAAAGATTTCACATCGGTTGATAAGGAAGCTCTAAAAAAGAAAGTTATATGACATTGTTAATATATCAAAATGTTTCGGCACTTCTTTTCCATCTGCGTCAGCAATTGACAAGGAGTGCTTTTTAATGAGGAGCAATATCGGAAGGCTTGCATGATGTGCCTAAGTTAAAAGTATATATATTTAGTTTACAGTCAGTGATGTGTGTGAATCGATTGCGCAATGCACAACAGCCATATGCTTTGCATGGCTACCTAACGTTTAAACCACTATAAAAAAAAAAAAAATCAATCTGATACCACAATTTAAATTACGTTTTAGGGTGTTCGTTAGGATAAACACTTAGAATGAACACACGTATGACCTACAAATAGTTGGGTTAACATTTAAAGGGATTTAATATCTGAGATATAAAAAAAGTCAACCATTACTCAGGCAATCATTTGAATTTAATAATATATCACAATGTCTCGGAGGAAAATGGAAACGGAAATAGATTCATACATGATTATAAGAGCTAAAAAACAAAACAAAAAAATCCAGAAATATAATTATAATACAGCAGATTTGGAAGTGAGGATCTGTGAATAGCAATATCACTGGAGTGGATTGAATTAGCTGCCGTGCATTGGTAACAAATGTAGCTTTGGATAATCCATGTCATTTTAAAACCTCTTCAAAATTTGTAGAAACATCATATTCCTTTTTGTCCTCAAAGTGAATTCACAACACACATCTGTTCAGTGCTAAATTAAAAATCTCTGTGCACATAGTGTCATGTAGCAGCGGAATACAAAACATAAATGTAGCAAAATTTAAGCAGCGGTTCTACTTAACCCTCTACACTACCAAAATAAACAACTATTGGGAGTCACAATGTAGAAAAACGATCTTACCTACCTCACTTCTCTGAGACTAGTATAGTGAGATAAATAGAATGCATCATTAATATTGATAGAAATTAGTGCGGGTTACTAAATGAAGGTTGGAATTCACGCCTATGAGCAAACCTCTGCGTATTGTTGGTTATTCGCTAAAGTGAAAATTGCTGGGAATTCTACGTGAATTTCAAATTTAAGGCCAAAATAGCTGAATGAGAAATATTTTCAAGTCGGCTATGATTCCAACTTGGCTACTTTGGCCTTACAGTTGAAATTCCATTTGAATTCCTGACGATTCAATTGAGTTTAGCCACTGTGTCAGGGGCTCCAGGAAAAAAGATATGATTTAGCACCAAGGGCAACAAAAATCAAAGCACTGGGCATATATTCTTCACCTTGTGGCATTGTTTTAGATTTCATAATGAAGATATTTTTTGCCGTGACCTACTTTTTCATCTGACTTACATATTTACTACAGGTGAAACATGTCTACTCCAGCTGGGAGATGTGATAGATAATACTGATCGGTCCCCGTCCCCCCTACCCCTCACACATACACAGAATATCTACAAATGATTAGAAAAGCAGGCTCACAAACTGTGTTAGAAATCCCTCTTCCTTTTATATAAACACACAAACATAAAAACCAATCACACACTATTAAGGTACTGAGTCCCTGAGGGTACACATTGACCTTGATCCTACTGGCCAGTAATAAATGGACCGGCACATGTCCTTCATGCTTCAGCACTCCAAATTTTTTCAACGATCATTTAATGAGAAACATTGGAGTTTTTTTAATCTCCTTTGTACTTTAGCTTGAGAAAAGCACGGCTGAAACTGCTCACTTGTGTGGATTCTTAAATACATTTGGAGTGTTGATACACAACGGAAGTGTGCTAGATCACTTCTGTTTTTTGGGATGGAATTGCACCTTCATTGATTTAAGGACAAGAGCATCTAAATGTTCTCAGACATGTTCCATGTACTATCTGGTTAGTAAAAAAAACAGCAGTTCGCACCTTTTGTGCGGACATACCTGGGAACTTGCTGGACCTGTCAATGAAATACATAAGTAGTCCAAAGAACTTGTATTTTAATTCTGAGAGATGATACTTTGGCCATCGAGTCACTTCCACCCAAGCATATCCCACTGGCTGCCATCGTAATTCAATTAACCCATTGAGATTCTGAAGGAAGATCCCTAACTGCCCAGAGCAGAATAAGGAGGCCCCCAACAGAGGAGATTGCATTATTCTCATTTGATGTAATAGGCAATCTCTCCAGTTGCTGTGGACTACAATGCTCATTATTTTTAGACAGGGAATTTTAGTCTGTCGCAGTTGGAAGACCAAGCATTGCTACTCAACGATATCTATAAATTTATAAAAACAAAGCCAATATATACAAACAAAATGTTGTTTTTCCTTGTTACGTGATACTCAAGAGAATCAAAAGAAATCAGTACAATCTTTTGAATGATGCCTAATAGATGTGTTCTAGAAGAAGAACCGAGTGCACACTTTGTCCTAACCTAAGAAAAAAAAAAAAAAAAACAACAACAACAAATTGCAGAATAAATATTATACTTTTTCTTTCTTGTCAGTGTTCAAAAAGGGAGAAGCTTTTTGGAGGTGTTGGGCGTATTTGGTAAAGCGTCCAGAATGGTCCTGAAAGCCTTCATTTTTATACATCAGTTGGTCAACAGACATATTATTTCATCTGCCAATTTGCTGTATGCTTCCCCCCATTGAAATCTCTTGGTGGCTGCTTGAACGTCTGTGTGTGATCAGACATCCATGGTACAAAAAAGCTATAATTTTCAAGCACTGCCATAAATTTCTTTTGTGATAATGTAAAATATAAAAAATCAATAGCACTGTAGGAGATGATAGCTTTATCTATTATTTCAGAAGCTCCCAATGCTTCCCGGAGTCCTGCTCCCCCATCTGTGAGCAAAGAATTTAGATGCTCGTGTGAAGCAGGTAAGCAAGTGAAAAGATACACAGGATCCCAGGAGACACGAGTATTGTTAAACCGATATCTGCAGGCTTCCAGGTCACAGCTGTAGGAAAGACCACATACCTGGAACTCTATGAAACAGACTCTACAATTCCCAGTCTTTTTCAGCAAAGCAGAGGAAAAATCTATTCCTGCGGAAGAACTGGCCGATCTTTGGTCCCAGAGTTGAATCTAGATTACACCTACTATTAGCCCAGAGGTTTCTCAAGGTGATATGAGTTGTAGCTGGCTGAAAGCAGCATTGCCTTTACATATATTTATCGCTACCACACTATGTAGTTTTAAGTGTGGTTCTTGGAAATATTCTTTAACAGTTCCAATGCTGGGTTGATCATAAAGAATGCTGGGTTGATCATAAAGAATGCTTAGAGGGAACACTGGATGCTATGCATTAATAATGCAAGGGATGAAGTTCCAGGTCTATTACTTTCAATTTAAACAGTAGATTTTCAGCATTTACACTGCAGTGGATTTTACCAGCAATTTAAAGGAACACTCCAAGTGCCATAACTGCTACAGCCCACTGTAGTGGTTATGGTGCCAGGAATGCCTTGACAAGTTCCCAGAGTAATTTGTGAAAACCATTTTACCACTTACCTGATTCCCCGGGACACCATACCACACCCAGTCTTTTGCTGCAGGAAAATTGATATCTGTAGTGAGCTAAAGCTCAGTACAACACTCATTGGTCCCTATGGCCCTGCTTAGTTCAGTGAAGCTAACCAGATTCTCCTGCAAGGGTACTCAGCTGGATCTAGGCAGCCAGTCAAATCACTTTTAAATAACTTCACATATTAGTCTAACAGGGAGTCACCCCTGGCACCATAACCACTACAGTAAGCTGTAGTGGATTGGCACTCTTGTTTTTCTTACAAAGTAGCAATATGTCACTATGTTCCCTTAATTTTCCCTTTGGGATTGCACACAAAAGCTACAATTTACAAAAAGACATTTTAACATGCAATAGAATTCACTGTTCACTACTGGAGCTGTGCTTAAAGCAACTCTGTGGTGTTAGGAATACAAAGCTGTATTTCTCACACTACCATATTCCTTAAACCCCCCCAGCGATGTAAAGGGTTAAACATCCCTCAGCACTGGGTCATGGTCCGTCTCCTTTGACGTCATCCGATGGGGTACCTAATGTACATGTGAGGCGAGCACAGCGCACGCATTCGGTCTTCCCCACAGGAAGGCTTTGCCTCATTGCTTTCCTGTGGGGTTTTCTCTGACACTGGACATATTCATGCAAAGTGTGAGGATATTCAGCGCTGTTTTGCACAGTTAAACTCAGTGAAACTCCAGGACGAGCCTCTAGTAGCTGTCTGGTAGACAACCACCAGAAGCAGTCATAGCACTGTAATGTAAACATTGCAGTTTCTCAAAAACTGTGATTTACATTGCAAGACTAAGGAGGACAAGGACACTGCACCCAGACCACTTCAATGAAATGAAATGAAATGTAGCAGATTTATCTTGACTGCATTGTCTTACCTTGCAACTTTAGGTGCCCTTTCATGAACATAACTTCATTATTCTGCAGAGCATCAACTGCTTTCCAAATAAACATCTTTTATTTGTATTAATTTAGTCTTAAATCATTCCAGTTCCCCCACATGTAGCTCTGTCTCAGGACTCCCTCAATCTCCCTTGCTGACAATCTCCCAGGCTTTATATCACTTCCTGATCCTCCCACACAGTTTTAGTTTACCCTTGCTCGTACTAATCTTCCACTTCGACATGTTTTATCAGCCTATGGCTAAACGATGTCCTCTGGGAGTGATTTGTTGATTGGTAAATGTTTTAAAGGGAAATTAACAAGTGAAAACTGATTATTTATACATTACGAGATGATGTGTACAGTCCCATCACCAGATAAAGTGTGGCTGTTTGAGCTAAATGTGAACATGTAGCTTTGAAACAAAAATGTCTTGTTTTCTGTCTCATTCCTGCAAACTGCCAAGTCTTATGCATCTTCAAATGAGTGCCAAGCCATTACACTGAGAATGTATCCAAAACTAGGGGTTACACTGCAATAAGAACCTTGCGCAATTCAGAAGGAGAGAGAATAATGGCTTCTGGGTAATGATCTGCTGTTTGCTTGTGGAAATCATTATCTCACGGTAGAAAACAGATTTATTTTACCCCGTGTTACTCGCTGCGGTGTTTTAAAACAACTAGCAAGCTGAAAAAGTGTTAAGAAAGTGCTTATAAGGCAAGTGAAATATATAAACCCTCGACATATGAATTTCCATATGTTACTTGACACCTTTTATGTTGTGTAAGGAGCAATTAAAAATTCAATCATCGTTAACCTTTAAATAATATTGAGCACTACTCTGAAATCTGGTTTCAAACTCTACCTTTTATCGGTAAGTGAATCTGTAAAATTATTCAGAGTTATTTAATAATGGTCAGGAATTCAATATGAATTCAAATGAAATTTAACATTTTAGACAAAATAAGCAGAAATGGAAGCATAGTTGACTAAATAATGTTTACAGTTTGGCTATTTTGGTCTTAGATTTGAAAGTCTCTTTAATTTAACTCGGAATCCCCGACACTTTATTCAATAACCCTGACTGAGTTATTTTACACAGCCTTTGTCCTGAAGCTTGTATTATCTTCCGCATAGGATTTTTTTTTTTTACAAAAGTGCCAGCGATTCAAATTGAATGTCAAATTTTTGGCCAAAAAAAGCCAAGCTCAAAATGGAATTGACTTGGAGAATTTTTGACTATTTTGACATAAATTTTGAAATTCACTTTGAATTTACTTTAAATTCCTGTCAATTCTGACTTTACTAAATAACCCCTGTAAATTGTTTCATTCCTGTTTTTCACTGAACTACATATCCGATAAACCGCTGCTATGCTAGGGATTATACCTCACTCCCTTAAATCTTAAAATTTTTTTAAAGAATCAATGTTGCGTAAGGACCCTCAGCCACATCCTCATCTCTAGACCATAGAGATCTGCAGCGAATGAAGGTCATGTCTATAACATATTTTCATTTATATATTTTGCATATTTTTGTGCTTTTTGTCAACAATCCTGCCTGCAGTGACACACTTACAGGCTTATGTCCTAAACTTGCCAGGGTAGGCAACCTTCGGCACTTCAGAATCTGGAACCCTAGAGGCCAGATGATATGGTCTACATCTCCCCTGATTCTTTGTCAGCATTGTGTCTGTAAGAGCATTATGAAATGTGTAGTCTACTCTACAGCATCTGAAGTGCCATAGGTTGCCTACCCCTGTATGAATTGTCAAGAATTCAGAGGCAATTGAAAGTGAATTTGAACTCTTAACCCCTTAAGGACACATGACATGAGTGACATGTCATGATTCCCTTTTATTCCAGAAGTTTGGTCTTTAAGCGGTTAAGCAAATCAAGTCAAACGTAAAGCATAGTTGGCTTGGAGAATGTTTCTAATTCTGCTACTTTGGTCTAAAATTTGCAATTCATTTTCAATTTACTTCCTGTACAGACTTTGGGGATAACCCTGACAGAGGCAATTTAGTCATACATTTCAGCCAGTGCATTTAGAAATCAAAATGATTCTACAAATTCCAAAACAGGGCCAATGTTATAAGGAGTCTGGTGATACTGCGCTCGTTATTTTGCTGATCTTACAGTGATTGACTGAATGTAATGTCGTATTCATTACATTGTTTTAGCTGTTAGTATCCCTTTAAATAGCGAGATCCCAAAAACTCTTTAAACAACAGTTCCTAATATTTGATTGTAAATGGTTATTGAGATGATTTTGCATTACAAGCTGAGCCACTAAATAGCAGCTGAAACTCAATTTTACTTTCAAGTTAAGCTTTATTCACCCTATTTTAGAAAGATTTAATCATATTCTGAGCTTTTAAAATAGAAAGCAGCTAATGTTTTTTTTTAAAGAATTTTTATTTTAAAAAAAAATCCCATTTTCCTTTGAGCATTTGCTATCAATTTTTTGCAGGAGCTCAGTCCATTTCAAATTCTAATATATCATATGTGCTTTTTAAAATTGTGATGGTGATTACAATACTGTCCCTTGACATGTACACTTGTATCGAGACAGTATATAAATGCACTTCTTCTTCTCTCCTTTAAAATAGGAAAGTATTTATAATTTATGTTCCCAGAGTGTCTGATAAGAAATCTTTAGACTCATACATAGGTACAGTTATCTGTTAAATCAAAAATTTCTATACCAATCACAAAGGTATCTTTAAAGGACCACTATAGGCACCCAGACCACTTCAGCTTAATGAAGTGGTCTGGGTGCCAGGTCCAGCTAGGGTTAACCCTTTTTTCTATAAACATAGCTGTTTCAGATAAACTGCTATGTTTACAATAGGGTTAATCCAGCCTCTAGTGGCTGTCTCACTGACAGCTGCTAGAGGCGTTTCCGCACTTCTCACTGTGATTTTCACAGTGAGAAGAAGCCAGCATCCATAGGAAAGCATTGAGAATGCTTTCCTATGGACTGGCTGAATGCGCGTGCGGCTCTTGCCGCGCATGCGCATTCAGCCGAGGAGGAGGAGAGGAGGCGGAGAGGAAGAGGAGAGCTCCCCGCCCGGCACTGGAGAAAGAGGTAAGTTTAACCCCTTCCACTCCCTAGAGCCCGGCGGGAGGGGGACCCTGAGGGTGGGGGCACCCTCAGGGCACTATAGTGCCAGGAAAATGAGTATGTTTTCTTGGCACTATAGTGGTCCTTTAAGGTGAATCTGTCACTCAAACAGCTGTAAATCACTATTATAGATATTTATTTAATAAAGGAGAAAACAAAAAATAAGATATATAGCTAGTACTTTTTATTTATTTGATTATTATAAATTATCATGGTGGCATTTACCTGAAATGTTAAGGATAACAAAGGAATCATTACTATGCATATGAAGTCACAGGTCTTAAAAGTCTACCACCAAAATGGATTATAACCTCACATCCTGGCCACTACTAGTGACCATGGCTATTAAATCTGCACCAACCACTAAAGTAACATGCAGGTTCCCTCATGGATCAGCACTGTCACTTGTACTGTTACACATAGCTATTATAACCCTTACACAAGACATTGACAATATAAGATTTACACGGATATACACAGGGACCACATATCATTTTATGGGACACAAAAACAGCAAACAAACCATGCATCCACAGTTACACAAGAATATATACACGAGTTGGGGAATCAAGTCCACTTAAAGGAACACTCCAATCACCATAACCACTAAAGCTTACTGCATGACTTTGCTCAGGAGAGCTAACGAAATTTCCTGCATAGAACGTTTTGACTCTCCAGTGTAAATAGTGGGGATGGGGCGCAGTACCCACAAAAGAAATTAATCTGCTTAAAGTTGGTTTAATTATTTACAATGGGGGAGGCACCATAACAACTGCGGCAAGCTGTTGCAGTTATGGTGTTTACGGTGTTCCTTTTTACTCAGTGCTGAAATAACTATGATAATAATCTGCAAAACATGATTATAACCATCTTACACAAGCAGTGTAACAAATGGTAATCATAGTATTTATATTGTTGTATTTTCAGTAATCAAGTTGAGTCAATTTGTAGCACAGAAAACCCAGTATTTAACTAGTTTTTGACTACAAAAATCACAAGCAAATACAGACAGATAAAACACAACTGTTGTCTGTCTTACTTTAAACACGCATGTTTTAAAACAATGTAAAGGAGTAGACGGATATATGCTGATAATCTGAAATTTGGACAATTCATTTACAATCAATATACGGCATTTACTCAAACTTCAATTAAAATGTAGAATTTTTATGACCATTATCAGACAGGACGAGGTATCTAGATAATATTCTGCGTGGCGCGGTTGGGTATAAAAGCACGCCACCCTTTATTACATTCAGACAGTGAAAGGCTAGGTGAAGGTTTTGAGAGCTGTAATCTAATAAGTGATTGAACATGGTGAATTGCCTGGCCTTCGTCTATATAGTGAGGTTTGAAGACTTGTCCCCTCTCTCAGTCCCAGCTCCACTGTCTCTGAGCTTTTGATGACCTCACGTTTGTCTAATGCTTTTCTAGCAGACAATCAATGGTAATAGAATTGTTGGCTATGAAACATTACACTGTGATCAGATAAAATACAGAGCTCAGAGCCCAGCTGCCCACAGAGAGCTCTTACTGACAAACACTAACCTCTGACAACGTGACAAATCAGACATCTTTCTTATAAACTCCAAGGGGATTCACAAGGGGACAAAGACTTGTTTCTGACTTTTGTTAGTCTATGGAGTACCTGATTATTGGCTAGAGACCTTGTCCACCTTACAATATACTATGTGTAACTTTTAAAAGGCCTGCATCCCTTAACCACCAATACTTACAAGAATATATATATTTATCATCACTTAAAATTAATTGTTTATAGGTTTTTATAAAAACAAATGGCATGGCTGTATACATGGACTAAATAAAACTCTTATAATATAACAATACATATAACAGTAATTCCCTCTGTATTAACAGAAATGGGCAAGCATGACACAAGATGCCCAGAGGGTGTGCCACAGACAATAGCTAGGTCGAAAATAATAAGGAATGGGGGAAAGTTTCTAACTGACCCATTAAAATATCTGCACAAATTTTCAAGGCACAGAAACATTAGAGGTTTATTTTCCTTCTTGTTCAGTTCCACTAACTACTCCAAGCACCATAACCACTGCAATTTGCTGTAGGGATGATGGTGCCTCGATTGCACTAGAGCTCCACTTTCCCTCCATTGTAAGGAGTCAACGCTGTTGAGATTGCTTTGACATCTTTCCTGGGGTCTGCTTTTTTCCTCGGGAGCTTGTAATCCCTGTACTACTGTGTCCTTTCGAGGGGTTTAGTTACGAAACACTGAGCTGAAAAAGTTTGCCAAATTTGACAAAAAAATTACCAAAAATTCTCCATATTTACTATGTTTGTTTTTTATGTTTTGTGAATACTGTTTTCAATTCTCATTGATTCACTATTTGGTGATTAAACCCTTTAAGGTTTTTGCCTGATAAGGTATACAGTACATTTCATTTTTATTTATTTATTTTTTCCTTCGCATCGACAATCTCACTTTGGTCAAACACAGCTCACGCCTGATGTTTTTCAGTGGCATATAATTAGATTAGACGTGCTCGCACACAGGAATTTGACACAAATAGCATTACTTTAGAAACAAACTAAAGAGATACGGTAAGGTTATGGGTAATATAAAAACAACAAATTTAATCAAGAACAAAAAATAGAGCGAGAGAGTCTGATATCACGCACTGACAGTATTTTTACCATTGTATGTAGTGTTATATTTATCCTTGCAACAAAAAGCAACAATCACAGTCCTGTATTGATGAATAGGGTCTGTGTTGCTGTAGAGCCCCTATGAGAAGCAGGCGGATAGACCGACCCACTGGCGTGGGTATTTCTAACACTATAGAGCCCTAGTCACCACTTAGGTGACTAGGGCACCATTCTGCGGCAAATAAATGGTTAATTAACCATTTATTTGCTTATCTTAATCCAGCGCCAGACTCCCTCGGCACTGGTGACCTCTTCTCCTCCACCCACGTCAGCTTCCGAGTGGAGCCAAATGCACATGCGCGGCCAGAGGTGCGCACGCTTTCAAACCTGCCCATAGGAAAGCAAAACCCAATGCTTTCCTATGGGGATCTTTTTTGACACTGGACTGAGGATGTCCAGCGTCAAATAAGTGGGATTAAATCGCGGAAGCGCCTCTAGCGGCTGTCAGGGAGACAGCCACTACAGGCTGGATTAACCCTGCGCTCTGAACATAGCAGTTTCTCTGTGCAACTGTACAACCCCTTAATGCATATTACTTTAATTGTGAAAAAATTCATTAATAAATAAATAATAAAACATATTATAAAAGTAGAAAAGGGATATTTGTCATTATCACAGCTGAAACAAGTCACTAAATTGTAAATCATGTCGAACAAACTAATGCAAATTATGGATGTTTTTTTTTTAATTCTTTTTGAATTGCCCAGGAATGTTCTTGATTTAAAAAATATATATATATATATATATTTTCAGTTAAGTTGAGAATATGTGGATAAATCTGATCCTGTAATTTGTGGTACAATGCGACCAGGCAGACAGGAAGCACTTTAGAGGGATTGGCTGCAAGTTCTCATTGAAGGGCTTTATATTTTGGTTCAAGCAACACAAAAATGCAGCGTCCTTAGGAAGCCTAAACTGAAGAGCAAATGTCTATACAAGCCTTGGGTGCTCTCCGTGGTGCTGAGTCATTTAAAAGACAAAAAAAAACATAACCTCAATTCAGATAAACCTAAAATTTTTACTGTATATATATGTTCTCATTGTCAGTCTCATGAGAATGCTTTCTGCTCTTTAGACCAACAGAATTGAGTCACCATAGGGACAATGATAGGTAAGAACAGAAAAAGTAACCCCGAATTGTGTAGCAGGGAGAGGCTGTAACTATTTACTACAGTGTGAATTTAAAGTGAATTCAAAGGGAATTTTACATTTAACGCCAGATTTGCTTAACTAAGTGAATTTTTAGACTCAGAGAATTTTTTTTCAGAATTTTTAGACTTAGAGAATTTTTTTTTCCGTTTGGCAATATTGATCTGAAAAGTGAAATTCACTTTGAATTCTCACTTTAGTAAATGGCCCTAATAGTTTCTATGGAAAGCAAAGGGTTGTGTGTATGGGGAATGTAAAATAAGCTATGTAAAATAATAATATGAGTATAATGTATGCAGTGGGAAAACTAAGCTTGATTATGAAAAGTATATTTTTATTATTACTATTATTATTATTAACACAGTCCAACAACAATTGGATAGAATGATGCCCCTGATCTCGCAAAAGATACTGTCTATGATACGCAATCGATTATCCCGATGGTGTGATTACACTAATGACATTAACGTAGACCTTAGACGTATGCCTTATCTCAGTGTTCCTGCTCAAATATATTTTTGGCCGCGTGTGCATTCTTTTATTGGCATCTGCTGTATAATATTTTCTCGCTGTGATTCATTCTCCTCTTGCCTTGTAATGATTCCCATATAAGGTTAATTAATATGCTCCCATTAATATGCTCCTATTTAGCACGCTGCGTACATTTATTCGTGTTTTCATTTATTTTAGTATTATAATAAAATTTGGAATTTGCTTTTAAAATCATTCAGTTGTTAATTTCAATGTCTGGCTGTTCATTTTATCGTCTCTCTATGAGCATGTTGGCATAATGAACTAAATGATTTTACGTTATGGCTAACCTGACCCATGTGTGACTTGTTGGTGACTCACAACCTTTTTTCCAGGACGATCAGAATCTCAAGAAGGGGACTAACAGAAACTCAAACCTGTACAGAGGAAAAGTATTTTATTTCGCTATTCATTTTAATATTAGAGGTAAGCTCCTTTATTCAGGCAGTACTTTTTTTTAATGTACTTTTTTAATAAGAAGAATTAATTTTTAAGATGGAATATTTGCAACGTTCAGTTCCACTAGACCATCTTCATGGGGAGAGCTTTATATATTCCAAAAAAATCTGCTTCGCTTTCAACTGCAAGATGTATAGAAACGTACACAACTGCACATTAAAGAAGGTCATGAAGTGTTGGTTTGTAAACAAAATATCAATGACACTACAAGGATCTGCTGTTAACTTGTATGTGTTATATTGTTTTTCACTAATGAACCACTTGCCCGTGATATCAGCTGCGTTTTAGACATTTCTTCCATAGTCTAGCTGGTATTGTAAGGTACCAGCCATTCAGATTTCTGCTCCATTTAATGAGCACTAATTTGCATGTGGCTTTTGCATTTTTAGAATAAAGTATGAATCTTGCAACCATCATAACTTTTTTTGAATAAGACAATCCTCTGATCCCCAGCCAGGTGATGAGGACAGTCTGTCTGTACACCGGGGTGCATTTATTTGACACTAGACCCTTGCACGTTGCTGCCAACAGTCTAGTGATGTTATTGTCCAAATTGCCAATTCTGTATTTATCATTGTAGCTATCCTACCAAATATCCTTAGATCACTTAATAATAAAAGAAGAAACTTGGAGCCATTTAAAAAGCACTTTGTGAACATGAAGGATGTTAAAAAGCAAAACAAATGGATGCACTAAACAGTTACTTAATTATGTAAATATTATATTACCAAGTGATCAATATAGTATAGTCAAGTGACACATCCTGTTACATATGTTGTAATATATTAGGTAAAATAATTACGTAATGAGACAAACCACGTTAATAGCAAGACAACACAAACATACACAATGGATACTTTAAATAAATCTCACGCTACCCTTAAACTTGCCAATAGTAAAGAAAAGATATGGCTCTATGTATTTATACACACACAGAAATCCAAAGGACGGTCAGCACTCATTGGATTTATTAGTTTAGAACTTAACTTTTACTCATCAACTTTTCACTTTGAAATGATAAATCTTCTATTTCTATTGCAAAATGACTTCTCTCTGAACCTTGTATATCACCAACTGACTGTAATCTCTGCCCTTATTATATTACCAACTGACTGTAATCTCTGCTCTTATTATATCACCAACTAAATATAATCTCTGCTCCTATTATATTACCAATTGAATGTAATCTCTACTCTTATTATATTACCAACTGACTGTAATCTCTACTCTAGAAATCTAGAAGAGAAAATAGCACAGTCAGTAAAAAAGGGGGATAAAACATTTTTTAGATACATAAATGAGAAAAGAAAAGTAAAACAAGGATTAGTTAGATTAAAAACAAAAGAAGGAAGGTATGTAGAAGAGGATAAAGGTCAGGCTGACTGCCTCAATGAATATTTTTGTTCTGTATTTACAGAAGAAAATGAAGGAAAGGGACCTCAGTTGAGAAAAAGGATAAATGAGTCATTTATTACACGTGAGTTTACAGAGGAAGAGGTTCTATATCAACTGTCAAAAGTAAAGACAAATAAGTCAATGGGACCTGATGGAATACACCCAAAGCTATTAAAAGAGCTTAGTGGTGTACTAGCAAAACCATTAACAGATTTATTTAACCAATCATTGTTAACAGGAGTAGTCCCAGAAGATTGGAAGTTAGCGAATGTTGTGCCCATTTACAAGAAAGGTAATAGGGAGGAGTCGGGCAACTATAGGCCAGTAAGCCTTACTTCAGTAGTGGGGAAAGTGATGGAAACCATGTTAAAGGATAGGATTGATGAACATCTAAAAACACATGGATTTCAAGATCAGAGACAACATGGGTTTACTTCAGGGAGATCATGCCAAACTAATCTTATTGATTTTTTTGATTGGGTAACTAAAATTATAGATCAGGGTGGTGCAGTAGACATTGCTTACCTAGATTTCAGTAAGGCTTTTGACACTGTTGCACATAGAAGGCTTATCAATAAACTGCAATCTTTAAGTTTGGATTCCAATATTGTTGAATGGGTAAGGCAGTGGCTGAGTGACAGGCAACAGAGGGTTGTAGTTAATGGAATATATTCGAAGCTTGGACTTGTCACCAGTGGGGTACCTCAGGGATCTGTACTTGGACCCATTCTCTTTAATATTTTTATTAGTGATATTGCAGAAGGTCTTGATGGTAAGGTATGTCTTTTTGCTGATGATACTAAGATATGTAACAGGGTTGATGTTCCAGGAGGGATAAGCCAAATGACAAATGATTTAGGTAAACTAGAAAAATGGTCAGAATTGTGGCAACTGACATTTAATGTGGATAAGTGCAAGATAATGCATCTTGGACGTAAAAACCCAAGGGCAGAGTACAGAATATTTGATAGAGTCCTAACCTCAACATATGAGGAAAGGGATTTAGGGGTGATTATTTCTGATGACTTAAAGGTAGGCAGACAATGTAATAGAGCAGCAGGAAATGCTAGCAGAATGCTTGGTTGTATAGGGAGAGGTATTAGCAGTAGAAAGAGGGAAGTGCTCATGCCATTGTACAGAACACTGGTGAGACCTCACTTGGAGTATTGTACACAGTACTGGAGACCGTATCTTCAGAAGGATATTGATACCTTAGAGAGGGTTCAGAGAAGGGCTACTAAACTGGTTCATGGATTGCGGGATAAAACTTACCAGGAAAGGTTAAAGGATCTTAACATGTATAGCTTGGAGGAAAGACGAGACAGGGGGGATATGATAGAAACATTTAAATATATAAAGGGAATCAACACAGTAAAGGAGGAGACTATATTTAAAAGAAGAAAAACTACCACAACAAGAGGACATAGTCTTAAATTAGAGGGACAAAGGTTTAAAAATAATATCAGGAAGTATTACTTTACTGAGAGGGTAGTGGATGCATGGAATAGCCTTCCAGCTGAAGTGGTAGAGGTTAACACAGTAAAGGAGTTTAAGCATGCATGGGATAGGCATAAGGCTATCCTAACTATAAGATAAGGCTAGGGACTAATGAAAGTTTTTAGAAAATTGGGCAGACTAGATGGGCCGAATGGTTCTTATCTGCCGTCACATTCTATGTTTCTATGTTTCTATGTTATTATATCACCAACTAAACGTAATCTCTACTCTTATATATCACCAACTGACTGTAATCTCTGCTCCTATTATATTACCAACTGACTGTAATCTATGCTGCTATTATATTGCCAAATGACTGTAATCTCTACTATTATTATATTACTAACTGACTGTAATCTCTGCTCCTATTATATCACCAACTGACTGTACTCTCTGCTGCTATTATATCACCAATTGACTGCAATCTATGTTCCTTTTATATTACCCAGTCAAAGTAATCTCTGATCTATATTGCCCACTAACAGTAAACCTATGATATAAAAACCAGGTGTACATTACCCACTTAAAGGGAAACTCTAAGCACCAAAACAACTTTAGCTCAATTAAGCATTCTTGTTGTTTAGATAATTACTAATTGTTTAGTAATTACATAGTTACATAGCTGAAAAGAGACTTGCGTCCATCAAGTTCAGCCTTCCTCACATATGTTTTTGCTGTTGATCCAAAAGAAGGCAAAAAACACAGTCTGAACATCTGTATGGACTCTGATAAAACCACCTCTTCAGGCAGAGAATTCCAAATCCTTATTGCTCTTACTGTAAAAAATTCTTTGCCTTAGATGAAATCTCCTTTCTTCCAACCTAAATGCGTGACCATGTGTCCTATGTATAGCTCTGTTGAATAGATTTCCAGATAATGGTTTGTACTGGCCCCAAATATATTTGTATAATGTTATCATATTCCCTCTGAGGCACTGTTTTTCCAAACTAAAGAGATTTACATTTTTTAGCCTTTCTTCGTAACTAAAATGCTCCATTCCTTTTATCAATTTTGTAGCTCGTCTCTGCACTTTTTCTAGTGCCATGATATCCTTCTTTAGAACAGGTGCCCAAAATTGCACAGCATATTCAAGATGTGGTCTTACCAGCGATTTGTAAAGAGGAAAAATTATATTTTCATCCCGCGAATTTATGCCCCTATTTATACATGACAAAACCTTACTTGCCTTAGCATTTGCAGATTGACATTGCATATTGCTGCCTAATTTCTTGTCTATAACAATTCCCAAATCCTTCTCGTGTGTGGTCATCCCTAATTCACTATCATTTAGAGTGTAAATTGCTTGTGCATTCTTCACCCCGAAGTGCATAACTTTGCATTTCTCTACATTAAAATTAATCTGACATTTTAGTGCCCAGTCCCCCAATCTATCTAAATCCCTCTGGAGCACAGCAATCGCCTGCTCACATTTTATTACTTTAGAAAGTTTTGTGTCATCTGCAAACACTGAAACATGTCTTTCAATGCCTATTTCTAGATCATTTATAAATATCACAGACTGTAATCCCTGATATCTCATTATACCCACACAAACACAAAGCCACCTGCTCCTTGCATATCCAACCAACTCTCCTTGCATATCCAACCAGCACTCCCTGCACATTTAACCTGTACTCCCTGCATATCCAACCAGCACTCCCTGTGCATTAACCAGCACTCCCTGTGTATTTAACCAGATCTCCCTGCGTATCTAACCAGAACTCCCTATGTATCTAACCAGCACACCCTGTGTATCTAACCAGCACTCCCTGTGCATCTAACCAGCACTCCCTGTGTATCTAAACAGCACTCCCTGTGTATCCAACCAGCACACCCTGTGTATCTAACCAGCACTCCCTGCGTATCTAACCAGCACACCCTGCGTATCTAACCAGCACACCCTGTGTATCTAACCAGCACTCCCTGCATATCTAACCAGCACTCCCTGCGTATCTAACCTGATCTCTCTGCGTATCTAACCAGCACTCCCTGTGTATCTAACCAGCACACCCTTTGTATCTAACCAGCACTCCCTGCATATCTAACCAGCACTCCCTGCGTATCCAACCAGCACTCCCTGCGTATCTAACCAGCACACCCTGTGTATCTAACCAGCACTCCCTGCGTATCTAACCAGCACTCCCTGCATATCTAACCAGCACACCCTGTGTATCTAACCAGCACACCCTGCGTATCTAACCAGCACTCCCTGCGTATCTAACCAGCACTCCCTGGGTATCTAACCAGCACTCCCTGCGTATCTAACCAGCACTCCCTGCGTATCTAACCAGCACTCCCTGCGTATCTAACCAGCACACCCTGCATATCTAACCAGCACTCCCTGCGTATCTAACCAGCACACCCTGAGTATCTAACCAGCACTCCTTGTGTATCTAACCAGCACTCCCTACAAATCTAACCAGTACTTCTTTGGGTCCAACCAGCACTTCTTGTGTATCTAACCAGCACTCCCTGCGTATCTAACCAGATCTCCCTGCATATCTAACCAGCACACCCTGCGTATCTAACCAGCACACCCTGTGTATCTAACCAGCACTCCCTGCATATCTAACCAGCACTCCCTGCGTATCTAACCTGATCTCCCTGCGTATCTAACCAGCACTCCCTGTGTATCTAACCAGCACACCCTGTGTATCTAACCAGCACTCCCTGCGTATCCAACCAGCACTCCCTGCGTATCTAACCAGCACACCCTGCATATCTAACCAGCACACCCTGTGTATCTAACCAGCACTCCCTGCGTATCTAACCAGCACACCCTGCGTATCTAACCAGCACACCCTGCGTATCTAACCAGCACTCCCTGCGTATCCAACCAACACTCCCTGCGTATCTAACCAGCACACCCTATGTATCTAACCAGCACTCCCTGCGTATCTAACCAGCACTACCCGGGTATCTAACCAGCACACCCTGTGTATCTAACCAGCACACCCTGTGTATCTAACCAGCACAGCCTGGGTATCTAACCAGCACTCCCTGCGTATCTAACCAGCACTCCCTGCGTATCCAACCAGCACTCCTTGTGTATCTAACCAGCACTCCCTACAAATCTAATCAGCACTCCCTGCGTATCTAACCAGCACTCCCTGCGTATCCAACCAGCACTCCTTGTGTATCTAACCAGCACTCCCTACAAATCTAAACAGCACTCCTTGTGTATCTAACCAGCACTCCCTGCGTATCTAACCAGCACTCTCTTTAACTCAAGCTTATTGTGACAGCCAACACCCCATACCCTTTGCATTTTTAACAGAGACAGTATGCTTCCCCCTACTTGTTCCCTATTAGCTGTATATTCCATGCTTCCCACAGACATAGAGAATATAGTACATGAATAGGGCACACATGCAATAATCGCTATATTCCCCTACAGATAGCAGCCTATTCCTGCTAGAAGGTACTCCTTCCTGCTCCATGTATATTCCTAACAGATATAACTATACAGACCCCCTATACAGTAACTCCTGATCCCCATAGAATACCCCCCGGATAATACCTTGTTTCAAATTCTAATAAAATTGATGTTTTAAAAAAAAAAAAATTTTTTAAATACTCTTCTTTTCCAAGTACAAATCACGCACACGTTTTTCTCAGCCTTCATACAGAATATATTTTGGATTCGGTCTTCTAATACTCTTCTTCTATCTGTGCTACCTAACATGCAGATAACTCATCCATCCCTATGTAACCTCCATAAGGACCTCTAATAAGTAGATACTGATTATGTCCACAGCTTGGCTTCTCACAAAGCCCATTTTCACCCACAGCTTGTAACACTTCTCCCAATTGCAATGCCACAATGAACACTTCAAATCGCTCTCTACAGCAATCCGAAAAAAAGGCTGGCACACAATCTATTTTACTGTACACTTTTGTCTCTCTCTCTCGCATATCTGCCCCTTTTGTTTTTATTCCCCTGCTCTGCTCCTGCCTTCATATTTCTCTCACAGCAGGGAATATGTCAACATCTCTTAACTAGTACAGAAATATGGTGTTAAGTAAGGCAACACTGCACAAGCACCAACAGTAAATCTGCTTTTAATGCTGGGTATAATGCGTGACTATTACGTAAATTACAAAAAAGGAATAGGATCTGTATTTATCATGTAGAATTTCTTATGTACTTACTGGAAATATTCCACAGTTATCAAGCACTCAGAAGTGGTATTCAATAAAAAAGAAAACAAAACTGCTGTCAGATAATACATAATGAGATGTGATATGGCAATTTACCCCATGGAGGCGGTAAAAGAAGTGGTAAAACTTGCTAATTTCTTTAAGTAGCGGTATTGAAATGAACACAACCTCTCACCCCAATCCCACGCTTGGTTGCTTACAACTCCTACAATTCTCTGTCGGGCTGTAACTGAGAATCATGGTTGTTATAGTCAAAATAAAAATCTGGGGGATGCAGGCAGTTCAACACACCTCCCTCTTCTTTGTTACTACGTATACATCTTACAATTGAAATCCTACATTTTTGCTCTAAAATGGGGCAAACCGGGCCAATAAAGCTTCTGATTACTTTATGCAAATGAAGAAAAATAATTAATCCTGGCTAAATTGAACAACAATGAACAAGTAAAATGGCAAAAGTGACTTAGGGGAAATAAAGAAAGAGGAAGGTGGTGGTTGGAAGGTGGGGGTCGTGGAGGCCATTGAGGGCTAGGGATAATGATAAAGCTGAATGACAGAGATAGATTGGACATGGAATCACAGACAATAGAGATGTTTTGGTCGAACAGAAGGCACAGAGACACCACAAATTATAAGGAAAACCATAGAGGGTTAATTGCATCACAGAAGAGGTCAGAAAAACAAAATAAGGTGCCAAACGGACAGGAGGCACAGTGGGAACACAGGGTGAGGGGGACATAGGGAGCCACACTCATTTTGAAAGTGTACTCTAAATATTAAATATTAAGTGTCACATGAGACAAGGTAGGCCTCCCTCTACGTGTTCATAACCTAATAAACCTTCATGCTAAAATATTGAATTCAGAAGTTTTTTTTAATCCCTGGCTCAGGACCTCAAAAAGGGTCCTTATTATATTTCAGCAGGTCACCTATAGTTAGATCTTTCAAATCATTGGGCAGCTGCCCAAACTAAATTGGCTACTGTAGCAGCCCTGTCATCCCTAGTGCACAGCAGACCCCTCAGGCACTAGAAGAGTCAAATCAAGGTGTTTGCTGAATTTATTTGTACTATATTATATAGAATATGTAGAATGGGTCACTGATGTCATTTTCAAATTGAAGAAGAATGGGTCAACAAGCTAATGAAATAAACGCAATTTGTTTTAAAAAAAAAAAAAGACAACTGCCCTAATCCTTTCAGTGTTTTGTCTATTTTACAATGAAGAGTGAATGAATGAGAAAGTGAGTAACTTGGACAATGCACATACAATGCTGGGGCAGTGTGCAACAGGGCATCGGCAGGGAATGGATTATTATGAAAAAAATGGATACACTGCCATTGTAAATCAATGAAATGTGTCACATGTTCTCAAAGGGACAGGACTATGACGTTTCCAGAATACCATCTGATTGAGCCTTCTAGAAAATCTATAGTTCCTAAAATGCCTACATGCCAGGAAAGTCAAAATACCATCATATCTATGGAATTCAAACACGTGTACTTACTTTGACCTACCCCAACCAATCCGCCATTCTATTTCCTTTACTCCTAGATTTCCGATTACTATTATTTAATCTCTAGTATACAGTTTATCACTTGCTTAATTTAATACCTACACCTATATATCTTTCTCATTATCTCGATAGATAGATAGATAGATAGAGAGAGAGAGAGACAGAGAGAGAGAGCATTGTGGTGCCAGGTAGACTGCAGAATGGCGATGCTATATTAAACCTGTAAAACAATTCAGGAAAACCAGCTATTCCATATTGAATAATGTAAACACAGCCAGGTAGGGGGTAATTAGACAGAAAGTCAGTCACTAAGAGGCTGAAGCATGCAGCTGTGCATTTTCACATACATACTTATTACTGTGTTTGGATGAGACTAGACAAAGTACGGAGACTGAGATGAGTTCCATAGTGTGGGTTCTGGCAAACTGTAAATCAACATATTGTAATATCATCCTTCCTGTCACTCTACGGACTGTGCAACTACCCGGAGACATTCATTAAAAGCAGAGTATGGCATATATATTAATCCTTGTGCTTTAGAGACTTGTAAATTATCGTAGATACTTGGCAATAATATTAGAGCATATAAAGTAAATATATCCAGCACACAATACTCCTCTGTTAGTGGGTATACATTCCATATGTAAACTTCATATTGAGAATGGTATTCAGTGAACCCAGTCCTCTTCTTGACACAACACGGCCAGCTGGATTTAAAGCCATATAATGTCCTACTAAAAACTTGTATGCAACTATTGAGTGAGATGGGAAGGTTTGCACAGCGTTGCTATTACGAAACTTATTCAAAAGATCGATTAAGAATTATTCTTTGTTAATGTAACTGTTGGCATAAGAACTTAAAAATTGTTGACAAGTACATACCAGAAACTCCCAAATTAGAAAGCTCCAACAATGGAACCCACTAACTCCTCAAAAACACTCCCGATATAAAAACTTCAACACCACCACCACCACAAGTGCAAGAAACCACAGTCAATAGAAACTAGCTGATCTAGCTGATGTGACCTAGATCAGCTAGTTGATAAAAGACCATGACTATGAGTTTGATTCATGGTCTTATATCCACCTAGAGTACTTACAGAGAATATAGAATGCAATCAATAAACAATACAGTGTAACATTTTCTAAAGAGTGCTAATATCTATATATTATAATTAAACAGGCCAATCATGCATTACTTTCATAATAAAGTAGAGCAGATACATTATTTAAATGGTGTGATCATAGGGCGAACTAAGATGGAAGCAGCATGATACACGGTGATGATGCAATGTCTACTCCGTTATGATGTAATTAGATTATGTATCAGTACATGATGTAAGTGATGAACAATGCAAGACAATAACTGTGTGTGTGTGTGTGCGTGCGTGTGTGTGCGTATGTTTGTATGTATTTTCAATTTGCCCTGGTGTATATGTGACATTACATATAATAAATTTTGGATGACATAAGAGATTGTCCTTGTGTAAGAGACACATACTGCTTGAGGGGAGTGTCCCTTTGCGAGACAGATGCTAGAGGGAAGAGACAGTGCCCTTGTGTTATTTATAGAAAATTACAGGCTGGAAACTAGTGTGAGAGAGCCAGGTGCTACAAGACAGAGAGAGCAAAGGGAAACTTCTTTTTAGATCCGACCTGAGATTCTGTTGTCTGCCGTAAGAGAGCCTTTAAAACTGTTTCTGTAGATAGGAGACAGAGCCGTGTATGGGTGTGACCTTGTAAGAAGCAATTTATGTATGGTGTATGTTCTGTTTCCCAGATAGCATCTGCTATAATAATGCAGCAATGCTTGTAGAGATTATCATCTACATAGGTGGACAGCTATATATGTGTTATCACAAGGATTTGCTCAGCCCATCTCATGGGAGATTTTTGACAATGAATTTAGCAGTAATGATGTCAGGTCAAACGATTATTGTGCCCGTGGAGACAGGGACACTGTTCCTTTAATGGTATTACTACCTTGGGAGCCATTAATCTGCTACGAGCTGGCAATCATCATGTCCACCCACTCCAGAAAATGTCCCCAGTGGACATCCACTGAAATACGGCACACAAATCAGACTTGGAAATAGTATTTAGAAAGCTCTAGTCAATGTGGACAGTTATGACTATCCCTCACCTGCTTCACAACAAGTTTGGATTAGCCTGGTTGCTTTGATATTATTATTTAATCCTGTGGCCAGATTCAGATTTATTTATTTTTTGTAGAGAACTTTGCATTGCACTGTATTCTGTTATTTTTTTTTTATATATTACATTGTATGGTACTTATTTTTTAATAAATATGTCTATGTCTTTAGATGTATATTAGATATTAAAGTCCATTGTTCCCAATTGGTTTATTGGACCACTGGGGCCCCTGTACAGGCATTTAGAATAGGAGCGCTACTCAGGGAAATAATAAGGCTCATAAAATAACATAAACGACATAAAGCTCTATATCTTTTTTTTTTCTTTCTAGCCACATCTACGCACTTGTGCTTGCATTCATCATCGCCGTATGTCTAAATACGACATTTACAGGGATTTTCGGTGATGTTGAATAATATTATTGTTAGTAACAATAATATGTGGAAATGTTTAAAACCTCTGTAATTTGTACAGCTAGCTCTTTAAATCCTGCTGCTGCTTCTGGCTCGAGTTTCTCCTGTATTGGTTGTGAGTGCAAGGTCCCTAGTTCTATGCTGATAAAGTCCTATTTCTGATTCGGATGCATTATCAAAGTACTGCGGCTGGAGACAGTTAGTCCTAATTATTTTAAACTCAGGGTGGAAGTAATGACTGTGAAGATCATAGAAGCAATCTCTCAGCAGACATCACAGTATAGGCCAGTCCTTAGTTTTCTTGACCATCCTTAGCAAAGGAGACCATTAATCGTGTAAAATGTAATTCTGTATTACAGGAGAACACCGGGGTTGCATAACGTTATGGCCATTAAGTACGGGAAAATATATCCTTGTGCTGAGAAAGGAGGGGAACTATAAGCATGTTCCAGATCATGATCCCTAAGTCCGGATCCTCTAATTCTTCTACTAATACTACAACTTGCATGTGGCATCATCACTATCCAACTAGATCAACTACCAACGCACAAACTTTCATCCACACAAAGATAAACATAATATACCATTTAAGTGGGCAATGCTGATGGTGTTAGCTCAAGGAGTTTAAAGGAACACTATAGTCACCAAAACAACTTTAACTTAATGTATCTGTTTTGGTGTATAGAACATGTCCCTGCAGTTTCACTGCTAAATTCTATGCAATTTAAGAGTTATATCACTTTGTTTATGAACCTTAGTCTCACCTCCCTGCATGTGACTTGCACAGTCTTCCTAAACACTTCCTGTAAAGAGTCATCTAATGTTTATGCTTCCTTCTTTGCAAGTTCTGTTTAATTTAGATTGTCTTATCCCCCTATGTTAATAGCTTGCTAGACCCTGCAAGAAGGTCCTGTATGTAATTAAAGCTCAATTTAAAGAGAAAGAGATACAATTGTTTAAGGTATATTACATCTGATTGAAACTGAAACCAGTTTTTTTTCATGTAGGCTGTGTCAATCAGAGTCAGGGGAGGTGTGACAAGGGCTGCATAAACAGAAACAAAGTGATTTAACTCCTAAATGGCTGTGAATTGAGCACTGAAACCTGAGAAGCATGATCTATACACTAAAACTGTTTCATTAAGCTAAGATATTTTTTATATCATTAGCCAGTTATACTCAACAACAGCATACATTTAATTATAGCCATATACATTATACAAATAATATGAATAACTATAACTTTACCTAAATAACTAATATGCCAGCTGGCCTTCAACTAGCCTGACTGCCATATTAAACAATACTACAACCATTATAAAACCTTGATGTAGCTCATGCATAGGTATAATTTTAGCCCCAAAAACAACAAGTAAAAAAAAAAATACAGAAAAAAAAGAAAATATTGAAACAATGATTTTTAATGTTTTGTGTTAGTTATCTCGTACATTTAACAAATATCTATTCATGTAGTGTAAAAAATAAAATTAAAGCTAAACATAAATCAATGCCTCTTTTTTCCCAAAACTGGGCGCCTCCATCTTGAGCGCTTCCTGTCAATCATTGCTACAAGCACTGTCTTTTGTAACTGGGAGCATAGACAAAGCAAACAGAGAAGACAAAAACATAAACAATGCTTCTATCTCTCCTCTTCATTTGCAATGTTTGCCCTGTCTTTCCCGGGACTGAACTGGATTATGATGTAATCTGATACATTTTTAATATAAATTTAAAACAAAAGGAAACATAACATGAAAAGGGTTAACGCAAGTTACAGGTGATTTGCAATGTTATAGTAAAGTGACAGTGCTCCTTTAAATATCCCATAGAGGGGGAAGGGTCACAAGTGCCAGAAACATCTTTTTGATATGCTCCACAGGTTTTGTTATTCAATATTTGTCCACGTCCTAAAAGCTTATTTTTGGTGCGTCCCTACGGAAAACACGAAGGGTACTCTATTGTACTGTGATAGATCTTGCATGGAACAGTTATTCCAGGGATTCTAACCTGACTATTCCATTTAAGACGTCAAAATATTAGACTTGCTGGGGAGATAAATTACATTATAACTCTCACACTGCATGAGCAGTCCTTGGTGTGGATTTAGTCAATCAACCATAGAGCTTATGCTTTTCATATGGAGTTTATCTCTCCGCCAGTGAGTTAATTTAATGCACATTTGAGCATATAGGGCACGTTTTAACCATTTCACTAAAGTAATGCAGATCGGAGAGCTAACTAGGTTAAAGGCACAAGCATCAGGTTAAGTGACATGCTCACCAAATCTTGATCTGTTGTTGGGATCAATCTATAACTGCCATTTTAAGAGACCATTTTAATATATTTTTTCACATAATTTTTGTCAAGTTGCAGCTGTCCTGATTATGTCAGAGAAAGTAACGGGGAGCTGCTGTTCAACACTGCAAGTCCCACTTGTAACTTGCGTTTGTCACTTTCCCAGTTCCTACTTGGCGGCAGTAAAATTGCTCTAAATGTAAGTATTTAACGTGGAATTATCTGCTTACTGCAAGTTATGCTAATTAGATGTGTGCGTGGAAAGAAACCTGACAGTGCTATGACATGTCTCCTGAAAGGATCTACTAGCTCTGTGGGTTTTTGCATATCTAATACTCAGGGCCATTTATTCCAACACAATTACCCCATATTAACATTATTACAATAGAACACAATAGATCTTTTATGTGTTTGCAAAACATGACAGCAATCTGCCCAGGTCACACAGGAATACTGGCCACAGATGAAAACATTATGCTAAAAATAAAAAATAAAAGAATCACAAGGATTTGGATATCAACATATGCATATATGCAATTAGAGGGTGAGCTATCGGATTTTTTTATTTTTGTTTTGGTGGACACACATAAATTCTATGGGTTGGATTGTCTTAGAAGAGTAAGGTTTGACTCTGCTTACCGAATAGCAATTTTTCTGTAGGCTTCAGTGGTGGAATTACCATTCAAGTAAGAAGAATAAACCTTTAATCGGCTGAGAGAATCCAACCGTATATATGCTTAGGCAATGTAAATGAAAACCACTCCCTGCAGTATATAGCATTCATAAATCAATTAAGCAGTCACAACAATGATCCCAAAAGAAGAGTCCTGACTAATTAACGGATTTAACTCCTACAGCATATGGATCATGCAGATAGCCAGGAGGGCTTTTAATGCACTACTCCACAGTATGCACGGTTGTGTATCCCCACATTGTTGCCCTGTGTCTGTAGAGTGCAGGGGTAACGTAACATCATGTTTTTACACATTCATAGGGATTGAAAATATTGTGTAATGTAACTTTCATGATTCTCAAACGCTGAAACTGCACTCTCTGCATGGTCTGCCCTTACTGGGCTGAATGGCTTGACTAACAGGCAGTCTGGAGTGCATTCATTCCAGGCTGACTTGCCAATTCGTCAGGAGGGCCTGCCTCCTTTCCATATGGGTCCGACCCTTTAGGCAGCACAAGTGATGTGCATCACTGACCCACCACCTATTCCCACTTGCCGACATCCTGCTTCATTGGATGCCGATGTTGAATTTTGGATATTTAGTTTAACTGTAATGTCTTTAAAGGAACACTCCCATCCCCATGTTTTGGAAACAGAAGTGTCTGGGAGTCGACCTTAATCTCTGGGGCTAAACCGCTTTCAAACCAACTGCTCTTCCTCCTCTCTTCCTTACTTAAGCCACTGTAGTAATCAGGTTTGCATTGCAAACTAAAACTCTCAGATGAATAAGGTGCTCCTACTGAAAATAATAGTCCTATTGCCCTGGGCAAAAAAAATGTACCGCCCCATTCATTTCACAGTGGGTCCTGTAGGTTTAACCCCACAAAATAAAACATTGCCTTACCTTGAAGGGTTAGACAAGACTCTAGTAGCTGTCACAGTGACCGCCACTAGTGACACCTCCGCTACAATGCCATGTTTACATATAGACACAAACATAAACTCACATTCATTCACTCATTCACACTCAGTGGTGCACACAATCCCAATCAGTGACCAATGCACACATAAATTAATTCACTCAAGTAGAGTGACACACACACACACTGACTCAAGCAGACATACACTGACTGATGTAGACTGACATACACACACTGGCCCAAGCATACACACACACACTGACTGATGCAAAATGACACACACACATTGGCCCATGCAAGCACACACACACACACTTACCCATGCAGACACGCACACACACAGACCCAAGCAGACACGCACACACACAGATTCCGAAGCAGATACACACTGACCAAAGCCGACAAACACACTGACCAAAGCGCACACACACACATATTGATCCAGACACATACACACTGATGCAGACTCAAGCAGATAGACATACTGATCCAGACACACACAAACAGAACCAAACACATACACACTGACACATGCACACAAACAGACCCAAGCAGAAACACACAGACCCAAGCAGATACACACACTGACCCATGTACACACAATGACCCATGCACACACACAGACCCAAGCAGACACACGCAGACCCAAGCAGACACACACTGATCTAGACATACACACACAGACCCAAGCAGATACACACACAGACCCAAGCAGATAAACACCCTGACCCAAGCAGACACACACACTGATCCAGAGATACACACACTGACCCAAGCAGACACACGCACACACTGATCCAGATACACACACACTGACCCAAGCACACACACACACACACTGACCCAAGCAGACACACACACACACACACACACACACTGATCCAGACACACCCAAACACACACTGACCCAAGCAGACACAAACATACTGACTGAAACAGACTGACACACACACACCATGAAGGCCCCCACTTGCCTTCATTTCATGTTTGCTCTCTGTAGTTCCCAGTCCAGGCCTGGCTGCCTTCATGCTCTCTTAGCTCCGCCCTGCAATTGTACGATGTGCCTGTGTGCTGCCGGGAAATGAGGTATGTTGGGGGGGGGAGTGGATCTCAGTGCTCTTTGCGTCATGAGGTACCATGACCTCCAGCATGCAATACAAAATGTGTCCCACATAGACAGGGGAGGCCCAAACCAGCAGTAAAGCTGCTGTTGGTGCCCTCCTTTAAGAAGCGCCCTAGGCAGCCACCTAATCGGCCTATTGGAGACGCCGGCTCTGATAGTACGGTCTCTAGGAGACCAACTTTGGGATTAAACCATTCGAAAATGGTTCAACCCTTTATGGTAAGACTGTACCCAGACACATGGGGTGGGAGTGTCCCTTTAATAGGTACTGATGTTTTCAGAAATCAACATGAGTGCATGTAATGCATTAGTTCGTTTTATAAATATTATTTGTCTTACTATTACATGATGATTAAATGATTTAATGAAAAGTTACCTAAACATTTTATAATCTAAAGATATTTTTTTATTCGAAAGTCTATAACAATTAGGGGGCATACAATGGTAGTGCTCTTACAAAATAATTTCATGGAAAAAATGACAATTTCCTATTGTGAATTCAGTATTTGCATTATTATATATTTTTTTTTAGCCAAACTGAGTGAGCATTCCAAATGTGCACATATTTGTTGTAATCCATCTCTAACATTTTGATCATCAATGAGGGTTTTATCGTTTTTTTATCATTTTATAGTGTTCTTCATTGATAAGAATATCAGTTCTTAAATCTACAGGCAGATTGTTATTTTGTACTTCTCTATAAAGTTAATATGATACTATCATTAATCAAAGAGATAAACAGAAGAAGATGATTTGCATGAATTCAATTTAGAAACACAACGCCGTTTCCAAAGCATTTGAACAAATAGCATTCATTTGAGGATTACTGATACTTTCCAAGGTTAACAATTACATGCATTTTATTTGATTTGATAAAAAGAATCCAATGGCCTCATGGAGTACTGTGTTCAAAGAGACCCAGTCACGCCAAATATTTAAGAGAAAGTGTAAAACTCCAAGTGGGAACAGTGGCATAAAACATGAATTCTTATAGAACACTGATACAAAATCTAATTATTTAGCCAGGATGGATATAATTATCCTTTGCTAATTTTCACGTATATACTAGGATAAAGAGGTTAATGTCAACCAACCCAATGGTTCTAATTTTATTGACCTTAAAAGGATGAAGGTCCGAGTTCAATGGATACTAGAGATATGGTTGCTGTCAATCAATACTATACACCAATGTTCTACTATGATATTGGACCAGCTCATTTAAGGTATGCTTAGATAAAAATCTAATTTGCTATATGCTGAGTAACATTACTTGTTCATTGTGTCTGCCCATGTTTACTCTCTTGACTTCATTGAGGACTTGACTCAGGAACTCAGCTTGAGTGAAACTTGAGGCACATTAAGGTTGGAGGAAAGTGTCTTCTAGTCACCCTCAGACTTGCGTTATTGAAGGACCCAGACAAGTCTAAAAACTGAATGACTTCAGTGATGTTGGGTTTTAAGTATTATTTTTTATATATATATTTACGGTCCAACTGACCCATCACAAGTTACGATGTACTCGTTGTTATAGCTGTATTTTATAAAGTGCTAGAGGGGTCAGGTTGTAGAGTGGGTGATAAAAGTGTTAATAGATAATTAATGACTTTGCCTGCTTAAACTTAGTTGCTTCAGCATAGCCTAGTTATTTTCATAAACCTCCCTGGTTACTATACATTTAAATCCCAAGTATATAGTACAAGAACTAGAGTTTCTTTCAGTTAGCTGTTGTGTTAGAAATATATTTAATAGCCGCACGGCCCTCTCTCATTCCTGTCTCTGGAAAAGGTGTTCTGCTCTCATGACGGTGGCTGCCGGCTGTGTGATCAGTGTTTACATTAAGACTAGGTGTTTCCCTAGAGCCAGGAACAACAGAAAAATTTTAGAAATATCGCCCAGGAGTAACCTTGGCAGTAGAAGCACAAAGTAAACCTGGGGATTGTGTATGAGGCATAAATGGAAGAAAATAGAGATACAAAGAATAAGAGAAGGAACACACACATTTTAACAGTTAATGCATGATATTGATAGACAGGAAGATAGACAGTTAGGCAGGCTGGCAGAGACAGGGATAGGAAGAGAGACGGATACATGGACAGATGAATGGATGAATAGGTGGGTGGATGAAGCAAGGGGAATGGACAAGCAGACGGGTTAATTATTAATATTGGCAGATAATATGTTGCCTGCAATAGGATCAAGTTTGGACTTTTTTAGTTTAGGCAAACTGCTGTTTAATGAAGTAGTTAAGCTAATAGTAAATAAAACGTACTCTTTTAACTTACATTAAAGAAAGACAACGTTAGAAATACCAACCTGTGTTCCCATCAACATTTAGTTTCACTTCCCCCATATCTAAATAAAAAATTGAAGAAAGGCTATTACTCACCATTTTTTTCCAGCAACGAGATCCAACCCCGGCAGGTACTCGTTCCACCTTCAGCGATGTTACACCAACTCTTTTTGTAGCGTTCAAATCAGTGATCTTCATAGAGGAGCATTCAGGATGAAAATCACATGCACGGCCAGCTCTGAGCTCCTCCAATCAAATTAAAGTTAGTTGGGAAAACCGAATTGTACTTGGTTCTTACAGCGGAAGGGCCTCAAGTCGCTGTTACGAAGACAGGCACTAGAGGTGTACTGAACTCTGCAAAGTTAGCTTTGCTGTATCTACAAAATGACTATCTTTTACATTGCAGGGTTAAAACTAAAGGACCACTGCATCTAAACCACTGTATTGAGATTAAGTGGTCTGAGTGGCTTTAGTGGCATTTTAAGGAATCGTTGGTAAAAAAATATGCGCTGTCACGCATAGTTTGTAAAACAATCTTGCACCTTCTCTGTTTAGCACACTAACTTACTAATACAGAGAAAACTGTACTATAATAGGAAGTTCAACATTTTACTTAAAAAAGGGGGAAAACTAAACTCTTCCCCTAGACATAGAGTCTGATTATGTGTACTTTGCAATCTATCCTATATATGAAGCTTTCCAGATCATGATTCAAATCCTGCTAACTAAATAGGCAAAGCATTGCAAATATGGGGGGTTGCTAAATTCCAGTATAGGGGGTTGCTAAGTCGCAGAATTGCCAGTATGGGGTTGCTAAGTTCCAGAATGCGATGAGGATGATGATGATGACGATGATGATGATGATATAGAATGTTGCTGGCACTTTCGTTGTTAAACATGATGCTCCTCTTCTGCTAATTAACAATACAGAAATTCCCCCCTTCCAATTACATAGTGTGTGCTCTAGAATAACTTTGAAAGGCCAATAAATGAAAGCCGGCTATAGTCATAAATAAATGCATTTTCATGAAAGATATGATTACATTAATTGACAGCTCTCATTAAACTGCAATAATATCAGCTTGCAATACAGAGGAGATGGTTCTGTGTAAACATAGTCCTAGTTGTCATTTTTGGAATTATACAGATTAAAAGTTCATCAGATGCCTGATATTAAAATATAATTCTCAGTACACACCGAGATTTCAGCAGTAATGGTAAGATTCAATAGCAATATATTATCGGAGTTCAGTCTACCTCCTCCTGAGAGTAAAACATTTGAGATTATTTATCAGTATAAACGAGAAAGCTTTATGTTAGCACCTTTCAGCATTTACTGCGTGTGTCAAATGTTTGAAACTGGTTCAAATTACTGACAAAAAGCTTTTATTTTATGGGCAGAGGATTAATGATTAGGCAAAAAAGGGCAAGTACCCCACGGCTACAGATGTGTGGGGTAGCCCCAGTTTAAAATGCAGCAAACATTTGACGGTGAATGCAACTGCCTGCACTAAAAGGCAACCTATCCAAATAGCCCCCCCACCCCCTCAACATGTAAGGAGAATTTATTCAACTTATATAGAACAGCATCCGCTTGTAATTTTGGGTAACAAATACATTGAATGGTTACTCCTAGCATCATAACAGCTACAGCCTGCTCACAACAAAATGATGCACATACTCTATCGGTTAAAGAGTTACTCCAAGCACCATGACCACTGAATCCCACCCCCAGCTTGCACGTGATCCAGGAGGAAGAGCATAAAGATCTCCCACTCTACTGCTAGGTCAACAAGTATAGATAGTGTCTGTACTAGGGCTTCAGTAATTAGAGAACAGTGTCTAACTGAAGCAACATCGTTGAATGCCTTCCATTATAATATCAAACTTTATCTCATGCTTTACATTCTAAAGGTTACAAACATGAGACGGGCCTGTGCCTAACATGTTTTGCGCGATTGCTGCATGTAATCATCGGCAGTCGCACAAAACAAGTTCGAACAGATCTCACTGGGTTTTCAAGCTTAATCTGGAAATCTGACTCTCTATTTTGGTTACTCAGAGGCAAGTGCACGTTTTTTGGTCCTAACTGTAAAAACAAGGCATTGCCGCGTGCTGTGTTTGAGAATTCATGTTGTGCATAGTATATGATTTCACAAAGTACGTTTCATTTTTTATGGGTACAAGCATGTCCCACAATAGAACCATGTGATGTTCACAAACAGAATGGCATCGAGCATGTTGTCAAAGGCAAAGGAACATGCTGTATTTAATGTACAGTACAGACAATGGAGGATAATCTAAACTAATTACCAACAAGGTCAAACCAAACCTTCATTAGGGATCCATGGGTTTCGAACTCGTGGAAAAAATACTTGCTTAAGTGCATCAAATAACGACACATACTGTACATATGCAAAATGTTTATATTTATTAAGGGTCTTAGAATGATAAAACTCCTACAATTCAATTTATTTAGATTCCTATGTCAACATTTTTTTACAACGCCTTGTTGAGCGCCATATACCTTATGTCTGAAATCCAATACTTGGATTACCTGTTTTACAGTACAACATATTCAAGAAGCAAACGCACATCATTCATTGCTATATTTAGTATGGAGGGAGTGGCCCAAATCAGAAGCACTAGACAATTACAGCATGCTTAAAATCAACAAAAATAAGAAATATCTGACAGGTGTTGTAAAGATATATTTGAAATAGTTTCTTCGAGTCTATACACAATCTGCTAGTGCAATGTATAGATGGATGTCACTGTCTTTAAATAACAGAATTGTGTGTACCATGAAACTACATTGTAACATAAAAACGTAGAAGAATCTTATGGTACCAAGGGTGACCTTCTCCACTGTAGTCTGTCAATGGAGGGGTTATTATAGCATCTCCTCTAAAAAAAAAAAAAAAAAAAAAATGCCCAGAAGCATTGATCTTCTGAAAGGCTAGCATTCTCTTCCAAGCTTAGATTGCCTTGATTTAGGTCTCAGTGATTCTAGGCACACATTTCCATGGAGTGGGATCTGAGCGTTTTTTTTGGGCTGCTAGTGCTAATGCCACCAAGGTTAGCTGGGATAAAATTGAAATTTCCATCAATGTTCTTCACTTTTGAATCTATGCTTATCGCCAGGTCTCAGTCTTCATATATGTTTTAATCCTCTCACCGCTCTTCTAATGCGGCTCTAGTGCAAACATTTTTCATCTTTTTTTTTTAGCCATGGACCCTTTGGCAGTCCGATAAAAAATATGGACCCCTTCCATGTGACGGCATTTGAAGCAGTGATGAGTATAAACAATATTTTGTGAGATATATCCAACCTCTATAATGTTATCAGAAAATATCAACCATCTCTTCTGATGACAAAGTTAAAGGAATAATTAAAGGAAATACTAAATTTCTACTAGAGGCTACTGAATGGAGATGTATATTCACATGGTATTTCTTTTCCCCATACATTCACATTAATCTATCCTTAGGACACTTAGGATACATGGATAAGAACGCGGCTCTAGAACAAGTGTAAGTAGCTGATAGGAGCATTCTACCAGTTCCTATCTCTCTGTAATTTAGTAGAGATGCAGAATATATTTTTTCTGCCCTTCATGGATGTTGTATTATATCACATAGTTCGTAGCATTTTAATACCATCACTTCCTAAAACATAATTTTTTCATTTTGATCCACTCATTTTCTAATTTTGGTTTGTCCAAAATTCATAAAATATCAGTTTGGACGAACTGAACTGATTTTGTTAAATTTGGAAGCCCATAATTTCCTATGGGGAATAAATTAGGGTAACAGTCACATATATACAAAGTATAAATAAAGGGCATTATCTGAAAACTGATGAATATTTAAAATTAAGAAAAGCTGTCTAGCAGATAATTCCCTAATTCCTATCCTGACATAAGATTTCCATAAGAATAGCACTTACCATTTTCTATATAAGGGAGCTATCTCCTAAACAGTGCCTTAATTTGGTACCCTTAATATGGTAATCGGACATAAATAGACAAGATTTGGCATTATGTACTAAACACCTGAAAGATAAGAAAATTAAGAAAAGCTCTTTTTTTCAGCTTTCCTCTTCCAATAACTATCTTAAGTATCCTGATCAAAACGAATGAACTCTAAATAATTTGTTTAGAATTAGTTTGTTTTTGTTTCCGTCGACTGATAACTCTGATGCTTCCATATTGTGAATTCGTACAAATTAGGATGAAATTCTATTCGGAACTAAACAAACTGCACATGTCTAATACATTTACACCTTTGATTTGTACCCCTGGACAATTTCTACAAACACCATTAATAATCTAGAACTCTATTACAAGGGGATGAAAATGCAGCCTTTTAAGTCCCTTAAGTCAATGACATATTTGCACTTGTCTTGTTTGCCAATCTCATCTCTATTGCACATGTCTATTATTGTATTATTTAGTTTAATGCTGTATTATTTACAGTGTTTCACTATACTAAGTGCATTATTGCAATTAGTATATTTCTCTGTTCTGACTGATGAGAATTTAGGCGCACTAGGGATATATATTGATACACAAAGTGTTGCTGTATTAAAAGTAGTACAATTGTAATATGAAGATATTCAATCACATATGTATTAACAACAGATAAATATTGTCAGTGCTAAACCTCGGACAAAACACAGTGAAGTAATAAAAATATCTATGTATTTAAAAAAGAAAAGAAAATGGAACATCACATTAAAAAGGCTACCGCAAATTATAGGTGATTTTCAAAGGTTTATTAAATGGTTTTATTTCTAGAGAATTGATGGTTCCCATTTAAGACTAGGCTTAACAAGGGTTAATCAATGCAAATTAGGTTGGGGGTCTAACTTTTAATAAACCCCTACTTTACAGATTCATAGGATAAATCTGTTTTACATTTACCACACAAAATGTGCACATGAATAACTGCTGTGTGTTTAGATAGGCAAAGGGATAAGATATCCAACTATTTATAGTTTATATATTGTTTTATAGCAAAAGTTATGATGTTCGAAGAGTTAAAATATTTTATAACAGACTTTAGTTTCTAGCGGGGTAAAATAAATATTTTTCTATACAAAACTGGCACAGCATAGAGGGTGTTTCGAGGTACATCGTTTTGCAAATTGCATGTCTGTGCTTTGGCCTTTTTCCAGGGTATTTTATGTTTAATTTTGCCTCGGGGGCATGTTCAGAATATTTTCATACACATCAATGTCAAAGCTTTATCAATCCTGCCTCCCATTAACTAACATATGTTTCTGATGGAATCCATTTCAGACGTTTGCTGAATTTTAGAGGATAATAGTCTATAAATGATTATCCCTCCGCTTTTTTACTGCCAGTGAGTTATTGCAAACGCAGAAGAACCAAAGATAGGTAGGTTCTTCTGCATCTGCAGATGTTATGTAATGCACGGGCAGTCTATGTTGAGAGATGTAGATGCCTGTGTTCCTGGATTATTTTTATGGCAATGAATAGGCAGAGCAAGAACCCTGGATTCTGCAAGTTCTTTGAGTAGCTCATGCCCTGTTGAATGTTGTTTGGCCATGGCTTTCACGAAACATAAACTGAATAAAGCTATATATAACTGCTGGTTACATTGTCATCCGTATAATGAATGGGTTGGTTCTATACATAGACGTACAACCATAACAACAGTATGAGTGTCTGTTTATATTGTACATCACCAGTAAGTCATTCAAAGGCATGTGCAGCATGCCTATTTCACAGCGTTAAAAATCCATTTCACAACGTGTAGATAACACATTAACATCTACATTTTGCCACTGTGCTGCTTTGTTCATAATACATAAGTTTAAATGATATACATCACTTTAGCGCTGTCTAACTTTTTTAACGCAGGTCATTTTTTTCATGCAGACTCACTATTAAATCGATTAAATCTTTGATGAATTAAAGCAGCACCCGTGGGGTATTAGTGAATTTTAGGCCTGTACCACCACTGTCAAAATCTATTCAGAAATGTTCGTTTGACCTTCCAAAACTCATGTTTCCCATTGAAATGGCAAACTGCCATTAAAACACTGAAGACCATCGAAAATCCCCTATTTTGGCAACCGTAGCATTCACCATTTCCCCGAGGAGCTTCTCCAGAGACATTAGACAGAAGAGTAACTTTAAAATACAGCTTCACTAACAGAAACAATTTGGAAATGGTTGGAAAGCCTCTTTGACCAAGCTTTGCCTTGAAATGCTCAGATCAAATCCAGACATATTAAATTGGTCACCAGTTATTTAAATTGTATATTTTTCCATATCTGTGACAAAAGTCTCAGGACACAAATACATTCAGAAATATAGTTCATACACACTGATGGAAAGTATCAAGTCCTAGTGCATTGTTTATCACCCAATTATCACCCAATTATCTCCAAGTTATACCCTGTACAAGACAGTTATGAAAGTACTGTAAATCTGGCCTAATTAGCTTATTATTACCTATACTGACAAATAGAACTGACAGCATAAATAATTACAGTTAGTCAAATCAATCTGGGCAGCAATAAGTAAAATTAGCCCCTCAGCAATTCACTACAAACTTTGATCAATGTCAAATGAGACTGTCTTTCTGGCTATGGGAATGCGTATAAAAAACGTTTTATTATCCTATTAAGACAATACACAAGCCTGTGTAAATATCTTACCTTCTAAATTTGTGTATACATGGCTAAATTCCTTTATTGAATTGCAAAGCAATGAAACGTTAATCCTATCCCATTACTCTTCACTCTTCCTCTCCTGCACTGAAAAAGACTGTAAATGGGAACTTTCCTGATTCCACAGTGAACAGTACACATTATAGTTCAAAATATAAAGCAGCATCTACAAGTCAGACAGGATCAGGAGGTGGTGGATTCTCTCGGCACACTACAGGACTTCTTTACAGCCTGCAGTAGCAGAGGGTATAGTCAAGCTTCTGTACTTACACAGCCTGTTGTGAGAGGAGGAATATAGAGGGACTACTCTGAGCACATTGCAGGACTTACCTGCAGACATAAATGGTTTATCTATGCAATGTACTTGTTCTCTATTGTGAATAGGTATTGCTTTTACAGTCTTAGGTCATTTTAGGGACAGTTTCTCACAAATGCTCATAAAGTACTGGAACATTTGTATCACACCTACTGTGGTATCTATCACAGTTACTGCAAGTATCTGCTTTTACTCTAATATTTTGTAAACAATTTTGAAAACATTTATTCGTACAGTATTTATATAAAGACGGGCATAAATTATAAGTGTTTACATTAGCATACTTAATATATTTCTTTTTTATCTCTGAACATCAATTAGTATGCAAAAAATGCTGTTTTGTCCTATGTTAATGTTCTAGCTATTTGTTGAGGAACGTGAAATTAAGGAAGTTAATAATACGAGAGCATTCCATGGATTAACGTTAAAACAAAATTGAAAAAAAAAAACATAATAAGGGGCAATTCTGGAGAAATATTCACTAAATACAGAAACCAATGAGATTATCCAGCTGATTACTCAATTTACTAAAATTGTGCCCCAGTATGGCAGGTGGTACAAAGCATTGCATACTGCTCACAAGGCATGACACCTCACTAGCAGGCGTTAATCCACCTTGATTATTAAATAGGTCACTATTAGAGAGGGAGCAAAAAATATCACAGTACGAATTGCAATACAAAACACCAAATCAACAGGCACTATAGTTGTCAAGCAAGGAAAGGGCAAGCTCGGTGGTCCGAAGAAATGTTATCAGTTTGTAAACAGTAGTCTGAAGGAATCAGCTGGCTTGAAGGCATTGCGAAACGCTACCTTTATGAAGAATTGGAAATGTTACACATTAACACACTGGATTACTGACACTGACAATAGCAATGGGATACCAGTGGTTATTCTCATTGCGCGGAGAGTCAACATGTGTTTAATGCTGATAAAGTAGAGGCCAGTGTTTAGGACACTTGTTCTTGGGTTATCTGTTTTACCATTTCACATCTATGTGACAAGGTAAGCTGTCTTCTGTTCCTTGTGCGTTTCACTCCTTCATCCCCCCACCGCATGCACTGTAACTCTGCTCTCTTTCAGATTTCCCATTAAACTCAGCTAGAATCATTGGGGGATGCTCCACAAACAGATTACAGGGCCTCTGCTATAGACAATACTCATAATTCAGCCATGAATAACAATACAGCTCATGCATATATCATGAACCTTTACACACAGGTTGGTGTATATATTTGCTTAGAGAGAAAAATTCTTATTCATTCATCAAGCATGCATGCTTTCTTCGGAATATGCATACACTTGCAGACGAAGAACGAGCTCACAGGCTACACAGTCACGCACAGTCTGTCACATGAAATTCATTTCAGTTGCTCAACTTTTTGGGGGTCTTGTACTCTGGCTAATATGGAAGCCTTAGTGATTGACGTGCTTCAGCAGGAAAACTTAGAAATGTATCAAGTTGCCTGTAGAAATATGGAGCATCTGAGTGGCAGAAGATAGAATTGTATAAAGATATGTTTTCCTTATTTTGGTGTTTCCATAACACTGATATTGTTGTTTCTGCGGTCCAAATTGTGCATTTTGCTACTATGTTTAATGATTTTCCATTAGCGTAGGAATGAGTAAATGCACGGACTTACCAGAGATGTACGGTAAGGGATAAGTGCGGTAAAATTCCAGCTAATAAAAATCTGAATTGCTGTGAAAGAACAAACCCATTTAAAATTCAGGCAAAAATATTAAAGTTGGAGAATTCAATTTAAAGGAAATTTGTTTTTCAAATGATGCTGTTTGTTTGTCAAGTTCACACAATACATTGATTAAAAAGAAATTCATAATAAATGTTTGTCTGTTCTTTCTAACAATTATCACACAACTCAACAATTCAGCCCACTAGCAAGCAGTTATGGGATCTATAATTGTTTCTACAAGTACCTATGTATCAATGATGGCTAACTGGCACTCCATTTAAACAAATGAAGCATCATGGGAAATGTAGTCTATATTCAAGTTTAGCCACCACTGTTCTGCATAAATGTTATTCTCGCAAAATACCATGAAAGGAACACTCCACATGCATAAAGCACCTGAGCTTGCTGAAGTGCTTTATGTGTCTAAAGTCCATACTTTTGTTGATAATTTATAAAAGTGTATTTCTTTATAGAAATTGGAAGTTTTATAACTGTGAGCAGAGACCCCTTCTTGACTGTCTCTTACCCTTGGTACCAGTATCAAAAATGTGACGCAGTTCCTTTAATCTGCTTTAAATATATGACACTTGTACCAAGGGTTGAGAAAACCAGTAATAGTCAAGTTAATTTCCTCAACTGGACACGGGCCTTTTTCACAGACAGGATTAATCGCGAAACTGAGAATTGAAATTAAATTGAAGTGAATTCAAAGATTATTTTAAATTTAAGACCAAAATAGCCAAACTGGAAACATTCCCCAAGTTAGCCATGCTTCCAGTTAATCTATACAGGTCTTAAATTTGAGCTGAAATCCAGTTGGAATTCTTTTTGAATTCCTGACAATTCCAACTTTAGTGAATATGAAAATAAGGTCTGTCAGCATAAACTCTAGAAACCAGATCTGTTTGCCAGTGAGACAGTCCTTAATGGAAGATTAGCTGCCCCTGCTTTGGAAGTAGAGGGATTGTGTCCAATATTTTTCTAATGGACCATCAGAGAGTCGTTGCTGTCCTGCTACTTTAGAGATTAAGTCAAAGTGGTCTGATTAATTTGTATATATTCCATCAATGAAGTCCCAGTGCTTTATCAGAGCTAAGCAGCCACCATAATAATGCACACAGAACCTTTAGAAATTGTAGGTGACACAATGTTGTTTTCTTTGTTAATATCTCCCCTGTTGTCTCTCACCATGGTTATATCACATTGTATGTGTTGATGTGTCTGGACCTGCCTCCTCTCTCGCCAACCCCTACAGACCTTTGTAATTATTTATCTCACTCCAGCAAAACTTGCCATCGCTGACATAACTGGGTTATTTAAAGGCTCTTACATTCTCTGCTTCATTAAAAGCTGCATCTCATCACAGCAGTGAAATACAAACACAACCTGATTCACTCATACAAGCTGCCAGCTCGGAGCTTGTGTCCCTCCTCCCGGCCATCTATGCCCTCTCTTCTCTCTCTCTCAGTTCCCTCTCTATCACTATGAACCTTTCTCACTCTTACCAAGTCTCCCCGCACCCCTCGTTATCTCTTGTTTAGCCCCTTTGTCACTTTTCCCCTAAGTGTCTCCTCTTCTTTATCTCAATCTACCTTTGTATCACTATTTGTTTCTCTCTTTTTCCATTTTCTCACTGTCTGTCTATCTTATGATTTCTCATTCCTGTGTGAGCTGGGTTGTTTTATCGTTTTGTAAGAATTCACTGAAAATCACCATGTCATTGTCTTATTGGAATATCTTCTTATTTTGTTGCAGACAAATGAGAAAACATTGCAAAATATGGAGCTCCCAGGTTTAACTCCCCAAAAAACTATTTTACACTTTTTAAAGCATAGGATCGATTTATTGGTCACCTACAACTGGTCCAGCTTCCTATCACTCAATAATTGTACTTTTCACTAAAGGAGTTACATAACTTGTAAATCCATGACAGACAGGTATTAGATAACTGAATGCATTACAGAAAAAGAAAATATTTAGTCTTTTCTGAGATTCTCCTAGTGACGTGGCCTCCCTCACTAAACGGCATAGAGACTAGAGAGTGCCAAAGTATACGTGCATGACAATTAGCTACACAGGAAACTACAATAGACTCAATGCCCACAGAGGGCAAGATGAAATTTAGGGGAACCTTTGGCCCTCCCATAGTGCTCTTACAGCCATAATGCTGGCAAAGCATCAGGGGCGATGTAGTCCAAAACATTTGGAGTGCCAAAGGTTGCTATCCCTTCTTAGTACAATGTTTTGTAATGATCCAGAAGAGGTGACATCATTGTGTGGATTAACCTGGCAATATATTTAGGTGGTATTAAGGGATTTATGCTATCCATGTTTTTGATGGAAGAAGCAGTTAGAAAGGCAGAAATCTGATATTTAAATGACAAACTATTGTCAAGGAACAGTCCAAAATGATTAGCTCTGAATTGGAGAATCCTAAACCAGATGGGTGAACTTAAGTGAGCCTTGGTGTATTACTGTCTTTATTCTTGTCTTATCAAGGTATTTGCAGACTAATATTTATTCACTCAATGAAATCTAAAAAAAAAAAAATCTATTTGTTTAAGTGGTATGATTGCTAGGCTCTGAGGCAAAGAAAAGATACAAATCGATGTCATACTATACCAGTGATATCTCTGGCCATATTTGACTAATGTCCCAAGTCTGCAGAGGCAAGTCTTGGCTTTGGTCATTCATTCCCACATAAGTAAAACAAAAAAAGACCCCAAAAAGCAGTGTGCTTAAAGCTGAGCTATGTGATTCCAGGCCATTTCTGTCCATTTGTGAGCTCCCTCTATATTTCCATACAGCCCTCAATATGGTCAGCTAGAGAGGAATGATTCAAACTAGTTAAATACCATACCACCCAGACCGCATGGGTCTTGTCATTGCTATTTTAAAATCCCCTACGAAATGGTGTCAAGTGCTGCTGAAGTAGCCAAGAGGATTAGGACACACTTATCGCCTATATCTTTTGACAACCAGGCCTGTGCAATGTGGAGATGCTTCCTGAATCCTGACTGAAACAAATTGTACATGTTATTTATTGAGATATATGCCTCCATCTAAGCTGGCACACAATTTCACTGACTTTCCCTTAAAAAATTACTCCCAGGCCTGGTGTGTCAAAGCTTATCCAGAACATAGGAGGATTAGGCATAGAACGTTTTGTAGGTCTCCGTAGCCAAGTAATATAGGTCAGATGAGGCTAAACTCTACCTCAAATACGTGAAAGGGACACTCCAAAAACAATTGGTTGCAAAAACAATTGGTTAAAAACATAGTAAGTTCCAGCATTTTCTGTAAAATGCAAGATAAGTAAATATATAGATAGATAGATTTACTGACCTTGCACATAATATTCAAAAAATATTACACCATATCAGTTTTCTTCTGGTTTGTTACATGTCTTGTGGAGTATTTCATATTAAGTAAGACATATACCTCTATCCACGAAAAAGGATTGTATCAGTCAAGCATATAGGTTTATACAATATCATAGCTCCCTAAAGTATAAGTGCAAGTCTTTACTCACCTTCATTTATGTTTTATTATTATTATTATTATTATTATTATTATATTAACGTATTACAGTATTAGATATGCACAAATAAATCACCCACCAATAATTAATGGTTAATTAGTGTAAGTATTTTAAAAAACAGCCACAAGGAGCTCCCAGCGAACGTCTTATTATGGCAATGTATGTATGTATATCACAGAAATCTGGGGAACTGGCTACGCCTATATTAGAATGAAACACAACATAGTGTAATACAGTTAACAATAGTACACTGTGCTTTGAAGAGTGAAAACTCACAAGATGGAAAATGTCAAATAGCCTTTAGGGTGCCTCCCCTGAATTGTGGGGGGCAGCTGTGGGCCCTCTCTCCACTTCCCAGGTGTAGCAGTGAAACACGGCAAAGATCACAGGAACTCCAGCAGGGTGGATAGTTGAGAATCGGCTTTATTTTAAATAAAATAAGATAAAATATATGTATAAGCAGGTCTTGCACGTTTCTTCCCTTACAAGGGACTTCCTCAGACAGCGAATAGCTGAAATAGGTGGAGCCGGTTCCCCAGATTTCTTTGTGAAATATGTACTTTAGTATTAGCTCATTCCATGGTCCCATTTTGTGTCATTTCATACTCTAGCATCCGAGTATAATTGAGACACCAACGCTTTATGGGCACATCAAGGTATATGGGTGTTGTAGTCCAATTGTCAGGTTTCTGCTGACAAGTAAACAATCATTCCCAGAAATCTATATCATGACATCATGTACAGCAACATATTATCAGAAACAAAGATACACTGCAGGATGGAAAGAAAGAGCAGGAAGGGTGAAGTAAAAATATATAGCAGTAATTAGTGTTAACAACAAAAAAATACGGTAACCTTTTAAGTTGCTCATTACTGATGTGCTTGCTTATAGTATATTTGTGTTTCTTATGACATTTATTTATCTAAAGTCCTTTCTTCAATGCATTGACGGTTTTTGATACGGTTTATATGTGCTGGTGTCTCACCCTCTCATGTTTTAGAGTCAGACTAATGAACTGGGGTCACTCTGTACGTGCTAGTGTAAGTACAGTTACATTGAGGTATGACAGGTATTCCTTTGAATTTAACAAGAAATGCTTGACCTGTTTCAGCAAGGGTGATCTGGTTAATTGGGATGCAATGGACAACAATACAAGCAAGCAATTGACTATACTAACTCTAATGATTTTTACCAGTGTTTTCTTTGTGTCATGTTTCTATTTTAAAGTTTGCGAAAATAACACAATGGCTTGCATTTTGCTCTTAAACACTTTGTAATTCTATAAACTCAACCCAAATTCAACATACCTCCCCATTTCATCCACAAAGTGGTCCAGTGCTAAGCAGAGGCATCTCAACTTGCAATTGCTATACATCAATGTACATAAACCATAAATAGTACGGTTTCATCAAAGATTCTTCAGCAGGAATATTAGGACCAGGATTAGTGAAGTCAAAGGACAGGTGAATGAGTTGAGACAAAGAAAAGAGAGCCTAATAAAATGTAAAATACATAATAAAGAAATGCAATGTATAATATACCAGTGAATCAGATGACCAAGAAAATTGTAAAAGTATCACATGACAAAATAGAACCAACTTAAGACTATGGAACATAAGTCACTGGTTAACCTTGCTGTTAATTTGGTAACTGAACCAATTCAGTTTAGTTCCAAAGTGTTTTATTCTTAGACCACTGTACAATATCTAATAATTTCCAATGTTCTCTTTATACCACATGTCCTCAAAGTTTACTCTTTGGACTCTTAAAAACCTATGTAGGATTCCTTGACGTCTCTCATAAACACGTATTATCTGTCAATGGCTCGGTCATTCTGAAAAATTATTTTGTATTTGTACTGTGCTTATCTGAGAATAGTCCTTAAAGTCTTTACTTCGAGAACATTCCTTTAAACAAAATCCTATATGCAATAAATGAATGATGTAACCAGCTGTCATCCCAGAGTGTTTTGCATTCTTCATCTTGATATTGTTATTAGTATTATTATTATTATATGGTTATTTAATTGTTAAATTATACATTTGGTGAAAGTGCTAGGTGCATTGGTGCATCAGCTGAGCTACCTATTCAAACTTTACAGGGTTATTCACTGTGAGAATTCTCAGGAATTCAAAGTGAATTCACATTGAATTTTGTCTATTTTGGTCTAAAATGTGAAATTCACTTTGAATTCCCAACAATTCTCACTTTAGTGAGTAACCTGGTTAGTTTTACAGATGTGAGCTCTGCATATAGTTTCAACCTTCCCTTCTTCCAAGGTCAATACGATGAGCATCATTAGGTTTACAGTTGAAAATGAGAGAAAATCTCATTGTCACGATGTGATTAAACTTCTCAGAATTCACTGTGTTTGGTTTTATTTACCAAACGATCCCCTCCTCTTGCATTAACTAAAAATATAGGTGTATATTGCTAAATAATAACAGATCTTTATCTTAACAAGAAACAACACCGTGCTATTTGCCCACACTGTTATTAATGGCAGCACTGAAACCTTCACTTTCCTTTGCTTAGGCATTGTGAAAACCTTTCAGAAATAGTATCCCATTGTTTAAAAGAATTGTGTTCCAGGAAGCAAGCCAACTTTATATGGTTCGGAAGTCACAGAGTCTATGTATCAAGCTCCAAGACTTGTCATTATAGAAGGTGCACATGACATAACGTCAGTGTAACAAAGAAATTAAATTTCAGAAGATGTTATCTCCATTGTGACTGGAAGATTTGCAGGGAGTACTTGTAGGAAGCAACGAGACAAGATGCTTAGACGATGAGATGTATCAGCATCCACATCTGTTACTGTCAATTTTTCTACCCTCTTTTGCATCAATTAAATCTCCTGATCTAAGTTGACGTCAACCTACCCTGTATTTAACTCAAAAACAGCACATTTGGAAGACTGGATGCAGCATGGAAGGACAAGAATGTTAATCATTCACATGCTGCATGAGTTTAATAGAGTCTACTTGATAAATATACAGCACTATCTGACTGTCCTTTTTGGTCCTTTCTTTTCTGAGCTTGAATTAAATCACTTTGACTAAGGCTCCGGGCATTTTTTTTTTTAATCTGCAGAAGATTTTCTGTTTTGTATTTTTTTATTTATTCTTCGTGCATTTAAAAAAAAAAAGGAAATTCTTTGGTGATTAATGTCAAGTTTGTGTTTTTAAACTTTTTTTTTATGACAGTAGTAGTGTTTTTGAATTTCTGCTGAACTTTTTTAGCTTGCAAGGTGAAAGTAGTATTTTTTATTTTTCAAAACATTGAAGAATAGGTTAAAGGATCTGGAGCAAAACTGAATTCTATGACATTACATCTCTTTACATCTCTTTACCAATGCATTCAGAAACGTGTTTGTATATGACAAGTGCATTTAACGTATTGCTGCCCTCGGCACACGGCTGTAGGCAGGGCTGAACTGGGCCAAAAATTCAGCCCGGACAGTTAAAGGCAGAACCCATTAGAAGGTGTGGGGTCAGAAAGAGGTGTATTCTGTCATCACCAATGACAAGCATGCCCCCCTCACCAATGAGTATGTTAGTGTGATGTCCCTACAGAGTATCCAGTGCTCTTGGATGGAGAAAAGTGTCCTGTTTTTTTCTGCACAACGCAAGCATGCGCATTTGCCAGTGATTTATCTCTTGTGTCCCCAATAGTGGTATATAGTGTGTGTAGGTGCATAGGGAGTGTAGTGTGTTTATAGGGGTTATAGAGTGTGTGTAGTGCATTTGTGTTTGTGTACGTATGGGAGGTGTACTGTGTATATAGAGAAATAGAGATAGATATATAGAGTTTGCGTAGTGTGTTTGTGTAAGTGAAAATGTATTTACTAATTTAATTATTTGTTAAAAACACAGACTCTACCCCCCACCCCTTATTAGCTATCAGGAGGAGAGGAAGCACACTGGCGATGATCCCTGATGGTCCAGTGGGGTAGTAATGTGATCTATACCTCCCCAGGGTACATATCTCTCCCTGATTTTTCAGAGCGTTGCAGCGGGTTATTATGGAAGGCATCCTGGTGCATTCAACCATTACATTCCCCCATTACATTGACAACAGCCCATTAAGGGACCGGTGCTGCACTGCATGGGCTGGCATGGGAGATCCTTTGGAGATCATTTGCCCAGTTTGACCGATAGTCAGTCCGGGACTGGCGGTAGGTTAATGTGAATGTGCCCTTCCCTCGATATTAATAGAGAAATATTTGATTTGATTGATTAATTCTTTCAGTGCATGATTTGATTATTTAGGAGTAGCAGAGACAATGTATATTACATTTATATTCAGCATACATTGTAGAACACTATCTCCAAGACCTGGGTCCTGTAGATCTGTCAGACCTGCCCTGGGCATTTGATGGTTCTCTGTATTATTAAGAAATTGGGCTAAACATAAAGATGTCTTGAGCAAAATTACTGGCATAGTCCATGTAAAGTTCTTCTCCAAACTGAGCTTTTATTCAAGCTTGAAAACAAGCTCCTTTTGGAGCTGAAATTTTGCATTGACTATCCCAATAAATCTACCTGAACCATCTTTGTGCCCAGCCCAATTTCTTTATATTACTGGTTTAGTGGGCTTTGTATGCCCTGATCTGAATGTACTTTAGATGGTATTTGTGGGATGTGCCATTCTATTCCATTATACTTTGCTGACTCCCTGTGGCACAGGTGCATCCATAGCCAAGTGCTCAAGTTGATCTTACCAATATCACTGCTCTCTTTTGCGATCATGTCAGACAGAAACCAAGAGGGCCAGGTCACCCTGGATAGCAGTTATTTAGTGCTTCAAATGATACTCAGTCTTTTCCCCATTCACTGTGATCCCTTGACCCACTAGACACCAGAATATTATAAAAATTGGAGATGTAGGACATAAGACCCTTAAGAAGAGAGAGCGATCACCTGTTTTTAGGCCATAATTTATCCTGGTCCATTCATCAGCTGATTACAATATAGGGTTTGTTGGTTTTTGATTACTTGTTTGCTTGTTTATTTGTTTGTATTTAAGGCCAGGGACATGACCTTCGATTTTCTTAAAGGGACACTATAGTCACCTGATCAACTTCAGCTTAATGAGGTTGTTCAGGTGAGAACTATAGCTCCTTGCACCCTCTCTCATGTTTTCTGAGAAAATACAGTGTTTATATTGAAAGCTAGGAACACCTCCAGTTGCAATCACTAAGAGTGAACCAGAGGGACTTCATCCACTCAGATCTGCTGTCAGCAGAGCACAGGGCAGCACTGTGCACAGCATCCTGTGATTCAGTATCTCCTCCCTCTGCATGCAGACACTGAACTTCCCTCACAGAGATTCATTAATTCAATTCATCTCTATGAGGAGATGCTGATTGGCCAGGACTGTGTTTGAATAATGCTGGCTCTGCCCATGATCTGCCTCCTTGTCAGTCTCAGCCAATCCTATGGGGAAGCACTGTGATTAGATCAGGCTACCACATGTCAGCAGACTGCTTGTTTTTCTGAGTCTAACAACATGCAGAGTTACAGCTTCAGGCTTGAATACAGTAAGATTTTTACTATATTTATGGAGGCATGAGGGACCCAGGGGGGCTAGATGGTGGTTTTAACACTATAGGGTCAGGAATACATGTTTGTGTTCCTGACCCTATAGTGATCCTTTAAGTAGTATTGACCATACATATAGCTTGTCTGTAAAAATATTTAAAAAATGACATTGATACTAAATATCTAGAGTACTAAAAGGGCTTCTTACTAAAGACCACATTTTGGATTTTGAAGCAGTTTGTAAATTTTGATTCTGATGAAAATCACTATATTTAATATTATGTGAATCGAAGAATCTAACCTCCAGACTTTGGACATTTTGTACCAAACCAAATAAATTTAGACCAGTTTAGGAATTAATTATCACACTCTGGGACGTATTAATATTAAGCTCAACTAGGCCTCAGCCTAGGGCGGCAGGTGAAGGGGGTGGCGGGATATAAGCTTATTACATAACCCATTAAAGGACCACTATAGTGCCAGGAAAACATACTTGTTTTCCTGGCACTATAGTGCCCTGAGGGTGCCCCCACCCTCAGGGACCCCCTCCCGCCCGGCTCTGGAAGGGGGAAAGGGGTTAAAACTTACCTTTTTCCAGCTGGGGAGAGCTCTCCTCCTCCGATCCTCCTCTTTCCCCCGGGCTGAATGCGCGCGCGGCAAGAGCTCTTGCGCATTCAGCGGTCACATAGGAAAGCATTCATAATGCTTTCCTATGGACGCTGGCGTGCTCTCACTGTGAAAATCACAGTGAGAAGCACGCAAGCGCCTCTAGCGGATGTCAATGAGACAGCCGCTAGAGGAAATAGGGGAAGGCTTAACCCATTCATAAACATAGCAGTTTCTCTGAAACTGCTATGTTTATGAAAACATGGGTTAACCCTAGCTGGACCTGGCACCCAGACCACTTCATTAAGCTGAAGTGGTCTGGGTGCCTAGAGTGGTCCTTTAATTTGCTTGAAGTGCCTCTAACCTTATTTGACCCCCAAAATGTAAGCAACGTAGTGCCTCCTTTTGTGAACTCGCACTTTCTCAGCTTTGCCACCAGACAGCCTAACTCGTACAGAAAATATACTCAATCCAGAATGACATTGGCCTCTGATACTGTGCTGTGTTCTGTGTCCGAGTGAACCCATATTAAAAAACCAAAAAAACTTTACGTGAGAACTGCTATGGACCCTTTATAAACACTTCTCTCATGTCACCTCCTGCAGCTTAAGACCTGAGTCTTCATTGGGGTATGTTTCATGTGTATGAATGTAGATGTATGTGCACTGTATATGTGTGTGAATGTGTATATACATGTGTATATCCATGAGAATGTGTATATACATGTGAATGTCACGGCTCCCAGCTCTTCTGTCAGCTGACAGATTTGAACTATACTTACTTGGGTCACCCGAACCTCTCTTGTTCCGGTCACCAGCCGATGCAGCGTTTTAAGAGACGCCAGCCACTGCGGTTCTGGTTTAAATTAAGTACTTACCTCCGTCCACAACAAAGATGGCGCTGACGTGCGTGTGACGTCACGTCATCGACACGCACGCACCTTTTGGTGTCAAAGGTCACAATCTGGCCAATCATTTTTTAAAGAGCCATACTTAAACCCTGATTAGCTTTTTATCAGTGCCCTGTGGTTGTTTCCACTAGTTGGTTGTCAGAGAGTGTGTTCTTTTTCTTGATCTTATTTTGGTTGTTGACTTTGGCTTGCATTTTGACTTTCCCTAATTTTGGTATCCTTGACCTTGGGCTTGTTTCCTCTATCTGTCTCTTTCTGTGTCCCTGACCTCGGCTGGTGTTTTGACCATTCTCTTTTAGGTTAAGTCTGGCCATACTAAGGCCCGGTATACGTTGTCCTGGTTCATTTTCTGTTTATTTATATGTTACATGGCTCTGTTGGGTCATAAAGTAATCATGACAATATATGTGCAGTGTATATCTGTGAGTGTGAAACAGTTTCTTTTTTTGTATACTGTACAGTGATAATAAAGTTTAATCTGTACACGTATATATACCAGCCACTGACTTGAATGGGGGAGTATGTAAGCTTCACTGGGCCTAGGACAGCAAAAACCATAAATACATCATTGCCCAAACTAGAACTCAATTAAATAGCTGAGTGCATAAGGTGCCCTCAATGTAAAACCATAAAGATTTTATGGTGAATTTTAGAAGAAAAAAAAAACTAGTTCACCGCTGTGTAAAAACACCAATTTATATTCAGGGTAGTGTCTTCTTGTCATTGCATGAGGTATCCACAAATATATTTATATTCTTCAATGTTAGGTTTTGCATAAAAAAAAAAAAAAACTAAAATATGCGTACCGCATATAGAAATCATGAAAACAGATAATTAAATTGAAGTCAAAGGGTGAAATAAAGCCTTAGCAACAAAGGGGTTAAAACATGCTGTGCAAAACATTTCTCAAACAGCCACTGAAACGTTATTTCCATGATAGAATCAAGCCTCCTGCAGACAACAGATGGGCCAAGCACTAGGGTTTATATAGTTATTGTGTATCCTCCTAATAGTAATTATAGGTTTTAAAAGAACTATTTGCTTTTATAGATTAGTATGTATCTCATGTTTGGCTTTGAAATAAATGCCTCTTGGAACAAATGAGGAGCACAGCAGGCAACTTTTCCTACACAAACCTATCTACACTACAGATGGCTCGGGGCATTGTACTAGGGACATTTCTGTCCATTCTGTCCATTTGCCATCACCTATCCATTTGTATCTGTGTTAGTAGTGGGTCTTCACTACTGTAGAGACCTGTCCATCAGACTGAATAAATCTTGCATCCTCTGCTTCCATTTCCTTGGTCCATGGGAGCTGTGAAAGAGCTCTTGTGAACCTGATGTCAAACACCACTACCCACTACTTAGCCAAGGTAATTGCCACCAGTCCGAGTCTTATGCGGACAACGCAGAAATATAACAGCCCTGTCAAGGAAGGTATATTCAAACACGCAAACCACGCGTAAAGAGTATCCAATTCTTAAGGAAAAGATCAAGTTATGAGTCCTTACAGTGGCTGGGCTTAATGTTTAAAAGTATAGGACACAGTCTGCAGAAGACAAAATTCAAGGCCAAGGTCAGGAAAGACAAGGCGAGGCCCAGATCGGGGAAAACAAGGTCAGGAGATACAGAAATACAGAAAAGCAAGTAAACGAGCCAAGGTCTAGGACTCCAGAGATCCAAGATAAAACCAGAAAAAACTCTCACCATAATGTAAACACACTCTCAGGTTACTGAGACCATGACAGGGCAATGAGGAGTATGTAGTGTGGCCTTAAATAGCTCACAGAGGAATACTATGATGTTGTTGCCAAATCTGCAAATTGAAGAGAGTATGAGAACAAGGTACAGTGTATAGGTATATGTACAGCATTAATCACTTGTCTGGTGCTTGCAACAGGTTGGCAAAATTCTTAGCAAGGTTCCAGAGACACACCCTCCAATCACCTTTCACCTCATGTTGAAATACTGACAGTGGGTGAGGGAGGATTTTGAGAATCATCCATATATATATGTGTGTGCTCCTGGTAGACAATGGTTACACAGAATACTATTACACAAGACACATTGGACTGAGAAGGTACAAAGAAGCTCATATGAATCAAGATGGAGGTTGAAGTATGGAGAGTTGAGGAAGCCATAGTGTCTATAAAAGCCAATACAGAACCCAGAATCGCCGACTAGCTCAAGAGTTTCAGGAATGTAATCACAAATAATTCCCAAATTTGACTCGTTCTTTAGAAATTATAAGCCCCATGCATGAATAAACCCGTAAAATATATACATAGTTTTACCTTCCTATGATCTTAAAAGTATGAGTGTATAGGGGTGTGTAGCATTACCTTCCCCGTTGCAAATTTAATTTGTACAAAAGGTATAATTTATATTTTTTTAATATAATATATTACATCCATGGTGCCCATATGGTTAATATACATATTCATCTTGCTCTCTCACTCTCTCTCTCTCTCTCTATATATATATATATATATATATAGTTATATATATATATATATATTCTAGAGATTATAGATCAAGCAGAGTATGGCAGCAGCTGAATAAAAGTGGACTGTAAACTAAAAATCACTGATTTGAAGCCAATGTCACTGATACAGCGGCAGTCTTACTCACAGGATAGCATTAGAGAGCACTAGACTGCATGTCTAGTAGTTTCAATTGTTTATTATAGGAAAGCCATGAATGCCATCACTTTCCCAGTTAGTGCCAAGATTCAATACACATTGAAATGAAATAATTACAGAAATCAGTGTACTTTTTTGGGACGCTCAATTAATATTACCATTAAATTAACAAAAGGTTAGATTGATGAATTGCAAATTGCATTTGCTATTTCCCTTAGTACTTATTTACAGACTGGTTACCTACTCTTTAAATTAGGGCTGCCCAATATGTAGATGTTGTAGAACCACAACGCCCACAATGATTTGGCATTCTAAAGGCATTCTAAAGGCACGCAAAGCATCATTGGAGTTTGTAGTTCTAGAACATCTGGGATCTACCTATTGGGCTGCCCTGCACAGTCTAAATCAGCAACTTAAACTCACTCAATTGTGTAAATTAAAAATATATATATTTTTAAATAGGCTAAACTAGAAAATCTTAAATTCAGATATTTTTTTCAAATCTACTAATTAACCTACATTTTGTAAGTCAGTCCTGATATAAATGAAAATATAGGAACCATTATCTTAAAAATAAATACTACAACCCAACAAGTATGCAGAACTCTAATGACGTTACACTATTTCTATTCTCATGCATTCCATTTTCTTAAAATATGAAGTTATTCAAACTTAGTATAGAAAAAAAAACATAAAAGAAGAAACCTTGAGTATTCAAGACTATAATGATATGAACTGTCCCTAAAACTTTGAGCTGGTTTGTCAGGCATGTGCAGCAGCCAGGTGACCACCTACTACTCTATTAAGGACCACTTCTTGTTTTTCTATCATTTGTTACGATATTATTATTTACTTACCTAAGTGAACTTTTTATAAACTGTTCATTCTCTCTCAGGATATTTTGATCTTGTTTCTCTGCTGCTTGACAGATAATCTTGGAAAGTTAACCTCAACAAAGGTTTAACAAAGGTTAAATTAAGAAAGTTTATACCCGCTTTATTTTATTTTTCTATATTCACCAATTAGTAAATAGCGCAAACGTGTGCTAGCTTTAGGCAGCCAATCAAGTCACTTGAAAATCTAATGAATAGACTCCTGAATCTCAAAACAATTCTCTCGAGAGACAAACCACAGAACTCTTTTCAGGGACAAACAAAACAGACAAAAAATACATCCTTCTTCTTTTTGCAAAGCTCATGATAAAGTTGCATTTCAAACAATATAAAACGTATAAGAGTTTTGCATTATCTTCCAAAGCCCAAAAAAAAAAAAAAAATAGAGTTGAAAAGATTTTCTTGTAGGCACAATCCAATAATGATCCATAAAATTGTGTTTTGTTTTCTTGAATTTTCAAGGCTATACCTCATAATACAGTTAAATGATTGATTAACCTATAGATGCAAGACTGAAATATATACAAAAAGAAAAAAACAAGTTTCTTTAAGATAGATAAATAAAAAAAAGTATTATGGCGGTGTGATTTGCAAATTTTATAAATGCAAAGTGATCATATCATACTGACTTAGTCGTACTGAACAATCACATTGTGACCACATAATGGTACAAGCAAGGGGTTGTGAATAAATAAATCAGTACCCAGTGGCACTCAAAGGGTGGGACCTATACATACTTCTATGCCACTTTGTGACCTGTGGGCAGCCGGGCCAGGTCCAATCATAGGCTTGTAATAGAGAAACCTGGGATTGGACCGGTTCATTGCCTCAGGACGCATACAACGATGGAGGGATTGGGGAGGGGGAGGAGGGAGGGAGTGGAGAGGAGTAGGGAGGGATTGGGGAGGATGTATGTAGATAGATAGATAGATAGATACATGTGTTGCCAGCGCACTGTTTTACTATGATTGGAGCATAGGAAGCTACGTTTGGATTGGGAACAAAATGTATGAGATTATACTCAAGAACATACAAAAAGAGAAGCATATCTCTAGTATTTTTAATAGCATTATTTGCCACAGATGTCAACGGGAGAACTGATGTTCAGTTACCAGTTAGGTCTATCTATTGTAATGGAGCCTAGCACGATACCTGTTATGTTCTACATTGAGAGCTGACAAAGGTAGATACTCTGCTTTTGTAGAACTATAGTGTCCAATATACTTTGTCAGTGCTAAGAATGGCAAAGCATTGTGGGAGTTATATTATAAAAGATGGGGATCTACCCTTTGGCCGTGTGTGTTACTTGTATGAGCTTGGAATGGTCCACAGTAAAGTGTACACAGTATGTAGGTTTTGAGGGCCACACACTACAGGGAAAAGTAGCCACATGCAGAGGAGCCTTTATGACTATATAGAAGAGATTGTAAAGGTTCATTCAGGGAATTGTGGTAAATTGCTAACCCAGCTGCATATTTAAGGACAAATTAGCCCAAATATTGAAATATCCAGCTGCTTATTTATTCTAAATCAGTTATGGTTATCTGACATCACAAGGTCTCTGCGATGCCACACCACCAGGAAGGTGGGGGAGGTAATCACAGTTATTGGGCCTGCTGTGCGAGGGTTCCGCAATGTAGTCCCATTAGAGAATTATTTATATTTCCAAAAGCAAGTTGTATGGTATACATGGCTCCATGCGAGCCCCAGTGCTCATTTGGGCCCCTTCCCAGGGTACCTGGCTGCCATACATGTAAAAGACCGCAAATAGAATCGATAAACATGGTTGCACACTCATTCACTCACATCCTTTCCACTGGCCATCTTGTGACATTGTGAGAGGAGAAGCAATTGATCTTCATGTATATCAGTATATCAATCTAACAAGCACATTATGTGTGTTGAATATCTACCTACTTAAATATCTAAACCTACCTGACTGTTTTCTGGATGACTGGTACATTTGAAAAAAATCTTATGTTAAGCATTGTTAAGATACAGAAAATAAAGTGACTGCTCTGAGTTAAGAATGAAAACAAACACATTCTGTTACATTCTTATCAGATGCCGACAGTGATTGTCCTAAACCACAGGGATACTAGTCCTGCTTGCATTTAAAGTATTTTTGCACAGCCAGCAATTTTGAGTTAAGTTGGAGAGGGTTTACAGAGATAAATTGCAATTCCCTAGGACTCCATGCTCACTGGGGTATCCCTAAAAATAGCACTGAGAGTGCAGCTCTTCACTGCATTAATTTTACAGCCCTGCTGCTCATCAGCTCTTCGTATGGAATGCCACCAGAAGGTACTGAGAGAGATGCATAACCTAGCCTAAGGAGTCAGTGTCTTAGGCATCAAGACAAAGAAAAAGATTTTTTTTTTTTTTTAAATACACTCATATATTTTTCTTAGAATGAAAAAGAATGTAAACGGAGGTGAACTGACGATGACAATACAAAAATGATAACAAAAAGTTACTACCTCAGCTATTTCAATATAAAAAAATAGTGGAAATAAAAGAATAACTGTAACCGGTTGTGTATTGGCCTTGTTGTTATAATATAAATGTATGTATTGCATCACTTGCATATCTCAAGTTGCACTCTGGGAAGACTGCCTTGGGCCCAGAAACTAGAAGAGTAATCATTAAATTTGTGCATTCGTACAATGGTTTAGAATACTGATTCTGTTGAATTTTGGTCAATTGACTATGAATTTTGTATATCTGAAGTGTCATATGGACGTACAACTGAGCAAACAACTAGTGCAACGGCCAAACATGTCAGTTTGATTACAATGATTGGCACATTTTCGTGCCCTTTTTGGTTTGGTGAATTTTTTTTATGGAGTATGTTTGGCCGAACCAAACTATCTAGAAAAATGATTTGGTTGAACTGACCTTTCCCGCTGTGCACAATTCTATAAATCTTATTTCCACAGCTGTTACAGAATTCCTAGCTTGGTATGCAAATACCAGTTACTCTTAGCAATGGATGCCTTTTTAAATGCAGTCATTTTTCTATCTGCACTATTGTGAGTTTTAGCATGTTTCATCTCACCACTAATTATTTGGCACCTAACAAAATCCTCACGGAAAGACTTCAACTTCCAGACTAGAAATGGCACCATGCCGAAGAGACCCAAAAGGTCAATACTTTACAGTTCATGACAGATTTCAGGTCCAATCAGATGCTTCTCATTTTCAGATGCACTGAATTTACTTATATGCATGCATTACACAATAATATAAACAGTGGCTATAATTCATTGAATATTTTATTTTAGATAATGGCAAATTCTGTAAATTGCCCCTTTATAATGTATACATTTCAGTTCTCGAAATAAGAAATATCACACAACATTGCACTACTTGTTTTGACAGTCTGAGTATGGCCTATTGCCACAATATCTCCCCTGGACTGAATGGGGTAATGTCAGGGCGGTAGTTTAAAAGATATTATAGACACCATTTCCACATGAATTTATCACCATTTTTAATGGTGGTCCCTGGCCATACCCAGCATTGCCCATCTTTGCTGCTCAGGATAAAGCTAAAGTTATATCCAAATCAGCCATATCCACCAGCAGAGGGGTGAAGTACCACAGTCTAGGAACTTTGCTCGATATTATACCATTGTAAAATAGATACCATAACAACTTCAACAAGACAATGTAGTTAATGTACTTGGATTGTACCTTTAAGTGGTAAGAAAGGGAGAAAGCTGAACAACCAATTGCTTTGCAAGCCCAAAAAAAGAAAACATGAAATTGTTTAGGAACCAGACAATACAACTCACATACATCTTCTGGAGACGTGTAAATTATTCTTGCAAGTGCAGCGAATCAGGTGATACGCATGTCAGTGGATGTCTTTGTTGCCGTCTGAATTTGCTGAAATTTGCTGTTCTATTTTAGTCTGTTGAGCTTGGCAATGTTAATCAGCTTTCTTCTACATCATGGGGCATAAATCAGGTATTTCACATTAAATATGTGTAAAAAAACATGAAAAGAAAATGCTCGTTTTATCATTACAGAGCTGATGTCAGATCATATATGTTTTTAAAAAAAAGAGCTCACATGAGCAAGCATATCCTTTTAGGGCCCCACTGAAATAACTTAAAGCTGTACACAAGACGTACAGAGAATCAGCACACTTCATTTAAAACACGCTACAGACAAATTAAAGCGATAGAAACATATCTGTCACAGGTGAGATTTCATCTGCAATCAGTATTTTCTTTATATAGGTTTTATACGCCTATAACATATAGTACATACGGGAAAAGTATAATTCCATATAATACACACTACACATTTATAAAACCTATATAAAAAAATGTCTAAGATAGTCTTTTTATATATATATTTAGCTTTTATAGCACTATAGCTTATTTATATGTTGTTTGTTCATTCCCCTAGGTGTTGTGGATCATACATGTAGACACAACTACATGCTGTGACATGGATCAAGGTTGTTGCAGAAGAATGGATTGGATACAACATAGGCTCACTGAAGTACATGAAAAGTTTATTCCCAAATTAGTGTACAGACAGCTTCTAAAATAGGCCAATCAAATCCACTATTGATTGAAATTAAGTTAATACAAAGTTACTAAGGAATCATAATGAAATCTTAGCAGTGCCTAACTTTTTATCTAGACAACAGATACAAAAAAGGCTGTTTTTTTTTTTCTTCTCAGCTCATTCTTTCTGACCTTCACACACTGGTAAAACCGCATTACATATTTTATCCCTTATTCGTAACTGCCGAAAACATGCCACAACATGTAAACCCATATGAATTCTATAACTGCTTCAAATCCCATCTCTGCACGCTGTGAGATAAAATAGTTCCTGCATTGCACCTGTTTCTACCTATTTTCCCAAGAGTCTCATAACTTGTGGAATTGTGACAATGGTAATTTAGCACATTACAAACGAACATGGCTCAGCATGAATTTAAAGATGTGACATTGTGTTCATTAAAGTTTGACTTGTCAGGAATTTAAAATATATACATTTTTTCTATACACAAAATCTAAAATAGTGTGTTTGTCAAAAATGTCCAAGTTTTGAAAAAAAAAAATATGTTTTGAGTTCATCTCTTTTGGCCTAAAGTTTGAAACTAATTATGGATTCACTTTTAATTCCTGGCAGTTCACGCTTTAGTAAATAACCCTGAATTTCTGAGTAGCCTAAGTCAATAGATATGCTCAGAATAAGGACAATTCTCTGAAAAACAGGGTTTTTGTTTTTTAAAACATGGCAGTTGGTAGCCAAATATTCCCTCGTTTTCATGTTGTCTGCGTTGTACGTTGGGAAATACAGCCCTGACTGTGCTCTCACACATAATAAACTCTAAAGGGAATGTAGCAAGTATAAATGTAAACACTCCTGTTTCATTATAATTAAATTGCCATGTTGTTCTGTCTCTATAATACTGCCAATAAATTCTTATTTAGAACCAATTAAATTCCCCTATGTTTTAATTCAGGGAAATACCTCTGCCAAAGTTCTGTATGCCAATTTTATTGCTGTAGAACATTGTTGAGCACAGTGTGCAAGGCTGGGTACTAACATGTTTGGCAAGTGTGCATTGTCGGTACTAACATATTTGACCTGTGCTAATGTTTGCATGTTATGGTGAGACTGTTGTAAATCAAGAAGAGAAGAAGGCCATTTGCAAAAAAATGTGATAACAGAAAATGCCACACCTCATTGTAGTTTCCCTGAAAAATTATATTCATAAAATATCATCTTTGATAATCTACGCTCTGCATATTGGACTAGAGAAAATAAATTTTGGACATTTTCTTTTAAACATGCTTCTTCTTGCCGTTAGTGATAGCGTGAACGTACGTAGTGACGTGACCCTCTACGGGAATCTATGGTATGGTATGATTTCAAATTTTTCATGTACCTATTACTGATCACTAGGGTACCGCATCACAGTTACCATGGATTTCCGTTAAGAGTTATGTATCTACGCAGTTCACGCTATTTCTTACATCATCACACACGTTTGCGTCTTTACGCGCGTCAACGTCACTATGCATGCACACTTGACGTCAGGGGTTGCTTTGGTTGGGCTGAGAAGACACTTCACAATAGTAGGGTAAGTTATTTACTTGTATTTTGTTATGTATTGTCATCATTATCACACGATAAATATCTTGATAAAGATCCAGGAGGGTTGAAACATTGATGTAACCATTTTGATTGTTTAATACACTGTTTGGAAAAACCAAGAGAGTGCTCCTTTGTTCACCTGGTTTATATTTCACTAGGAAGTACCCATGTATATAAATTTACACCGTATTTGGCGAAAGTATAATAAACGCAAGTAATTTACATATGCGCTTCAGTATAAAATAGTATATTTAAAAAAGTAATATTAGAGTCATTTTAAACTCATCATAGATCTGTAGAAATATGCATACCTGCACATTGTAAAAAGAAACTGTTAATTCATGTATTGTTTCGTTGTTTAAGTGTAGATGCATTTTCAGTACTGCCACTAGGAGAGGATGTGATGGGGATTCAAGAATATCACCAACTACAGAATAAGATTTCCTTGTCAGTGTTAAAAAAAGCACAGAACCCAGAGCAAATTAATTCAAATAAAACATAACATTTTCTTTTTTTTCATGATGTATTCCATTAACCTTTCTGTTGCAGTCTCCCTTCCAGCTAATTGTAGATTGAAATCTCTTCTGTGCCAAGATTTCATTCTTCTAAAATTATATTTATGTTTGTTTGCACTAATCCAATTTCATGTATAATTTATTTCCAGTATTGTATACACATTGTAAAGCTTATAAAAATGTATGAAAGCTTATAACAATTTGAACGTGCTGTGTACCTGCTGGCACTCTACGAATATATGTGCACATGGGCCGAGTGATATTGATTAGTTGTAATATCTATAGTTACCTTCAATCCGCGGATTAGGTTAGGGAGTTAGTGGGTAAGGAAACTAAAGTCTCTCTGGGACCCAGCCTGTTTTTTCACAATTAGTGCAAATGGTCCCCAGATCAGGGACAGACAACTTGTGGTTCCCTAGCTTTTACGGTCTAGATAACCATAATTCCAAAACCCAGAGTGCCTGGGGTAAATCCAGCACATTGCAGGCTTTCTGACAGCACCACTGATGGTTCACGGAAAGACCTGGTTCCATTACAGCAGAGGGGTCAAAGTTGGTCCCCATGGCTGTCATTTTGAAATGGGTTTACGATCTAGTTTGTTGACATACGACCAAGCAAATACTATTTTGTATTGATAACTGCTTGGTCAGATGCTATAGAATGTCGATCAAGGATAGGATTCTGCCTTTCAATGATCATTGTAACGGAAATGCAAAGACATTCTTAGCACTCTGTCACTCAAAGTACTGGAAACAACCGACAGACAATGCTTATACTTGTTTAACATGTATTACATTTATTCTACATCATTATCAGAACTTTATTTTTCCCTTGTTCGTCTATTTTTAGATGCTGGCATACAATAAACACAGAATCCAATGTATCTCAATGCATTCCTTGTATTGTATTACTGCTGCCTAACTCATCTTATAAGCGTACTCCCAAACTAAGGAAGAAGTGATGGAACAATAGCTTGATATACCGATGCTCAGAGGCAGAGGATCAAAATGCATCAATAAGTGTCATTGTTAAGCCAGTGTCCCCTTATATGTAACTAATCAAAAAGCATAGAGTGGCATCGGTAGAACACGCAGACTACAGAGAAAGATGCTACAATCCATGTGCACTAGGGCTTGTTCAGGTAGATTTACTTGCAAAGATTGGCATTAAATAAGATACAAACTGAACAGTGCTATTAATAGACTTCTGTGTAAGTCACATTTCTGTTGTAAGCTGGTTATTGGGACGTTATGGAAAGGTATGGTCTTAGCTATAAATGTAAAATTCATGGAAATTATTAAGCTGTAAAAAAAATTTATTATTTGGGGAGGGGGGGTTTGTTGTTTTTCCACAAAACATTTCCGTTTTGATGTTATGCCTAGGCAATGAGATATGTTGCACCATTACGGATCTAAATTGCATTTAGAATATTAGAGACATCATCGGAGAGATTTATCAAAGCAAAACAGGTGCTATTTTGGAGCAAAGTGCTAAATGTTGAAGAACAATCTATTTGGTCTACATGGTAAATACTGGGTATTTAGGTTTTTGCACTAGCATTGCGTAGTTTTTATCTTGATAAATCTCACCCTAGGTTGTCTCATAACCATCACATCAATGTCTCTAAAGAATCATGCTTGACATTTTTGTTTATACCGAAATTCTTTCCTACCAAGCCTTTTTTTAATGAAAATATTAGCATAACATTCAATTGAAACATGGGGGTGCATAGCTATGGCTTATGCAGAATAAAACAGCATTTGTAAATACAGTCTGATGTTCAGAGATACATAAAAATGAAAATTATGTAAATTGGAACAATTGTAATATTTAATTTATTTGTTCATTCTTTACAAAAAAAACTGTAAGTCATTCCTTATCTTTCAATAATTTGCACAGGGTCTGAAATATAAGGATAACATCAAAAATAACATTTTGTCGCACACAGTAGTTGTGACAATATAAATAAATAAAAATGGTCAAATTCATTACTTATGTGTATTTGAATAAACACTGAAGCAGTACAGCTTCCTAAAATGAAAACAGAACATAGAAATAATGTATGCATCCAAGCATAATAAATAAATACAGTAAGTATAGTTAAATTGTATATTTTAGGGAAAAAGGGATTTACAAAGTGCCGCCTACATTCTATATGAGTGATATCAGACCAATATCTTACCTGACTGTTAAAATACAGCAATAATATTTTATTCTTTGAAGCTTCCCTTGCTGTGTTGGCAGAGAAGGGGAAAATGTGTCCCTTTGCAAAGATTTAAATTAGACGTATGGAGCTGTCACGACTTACCTCGACTCCTTCGCTGCTCTGACGGTACCTGCGAACCCAAGTCACGTCTACCAGATAACAATAGACACCTGGGAGATGTGCACTCTCGTTCCATGCCACAGGACAGCGCTGTGGGTGGGGGCTGAAATGCGATTACCTCCAATGGCAACCCCAGACCTTTGACCTTTGGACTATCTTGAAAATTGACATTGCCTTGCCCCTATCTGGATTTGTTTGCCTTAGACTTTATTTATTTATTTATTTATTTTATAGCTCTGCAAGTATTACATTTTGGGATGTTTCTTCCTGGGGTTAAAATACATTTTGGATTGTTATTGGAACACTCCTAGCACCATAACCACTGCAGACCACTTTAGTGCATATGGTGTCAGGAGTGCCAGGTAAGGCTGTACGGGACTATGGGAAATGTACAATTGGTTGGTATGTCACTTCACAAATTTTTTCTTAGAGGGTTGAGCTAAGAGTTCTCTTGTGTTTTAAGAAAAAATATATCTATAGCTGAAAACGCAGATTGATTTTTTTCATGACGCTCTATTGGAAGAATTCTTACACATAATATGCCCGGAGGTCCCTTTTAAGTATTCTAAGCACAGCCTCAACTCTACAGTTGCAATGCGAAAAAGATAATAGATATAGAATTCAGTTACTTTTAGCAAATATTATAAACTTTCTTGTAAAAATCTTATTAATTATTCTAAAAGAAGATATTGAAGAAAATAAACATGCAAAGATATTGTAGAAAACAAACTAAAAATAGAAAACTAGTTTAAAAAAAATGATCACCAAGTCTCCCCATCTCATGTCTGGAGTTTTCTATTACCATGTGAATTCTGCTAAAGATAAGCAGGGCTGACCCTAACCACAAACATTAGTACATAGTTTCCTTCTGTAGAGCTGTTATAATGGAGCATATGAAATATTCAATGATATGGTCCCCGGTGGGACCTTTATCATGGTAGCTCCTAGTTTATTCGACACACGGGGATCAAAACATTGAATAACTGAATACATAAATTGCCACAGTGAGATGACTTTAATTTAATGCATTTGTCAACTGTTAACCTCCCTCTATATATAAGCATTGCACAGCAGTCAAAGTGCTAGATGGGGCTGCTGCACAGCTCTCAAAACTGTAGCAATCGAAGGGGTAATGCACGGAATGGCAAAAGGAAGGAGTTAACCGCTCCAAACCTCGAGCTGTCTTATTAAGGATTCTAGGATTGCACATTGCATTCACGCTGTCTTGCTTATGCTGTTCCTTCCATAGACTGTCCCTTGTCTTTGTGAAACTGTTACCTCTATGTCTATTTTTTGCCACATGACGGATTAAAGGAGGTGGGTAGGGGAGGGGGTGCTGGCTGTTTTACCACCAATTGTGCACTGGTTCTGAAACTGTGATTATTACTTAGCCTTAAGCAGTGAATATTCATACTTTTTCTTGTTTGCAGAAGCCGGGAGATTGCCAGAATTTTTAGAAGCCTCGCTGAAATTCAGGGAGAGCTGGCAATGTTGATCTAATTACACAGTGTTCACTGCGTCCCATCTGCAGGCATAACGCCACTGGACAAACAGTAACGCAGTTGCACACACATGCTACCCCAACACACAAACACTTTTGAACCCCCCAGCAGTGTAAAGATTAAAATATTAACATATGTGTTCACAGCCAGCAACTAAACGTTTTATTTATGGATTGGGGGGGAAATAAATCTTCTTTGTGAATCTGCTCTGAGATATCTTTATTTAGCCACAGGAGGAAATGTTAGATTGTAACATCATGGAATCACTGTGTTTATTACAATAATCTATACAATGCATATTACCTGGAAACAGTTTTCAAAAGTAGATAAAGGCCAATTGGCACAATTGCTGGTTTGTTCTTTACAATAGTTCAATGTGTATCCCCCGGAATTTTTGACCGATGTAGGAGTTTTTGCCCATACCATCAATGGAAGACCACTCTAGGTAATTACCACCTTTCCTATAACAAAATACATTGGCAAATGGTAAGGTTTCTGTATTGATTATGTTCTGCTAGTTTGTCTTAAAGGAACACTCCGAGCACCATAACCACTACAGGGCATTCCCCTTTCCCCCATTTTAATTAGTCAGATTGTTTAAGGTGGCACTCCTCACTTCCACTAGCTTAGATAGTGAGCCAAAAGCTCCTGGAGATTCTGTTAGTTCTTCTGAATAAATCCCTGCAATACCAGCTGATCACTCTCAGCCAATAAACTACGTCGTGCACAGCCAGACTTAACTCAAACTAAGAGTTTACGGCTCTCTGGCTGAGGTAGTGGTGGCAGGGAATGGTGGCCAGGAAATACCCCAGGTAAAAAAATCAAACAAATCTAAAAGGAGCACTTTCAATGTGCTGTAGTGGTTATGGTGCTTGGAGTGTCCCTTTAATGTGCATTATACCATTAGTTTGCAGTGCATACTCTTATCATAGTACTAATCTGGTCAAACTAACAGCCTCCAAATCTAACACGACATGTTCTCAGGAAAACCTAGCACGCTATATCTTAGCAAACCGTGCCTATTTTACGCGACCTATACCTTAGGGTTATAAAGGCTGTAGATTACGTTAGGATGCGTTGAATTTCAAACATGGGGTGCAGCATGATCAGAGGGCTGAGACTGGGGCTTCCAAGCAGTCACAGCCAGAAAGAAAATAAGAGATAGAAACACACATATATATATATATATATATATATATATCAGGGATAGGCAACCTTCGGCACTCCAGATGTTGTGGACTATATTCCCCATAATGTTCTTACACCCATAATGCTGGTAAAGCATCATGGGAGGTGTAGTCCAAAACAACTGGAGTGCCAAAGGTTGCCTATGCCTGATATATATATATATATATATATATATATTATCCTCAATTATTAAAAGCTGATCGCAGGAGATGGGAGGCAGCTGCACTGTTGCTATCCCTGTTCTGCTCTCACAAGGGCCTTTGAAATTCTAATGTGCTGGCTGCTCAGCAAGAAAGGGAAAAAATATATCGGAGAAAACAAATGAGAGAGAACAGAAACACAGCGCTATCACCCTTGAGTAAGGCAGTTCAGAGGTCACAGTGATTGTGATTACAAGACCACTCAATATCCGCTTTTAAATGGGTTACAGCAAACCTAAAATATATTTACTCCCCCAGGGGAGGGCTGGCAAAGGGGGCAAAGGGGCATTTGCCCATCCTCCACTAGTATACTTTACAGCACGCTACTAAATTTATCATGTAACTATATTCTTTAATTTCAGTTTTTTAAGTATTGGCATACAACATAATTAAAGGATCAAGTGTTGTTTTGGCTTTAAATTAGCAATTTGTTTGAAGCCAGCCCACCTCTACATCCTGCTCAATGTCTATCAAATATCCTTCTGGTCATTTTGCACGTAATGTTACTGCCATAGAATACGGGAGTCTTTCATTTCTACCAATATACCCCATAGTATAGCAGTTTTCCTGTGTTCTATTTCCATGGGAGCAGGACGCATAGCTTCAAATATTTTTTATAGCTGAAACTGAAATCCAAGTCAGCTCAAATATTTCTTTAAGCGAGGATTGATAAGGAAATCTCTAGTTTTCGAAAAGCTGCAGACTTTGACGGACCACATTGGGAATTGCGGGTTAGACCAGATCCATCAGGACTGCTTACCCGTCTTTGTGTACGGATCAGTCAACGTGACGTTGGCATTTGTGTATAAAACACTACATTATATGCCAGACTACAGTCGGAAGAATAATTGTGATAATGCTAAAATATTTTGTCTAACTGCGGCATGATGGAAGATGTAGTCAATAGCAGCTAGATTCTTAGTCCTTGGCATCTATAATGCCTCTGTGACAGCAAGATCAATAGATAGGATAGCATTTATATGCCAGGTTCTTGGCTGCTTTAAGAAACTGATGAAAAGTGGTCCCACTACTGTCTTTAGTTAAAAAAAAAATATCAATATAGTATATAAAATATCCAAAGATAAAACAAATAAATACATAAAAACAGCCTAGTGTGTAACACTTCACTCCTGTTGCCACATAGCAAGCGCTTCGGTTCATCTTTACTAGAAGATCTGATGTTGGGAGTACAATTTAATGTAGTGGTGGGTTCTGGTTAACTGGTGGGTGGATAATAGTGGCCCTTGCTTCAGGATGTCATGATCATTGTTTATAGGGGTGCGCTGAGTGGGATACACAGAAAACACCCTACAGTTTGGGTTCTTATGACATTTTCCACCCATTTTTCCACCCAGTCAACATGCTTCCTAACTGTTCTGGATCTAAAGACACAGAACCAATTTGAGGGTCCAATTACTCCCGGCTGATATGCCTTTTCTTTGAGTGGGTCCACCCTCTTTCTGGGTTGTTTGGGTTTCACCAGCGATGCAGGTCATGTAACTGGCCTGCTACCATTTTTCCTACCCACCCGATTTACAGGGACTTAATGTTGGGGGGGTATGCTATATTTAATTTCAATATCTGATACTACAGCACCAGAGTTGCGTACCTAAACGTGCAAGGACAACCAAAAGTTAAAAATCCGTGAATAACCTCTGACCACTTTAAATCAAAAATCAAATGTGTTGCCGTCATATTTTACTGAAAATAAAAATAATTGTTTTAAATGTTTCTGCCAAATGCGAGCTGAGATATGAGCATCCAAGTATGAATTATTTAAGCATCCCTGATTAAAAGGTGATTTGATAGACCAATCCAAGTCAAGTCTTATACTGAGAAATATTTTATGTTTACGATTACTGTGCATGGTAAATGGCATAAAATGCAATAAAAGTGTAAGTTTTTATCCGTGACACTGGCCTTTAATGCACTGAGAACACCCACCAACCTGTTCCTGTTACATTAACACATGCATGCTAATATAATGTATCCCTATCTGAAGAACAAGCTGCTACCCTATTGCCGTCCCCCTTTACAATGTCTGATCGGTATTGGTAAATCACGTTATCTCTCTGAATGTCATTGTCATATGATCAGTCTTTAATTGGATTATAATAAGGTCGCTTCCACTACAGACTGCAAGGGAGAACATTGCACTAGGAATACACTGGAGTCTACACCAGAGATGGGTGCATTCTTTTTGTCTCTTGAATTACAAAGGCACATCTCAGATACAGTGAGTCATTAACCATTTCATGACTCACTAAAGTTACCCAGACCACTCCATCTCAATGAAGGGATTTGGATGCAGTGGCAATGTCGTTTTAACCCTTTACAAACTGCAAAGTTTCAATGCAGGGTTAACACACTTCTAGGGCCTGTCTTCCCGACAGCCATAAGAGGCACTTCCAAGTTAAATGCGGTTATAGATCAAATGATTCTCATAGAACGCATATGATTGGCGCAGTACAGCATGTGCAAATGCCTCCCAATGTTTCTGGGGAAACATTTGATTGGCTGAGATCATCATTCTTGGCAGAATGGAGACCGGCACGGTGATGGCTGAAAGCTAAGAAAAACTCACCTTTCAAACCATCACAGGTACAGGGGGGGAACTAAATAGATATATTATACAATTATATTAAGATTATAGCATTAGGAATTTATGTTTTCATGCCTTACGCTATAGTGTTCGTTTAATTCGGGTATCAAGCAAATGCTCTATTAACCAATCCCACTTCATTCTACAGTTTGGGATTGCAGAACTACGGTGCAAGTGTAATTGTACATTCTCAAAGCCTTGTAGGGGCACAGTATGCACTAAAACCTCTACAGCTGATTGCGGTGGTCATAGTACAATATGTTTTTGGATGATGTTTTTATCAAACCATTTTTGAGCTAGGCTAGCACAATGCTTTCTTTCACCTATCTTTGCTATCCTTGATTAGGTGACTTGGAGTTCAGGTGCCAGGTAGATGGCACCGAAACAAATTGCAGGGGTCGACACAAATTACTTCTTGCACTATAACCGTTACAAAGTGCTACCGTGGCATTGTAGCGTAGTGTAATTGTTGTGCAGTGTAGAATATATATATTTTTTTTAATGAAACACCTTGGCTCTTAGCAAATACGTATAAAAGTTACAGTGCAGTAAATTAGCGTACAATGAGCATGTTAGACTCTTCACTTATACATGCTACCTTTCAATCTGTCATTCAACATCTCGTAGACACATTATTACACTGTACAGTGACATTTCACGTATGGCAGAGGGCGTTCCAGATACAGGCACTCCTGTACATAGAAGTGAATGAGATGGTAACCTAGCCCTGTAAATGTCATGCATCTGATACTTCTGTAATTACTAGTTAATCACCATTTGCAATGATTAATTGATTATCACATTTCTGTAAAAACATGCAATTATTTCAAGCAGCCTGGAACATCCCAGGTCTCATTTGACTTCCATTTGCCTCCCGTCTCTTTGATTCAACCATTCTCTAATCTGGATAAGCCAACCTACTTTGTATTCAAGAAATTCTTCATATTTCTTTAGATTAGCGTTGCCTGTCACAGGTCATCTACAAATATTAAAGCACTCCAGTAAGATCTAGCCACCCTTTATTTTACTAGATACTAATGTCTATTTATAACTGGGGCGACTCAAGGATAATTACCAGTATGTCAGGCGTACATTCATCACAGTGGATTTGTAGGTGGGAAAACGCTATAGTTGTCGACTGGTGGTGAGGGAGGCAGAGTGTACATATTATCCACTGCTGTGTATATATCCAGTTATATAATAACTAGGAATAGCATATGGATAAGAAGATAATATTGTATTTTGCGTATCCTTATCACATATTATTAACTTACGGATTGCCGGAGATTCTACCAATAAATGGCCCAATTTAAATGAACATTTCATAAGAATTGGAACGGTTATTCCACATTGTAAGCAGTTAGTGGTGTAATAGCTCTATGACATCCACATCATATTATGGAGAGGATAATTCTATGTACTGATATATCTTAATATTACACAAGAATACAATTCCAGATACTATATCGACTACTCTGTTAGTGATATTAGTATAATCTGTATAATAATTACTCTATAGTAATTATCCCGCAGTGTTCCTCATTTTTCTGAGAACCATCTCATCTTCTGTTTCTATTTTTTCTCTCAACTTATATCTTCTCTCTTTCTTGCCATTTTTTCTCTCCATTCTTCTCTCTTTATTTATCTCCTGTGTGTGAACCATTCTGCTAGATCTACTAGTCTAAGCCTATAAAATCAGGCATTCAAAATACCATGGATTGTGCCAACATTCTACATTCTAAGTCAGTCTTGGGACAAATTAAAATGTTGAGAGTTGCAGTACATAACTTCATTAATGTTGGTGGCAGGTCTACAAATAGTGCCCCTTTAAAGGCCACTGAAATGGAGGTATGCTCACTTGAATTTGGTGCCATTTCACAACCAGCCATTCCAGTGCGCTGCTATGATTAGTGTTTTGTTTTGTTTTCTAAATGACATTTTGAATTCATACCTAATTGGGCAATTAAAAATACCCAGATTAGCGTGTCTTTCTCCTGTATGACTCACAGAGGGGCACGTTTTAGAAGATTTATCTATTATTCTGCATTAGGACACTGATATCATGTCCCTTTCATTAGTTAGAAATATTATAAAGGATACTATAAAAAAAAAAAAAACACAAACACACATACATTCAAAGAGCACTAAGGGAAATATAACTTGCACGAGGGAATGATGTTATAGTTAAAAGAAGGAAGACTAAAACAACAAGAGAACACAGTCTCACATTAGAGGGGCAAAGGTTTAAAAATAATATCAGGAAGTATTACTTTACTAAGAGGGTAGTGGATGCATGGAATAGCTTTCCAGCTGAAGTGGTAGAGGTTAACACAGTGAGAGAGTTTAAGTATGAGTGTGATAAACATAAGTCTATCGTAGATATGGCCAGGGACTAATCAAAGTATTTTAAAAAATTGGGCAGGCTAGATGGGCCGAATGGTTCTTATCTGCCGTCACATTCTATGTTTCTATGTTTTTATAATCTGTGCTATCTTGCAAGATGCATGCTTTACAACCATGAATTGCAGGGTGTATATATGTGACTGGACCCCAAGTCCTTACTTCCCTTGTAGGTGAAAGCAGGATTGAGGGCTGTGGGCTAATTTTGGGGTGTCAACTAGCAGAGTTTAGCCCACACACAAAGCATCCCTGCTACTTCTCCTAGAACACCCGCATATGTAGCAAAAATATTTGTGAATAATGTCCCTTCCTGTGTGATCCCCGTCTCCATTTATAACCATCCCTTTTTTATAAAGAATTCTGGTCAGCTTCATATATGAGAAATGTAATACCCTGAATTCTTTTAAACAATCACCACGGCCAACGTCAGACATTTAAGTGCAGCCGGGCCGCGGATTTCTCATGTGTGCTTTTATCGACAGGCTTCACACTGATAAAGCGTTATAGCTGCCTCTTCTGTGAACATTTTCCTAGCATTAGTTTGTTGACATTTCTGACGTGAAATCACTACGTTTGTAAAGGCTGCACCTTGTATGCATTTACATTGCCCCTAAGCGCCTGGAGATTTTGAATTGGAACATAGATCATTTAAGGTTTTTTTTATTTTTTTATTCCAGATTAAAAATCACATTACTCAATTTAACTCATCTCAGAGCTGAGTAGTAGCACAACTCAAAGTGTTGCAAATACATTGTGGTGCAATAGTTTATACTCAACTTTGACTCACAAAGAGTTAAATAAAATGAAGACGCATTGATTCTGCTGCTGACTCTGCAGTATTAAAAAACACTATGTCTATTTACTTTTCCTGGCAGTATTTGTGTTCAATAAATAAGAAAACTGTTGTAATATTCACGGATGTTTATCTGAGGCACTGTGCCACCAGCTCATACCCCTCCTTTTCATGATCTCATCCAGGGCTGGTCAACTGGTGGGCAAATATTTGAGATCTGAATACAAAAACAACTATTGTAACATGACTGTTCTTAAATTTCTTTCTTAAATGTTTCATTGCTGAACTGTTGTATAAAAGAGCTTAAATGCAGTACAGCCTAGGGTTGGTCTATCTACTGAAATTATATATAATACTGCCACAATCTAAATAATATTAATAGATACACTACCCAATACTTTTTTTCACTCACTAAACGTGCCAGATCAAGTTGTGTTCCAGCTAAGCAATCTTTGGTGATATCGAGGACTGACATTAAATAATTCATAGCTATAGAGTCCAATTCATAGTTACGAAAATAATCAATAGACGGTGGAATCTTTTACTATACTATATGAGAAAATGCAATAAAAATACTGTTGCGGAAGAAACACGGAATATTTCTGGTTATATTCCAGAATTTTAGTTAGTGAGTAAGTCTTGTGGCCATTTCATTATGTAGGATACCCATAGATGTAGTCCCATGCAGATACCTCCCCCTGCAAAAAAAATGTTGCTGTGTCACAAGGTTCTTTATATTAAATTAGTGATTTAATAGTGTCCAGCTTCCAGCAACGTATCTCTTGACACTGCACTTTAATGGATCACTTTTAGCACCAAAATTATTCACGTTAAAGTAGTGGTTTTCGGTGCAAAGAATCTGTCACTTTTTCAGCGTATATGAAAGACAGCAATATTTATGTTTGTCCAAACAATGCCTGTACTGTCTGACACAGTGAAGGCCACTAGAGCAGTGGTTCCCAACCCAGACCTCAACCCTACCAGGCTAGAATTTAGGGATTAACTTGTGTCTAAAATGTTTTTTTTTTCTAAAAACACCTTAGACACAACTAGGTAGTCCCTAAATCTTGGACTGTTAGGGGATACTTGATGACTGAGTTGGGAACCATTGCACTAGTGGACCATCCTATTTAAGATTTTGCAGTATATGTCATCAAGCATACTCCAATGCTTCTCATAAAGAAGCATTTGCTGCACATCAGCACTGTGTACCCAATGCTTCTTTTTTGAGATGCCATGGACTTGGAAAAGTCCATATTATTATTAATGATGACATCAGAGGTGGAACACATAGCACTAAATCACAGGTAATCTGTAAAGTGAATTTTTACTTTGTTTTTAAAAAAACAAATATTGGTTGGGGAAAGCTAAACACTTATAGGAATACTTTAGAGTTGAAAATAAATATATTGTTATGTATCATTTAATTATGGGAAGGTTATCCAATAGTAGCAGAAAGAATCATAATGGGCACACGTCATTGTGGACTCTCATAGTCCCAATCTGGTCTGCTTCCTTCAATAAAGCGTATACTCAAAACATAAAGCATATCCATGTGTTTGTAATACTGTCCACCAGTGTGGAATATGCTGGCATTTTAGAAATAAAATAATTATAAAATTGGAGCTAATTATCAGCTATGCATTCAGCCACGTGCAGCAACATTTGTTGTTCTTGTGGGATGCTTGTGATGTGGGAGTCCGGGCGAGCAAAAAGGGATTTTGGTCGAACAACAAGATCACTTTTATTAATGAGAACTGAAACAGCTCCAAAATAGCTTCTGTCTGTACTATACCAATTGCTCGACACAGAGAAAAAAATGCCTGACTCAGTCCAATGCCTCAGTTTGTGGCTCTTTAGTTTTACATCAAAAATAAGGTTTTATACATTCCAGCAAAGCACGACAAGCAGGCAACTGACCCAGAACCCCCAGCTAAATCTTCACGCAGCCTTTTTATTGGCTCCCCCTGCTGAGGTGAGCCAGGCTTTTGCAATAAGGTAACTGTTTCCCTTGGTAACTAATCCTAGCAGGAGGGGCTTGAGCTGTATAGTTTATAGCCAGTCACTGTCCAGTTCTACTACCAGTTCTGATCATGTTTTCAGATTTGTACGGGTAACTAGAAAAGACAACTCAGCTCTAAGTGCATACAGTCACGGTCTGCCAGTTAAATCTCTCCACCTTTCTTTCTTTCCCTTCCTTAGAGACTGTTGCAAGAAAATAATGAAATCGTAGAGCCGTCATCAGAGACAAAGTAACAACTAAGCAACAAGACAGATGCCCCAGTGCCACTTGGGAATGCTGGGTCTTATCCTTGAGCATGAAGCAGACAAAACTGTAGGCTGGCAGATGATATCTCATGCAATGTAAACTAGGATTCCAGAGACCACAAATTATGGGACTGACCCTGGTCAAACCCCAGCATTCAGCTTTACCCCTACCCTGGTCCTCTTCCAAAACAAAAGATGTCATGTTGGTCAGTGGACAAAATTGCAGCATTGTGTACAAAACTGCCCATTTCTTGGTGGCTTACAATTGTTCCATCTATTTTATGCTTTGATTGTATCTTCTTGGCCCAGACCAGTCCCGTAGCAAGACTAAGAGTGATTTTAAATGATGTGGAACGCGTAGGTTCCCAAGTATCTATAGGTAAACAATAATAACAACTACTAGGTTCTTTTGTTGGGTATATAAGACTACTGAATCATCATTTTGTCTGTCCTCTGTGTTCTATTAATAGAACTGACAACAAGTCGGGCAAACCAGGAGCCTGCATGAATTCTTAACAGATCTAATGCAATGTATAAATGGTCTTCAAACTTGAAATGAAGAAACCTTGCTCTACAGTGTCTAGACAAAAAGTGCGCCCATGCTTGCTTGGACAAGAACCTTGTATGCTTAATTGGAGAAGACAGCATAATTCTAGAAATCATCGGATAAGCAGGAATTCAGAGGAGATAAAGTGATCTTTCATGTGACCGCGATAACAATAAACGTTCGCTACTAAACTACTTACATTTACTTCTCTCCGGTCTCTAATTGTATACTGTTTTCTCTATAAATGCAGCAAACTCATTTGGAAAGGTCGAAGCCTGTCTCTTTCGTTTAACACAACTTTTGGTTGTTGTTTTTTTTTAATGTTATTGCCCTATCTCATTTGTTTCTTTTTAACACATTCGTCCATTCGACATCATTTTCCTGTTCCCCTATTATTTTTTTATGCAGTACTCATTAAATGATGACCCGGGGTGAGCTTATTTAACAGACTGTTAGCACACGATCACATCTGGTACATGTTTTCAAAGAAAATGTTCTTGCCATATGTAGCTCAGCTATTAATATTAGTGGCCCAAGTAATTTCCTACTATAAACACGTCGTCTGTCTCTCTATTAGGGCGGCAGTTTACACTGTCAGTAATGAAGCACGGGAATAGCATCTATTGACGTAAAGGATAATATTACCCATGATGTATTTTACATTTACACATTGGGGTTTATTCACTAAATTGTGAAAAAAAAAAAGGTGCAGGCTTTTGTCCAAAATTGACAAGCTGTAAAAAAAATATCTGAGTTTGAGATTATTTCCATTTTGTCTCTTTGCTATTTTCTTGTGAATTCTTTATAATTCTCCATTTAATGAATGGCCCCAGAGATGTAACAATTCCTTTTGTAGCCTTTTTATCCTGGGCATTTGAACTCGTAATAAACTTGAATATGAAAACAAACCAAGTCCTCACCGATAAGCTATGGTTCTAGGCTACAGACTGTGTCTGATGTTACTTCATTTTTAATATCTAAAGTTTCAGTTATGTGATATTTTTTTTGCACAGTAGATTCAAAAATGCAGCTTAAAAGAACAGTCCAAGCTCCATTTAGCTGTCGTGGCTTTGGTGTCAGAAGTGCCCTGACATATACCCCAAAGTAAGTATTCAAACCACTTAACTTTGTATCTGGAGTGCACCGTGTGCCACTGTAGTGGGTATGGTGCGTGGAGTGTTGCTGCAAAGGAAAACTATAGGCATCATAATCAGTACATCTCATTGAAGTAGTCATGGTGCTTAGAGTCTCAATGGTTTAGTGTTAAATTGTTTAACAAAGGGTCCCTGAGGGTCCTTGATCATCCAGCTTTTAACCCCCCGCTAGAGCTAATGAGCAGTATAACTCCACAATAGATCTATCAACATGAGAGCAGTTTCCATACTGCTTTAGGGTATGCGGCGAGGGAGAGTCCTACCTACATGTCACATTGGTCAGAGTTTTTGGTTTGACCCAAGTCAATTTGTAGCACTACTGAAAGGAGTAGTAGCATAACAAAGACTTAACAGAAACTCAATGAAACTTAAAACACAAAATTTCCATTGCAACAAGAATCTGTTAACTAAAACAATGAAAAGGCCTGATATTTAGGATAGAATACTTATGTAATAAAATAAAGTATACACCCACCATGGAGGAGCTCACTGAGAAACTAAAGGACACTGTGATATAACTTAACAAACTATGGAGACCATGGACAGCACAATAACTAAATATGGAGACATTAGACAGCCTTCAATTAACACACTGATATCGGCATCCTGCACATGATCATATTGAGAAATGTAACCAAGATGATAGTAGACTAGAGAGTGAGATTCAAAGAAACTCGCAAATATGGAAACATAAAAATAACACATGGTCATAGTACTGTGCTATTCTACAATTCTATAATAAGCTGCATCCCCTTCACATTTTATCTTTTTTTCCCACAATAATTATATTATTTTTTAGCTGTTCATGTCTTGCTTCCTATCCCTTGAACATAAAATATTATAATTAGAAAATGAAAACCTGGGGGAAAGATTACTAATAGAAAATATATGATAGACTGGTATAACAATTTTTGCTCAAAAAGCCACTAAATATCTACAATAAATGGACAAAGTTAAGACTATTTATAAAAGAATTTAAACAATAAGAAATAAATACATATTTCTCTTTCATACCACTGTCTGTTTACATGTCTTGTCTCTGATTGCACCTTTATATGAAATGTTTGTTTACACTATTATCCACCTTAACATTCTAAGGTTCTATACCTTAATCTCCTTCATTAGTATTTTTAATTTAAATTTGTGATGTTCTCCTGATATTTCATGCCTGTATGTATGTTCCTCTGTCAAATTGCGTTTCTTTTTATGCTTTTACAAATCTTGGATGGCCGGGGGATTATTAACAATGGCTTGTGGTTTAATTGGCCAAAATTTACACCTGAAATAGCTGACAATATGGAATGGAAACAATAAACCCAAATATTTTCCTTTTCTGCAAATGTTGGTTTAAACTGTCCACATTCCACCACTTAATGCTTAGTGAATGAATCCTATATTATTTTTTCTTATATTTTGTACTCTCTCTTACACCCCCATTCCTACTCTTATAAAATTCATTATTTTTTTCTTATTTCTTTTTTCCTATAACTATTCTTGAATTATTCCTGCAATATTTTCTAATCTTAATTTATTTGCCTTATTTATCCCTCAATAACAATTACGCTAATTTCGTGAATTATTTCAAATCCAAATAAAAAGTCCCCCCCCTCACCCCTCACCCACCCCTCCCCTCACCCCTCACGTTTCTCTGCAGAAATAAATCCACCTTATCATCACCCCTCCCTTTTCCCACACACCATTTACTGGGAACTATTAAACCAGGAGAGAGACAGTGTGGCGAGAGAGTGCAGCTCAGCACTGATCTAACTCTTACTAAATAATTCAAAGCTTGCATTAACTTATAAATGAGTGTGTTTGACTGATTTTGTGGTTGATGTACAGATAAATTCTAATGAAAGACAGCTACAAGATTTTAAATAATTAACTACACTGCCACTTAACAAAGCCCGACTGGCACTCACTGCTTAACAACACACAACTTTAAGACTTGAAATTTGCCCAGAGGCTTCTACTTGTTTTAGCCACTCCGCTATAAGTCTGGATAAACTTTTTAATCCGCCCCTCCCCACAATAAATGTAGAGGTTATTATTTTATTAACATATGTTAGAAAGTAATGAACATGCAGAGAGATGTATTGTAAAACTAATTCTTCAGTGTGCCTTGGGGAAACACAGCGAATTGAAGTAATGAGTTCTTTAGTGTACCAACTTACTCAGGCAAGAACTGATCCCACTAGATTTTGAGAAGGCATTAGCTGTTGGCTCGGGCACAGTATAGAATATTGGCTTGTTACAGCAGCCACTTTGTTATTTGTGCAAGTAATGTAGACGTAGAATATTTTATTAACAATGCAATGATAAACTGACACGAGAACTGCTTTTTTGTGGCCAAAATAGCTACGTTTTAAAAATTCTCTAACTGAACTAATTTTTGAGACTGACTGTTTTGGCACAAGAAAAAAATTGCAATTCCCTTTTCAATAATGTATTTAGTGGACAAACCAAAAAAAACACACTTGTTACTGTTCTTCCATAAAATAAGTTATCGTATTAATTCTCGTACCTTGAAATCTGATTCCAATGCTCCAATTCGTGGTATAAAAGTTAACAAGTCCAGTGCTCTTTTTAAAGTAAATCAGTGTGTATTTACTGGTGTTTAAATGGACAGGTAAGCAGCAATAAAACCATGCTGAATCAATTTAAGGAGCCGGACCTGTTTTCTTTATACTGTTCACTGGTAGTTATTGGTTTGGCTGGACCAGTGCATCCTACATCATTACTTGCAATAAGTCTTCCATGAAATTGGATTTGTACTTTATGTAATTCATGGGACTTTGTCACCTTCTCTGTTTTGGAATAAACATACAGACACTAATACTAGCAATTTCCTTAGTTCTGCATGGTGAAATTCTAAGAGAAATTAGAAAACAATGGGGCTCCCTATTGATAGAACACTGCTTTAGTAACTTGAGTCCCTCTAACTGTGTTCCTGAGCCTAGCCCTTAAGATCCATGTTTAGGTTATGTCAGTAACCCTGTGGAATAGAATTGAGAGCTGCCTACATCTTGGATAGTAAGTCAACATTGAGGATCGAGTTAGGAAACACTGCTAAAGAATAAAACCTCCCAGGTTACAACTGTCAAAATCCATCTCTTGTGATGTTTTGGAACATAAAGTAATACTCTGTAAAGAGGCATTCTATTTAATATAGTCAATACGACTCGAAATAGAGCTTATGCAGCATATTGTCCACTGGTACCAACCCCCGGTTTAAAGTCACACTATTTAGGAATGATTTCTCCATGCAGGCTCAGCAATGCAAACAATGGCTTTTCTGAGAAAAGGCAGTGTTTATATTGTGGTCTAAGGCAGTGGCTGTCATTTGGGCAACCAGTAGAGGAACTTCATGGATGCAATCTTTGCAGGACCTACGATTGATGTCATGGAGTCACTGAGTCAATCCATCTCTATGAGGAGATGCTGATTGGTGCAGTGATTGCTGTACATGCACATTAGCCTCCCACTACTTCCCTATGGGGAAACACTGGATTGGCTGAGATCACTGCAAGACTGGCATATTCCATGGAAATCTCCCCATCCATTAACTATAGGATTCTACATTCTACATTTTAAATTTTCTGCACAAACCAAGCATTTGGTGGAATTATGCTTGGGAAATAAACCAGTATAACTCTAAGACTTCCTCAGGCCATTTTTTGCTTAGGATTTGTGTCTGTATACATCTCATAACCTTCACTTTAGTTCTAATTTAGAAGTAGGCTCTCACTAGAGTATATATTATATTGAAGATCCAATTCAGCTAAAAGCACTCAGCAATGTTGCACAAAGCATACTTTATAAACAACATAATTCCATATGCAGCTATGTTTTCAATAGTTTATTAGATGCTGGTCAAAAAATATCACTCAGTGAATTCAGCAACAACAATAAATAACACATACTTCTCAGTAAGCAAAGCTTTTTATTAGATGCAATCTAAGAAATCATTCATAATTTAACTTAGAATGTTCCATTAATTCCAAAGTTCCGAAACAATGGTGATTTATAACAAAGCAAATAGTGACAAATCAACACGTCACCTGAGAATTCCAAAGAAAGGCCACAGCCAGTTCCTATTGTAGAACCTGGAAGCCATATTTTTGAGAACCACCGGCTGAGATAAGTGCAATAGATTGCGTAAGAGTAGGTACCATCTAATATAAAAATGTGGTTGAGCATAAAGCGTTTATGGGTAGGACTGCAAGGCTTTAGTGAATCAATGCCCACATTAATGCGAGTCTCCAAGGGTTCACTTTCCTGCCTTGCTTCATGTCCTTGAACACCCTCCAAGGTCAGAGAGAGAGAAGGCTTCACTCCAAAGCACAACCACTCTGGTGATTAATACAGTAGGTTGTGAAGACATCTTGCAAGTTGCATAGCATAAAATTGATACGGCTCAGGGTCAGTGCAATACATTAAGGGGTCTTGTTTACCAAACAATGAGTTGACGCGAGTGGCCCCCGACTTACAAAACTGAAGCAAAAATAATGACGTTGGGAAAAGCTCTTTAAACTGGAGTTGGGATTTTTGTAAATATTAAAAGTTAGTTGTTGATCCAACATGTCTTACTATTCAGTTATTTTATCAGACATTGTGTTTATTGTGTTTTAAAACTGAGAGCACTGTGATAACGTATAATGTATAGCAGAAAATATAAATTATTTTTTTAAAGAAGCAGGTGAACATGCGTGATAAACATGAATGAAATTCAATTGCAACCACAGAGGCAAAACTCCCATCATCCTTGTCCAGCCTTTTGGTGTCCATGGAGGTGGATGGATGGTGAATGCAACAGGCAGCTAATCTTACTCAGCTAGTGACAGTCCTTAAACCCCCTGCTTCAGAAAACAAGGAGAGGCAGATTAATGTCCCTTTATCTTTTGCCGCAGTTTATCCAACATCAGTCCCCTCCACTAGACAACCTGTTTGACATCCATCATGTGTAAAAACAAGAAGAAATTTTTTTTTTAGAAACTACTGGTGTTGCCCTAAATAAGGCAGCCAGTGGATTACAGAGAAATATGGTTTATTCTTTCATTGGTTTATTAACTAAACAGTCAGCTGTGATGGATTGTAAATTTAGGCCAAAATAGAAATGTTAAAAAATCTAACATTCTGAGGATTTTTTCCTCAACCAGCTATTTTAGCCAGATGCAAGTCGATTTCCACATCTCACTATTTAGTAAAAAGGCCATTGAAAACAACTTGCAAGCACGCACAAGCAGTCGTCTGGAATAGCCTATATTAATGCTAATGGACTTTAATATTTTAATATGCTCCTTTTGGTTTTGCAAGAACAGTATAAAAATAACTAACACTTCCAAGTATTCACATGTCTGCAGTCAGATATCACATATTGGTAACAAAACAATAACAAAATGCTTGCTACTCAAACCCACCAGCCATTAACTCTTTGAGGTACAAAAGATAGATAGAATGCCCCTATGCTCTTCATAGCCATACCCTCCAAGGTTACAGATTAGATTGTTTCCAACCTTGATATGTCTGGTGGGAAATGAGCCCAAGAACAGGTCTAGGGCCAAAGTTGGACAACCATTGACAGTCAAAATAGTGACTATATCCATTCTATCACAAATACCGCCAACATGTTATTTTATGGATAGGAGCTTCCAGCAGGAAAACATTAAGCCATTTATTTAAAAAAAAAAAGTTTTTTTAATAATTTATTTCTATATTTAGCAGATACCAGGTCTGACTGGGATCACCCCAGGAGATGGTTTGGAGATATTGTTTCAGACACTCACTTCAAACCTACTTCCCAATCCTTTCTCTCAAAGAAGACGAATAATTCTCACACCTTTAATAACCTGCTGATCTGATCCATACTAATCTGTAATGTCCCCGCACCCCTAGGGGATTGCATCACCATCTGTTTTCTTTTGTTTGACTTTTTCTTTGCAAGGATAATGTGTTTATACACGAGCCAGTCACAATGGCTCGGCCAATCCTCACCAGCCACCCCCCACCACCACCGCCACCATCAACATAACAAACCCAGCAAGGGTGCACTGACACCACATACCATCACTACAACCATTCTACAACACTAACAAACAGCACAAGTCCTTTATAAAATGAATGAAGCAAGCAAGCGTTCTAATTCAAAAATCCATGGCTGTGAAATATTGATGATTCTGTTCAGAAAACCAGTGCCTGCAAACTGTGTTCCAAAGGAGACAGTACTATTAATAACAGTGACTCTGAGATATAGGGCACATCACAAGGCATGTTCTGATAACAAAAGCTTGATGTTTGTTAATACAACAGGACAATGATCCACAGGAATGCAATACTGGCTGCAGCACACATCAAGTCAAGCCCATCACTGCCTCTCAATTCACTGTCTGTTTATTGCACTTTGTTTGGGTGCAATGGATAGACTTTGCTTAATAACCACACCTGCATTCTGAACTTTGCTTTTATCCAGATAGACAACAGCTCAGGACAAACACACTGCTAATCTGTAACATGAGACCTGGGCACAGATACAGTGGGGAGGCTAGATCTGTCACCTATTCTCCAAATACAAGCTATAATAGATGTGTGTGTTAGCACAGTAAGGACATGCAGATGATGGGCAATCAGGGACAGTTCCCAAAATAAAACTCCCAGCCAGGTGAGCTGTACCAGGGACAGGAAAGCAGCCACACAATATCTGGCCGGACACTGACGTAGCTAGGTAGGTGATAGAAATCGATACAAACGAACACTATGCACAGGAAGAATTGGGGACCCTCCATAGCAGATATTTGCCTCCTGAAAGGGTTAACACTTGCTCTGTGACACAGTCCAGCCATTCGATTTGTATTTGGGGCAGTGAGAGCATCAGGACATAGTTTAGCTGTAGATATAATGCTGGGATCTGCTTACCATACACTGTATAAGGCGTTTTTATTTTAATATTACACATACAGATAACCAATCGTGTATCCGCTATTTATTATTAGCAGCCAATAGAAAAAGGTGGTAAATGACGATACTAGAATATACCATTATCTATACATTTATTACATGTGTTTGATATATTGTATCAAACACATATAATATTTATATAAACACACACATACCTACACAATCCCATACAGACAGGTACATTAATATAGTGAGCAGTAAGTCCTCCAGTAGTGATGACAAGTACAGTAAGTCCATGAAGTACTTACAGTGGGCACATTCCTTACCCCAACATTTAGAGAACCAGCCTTGCCAGCCCTAACCCAAACATGTTACATTGTATCGGTTACAAATGATCTAAACACAGGCAGGCATGGGCACAGGGGTTTTATGTACACTGACAGCAATAACACGGCTGGGCTGGGCTGCATGGCCAGGTTAGGGTTAATATTGGGGGGCACGGAATATCCCACCCCCATCCCAATGGTTGGTTTTTATGAAAACACAGCGTTTCAGTCAGTTTCCTCTAAACTAAGCAGCGCTGTAAGAAGAGGAGCATTTAACTCATTACCCGGGCATGGTGTGATGATAGCCAGTCTCCAGAGAGCTGGGTGTATGTGTAAGACTTTCCTATGAAGTGATAATTGGGGTGGGGGTTCTAGGTTCAGAAGGAAATGTGTAAGAGTTTTATATAGTGTGATAACAACGGTATATAATGTTCAGCCGGTAGATCTATATACGTATCTATCTATCTATCTATCTATCTATCCATCTGTGTCTGTCTGTATCTATCTATCTATATATCTAAACATTAATACATATATATATATGTGTAAAAGTTTCCTACAGAGAGGTAATAATGGTGGGTACATGGGTTCAGAGTAGAGGTATGTACAGGATATAAAAGTGCGAGCAGAGGTAGGTGCTGTGTGCAGTAGAGACGGATATGTATAAAAGTGTCAGTAAGTGTATGTATATAAAAGTGTCATTATATGTGGGGTGCTGGGTACAGGGGTTCAGTACAGGTGTGTATAAAATATATAAAAGTAGCCGTAGAGGTATATATAAAATATACAAAATGCATATGTGGTTGCTGACTGGGTACATGGGTTCAGTAGAGGTGTTTATAACATATATAAAGTGTCAGTTTATGTGGGTGCTGACTGGGTACATGGGTTCAGTAGAGGTGTATATAACATATATAAAGTGTCAGTTTATGTGGGTGCTGACTGGGTACATGGGTTCAGTAGAGGTGTATATAACATATATATATATATGTCAGTATATTTTGTGGTGCAGACGGGTTCAGCAGGGGGTCCTCCTACCTGAGCTCTGCATGGTGACACCTGTGACACTGGAGAGCCACCCCTGGTCCCGGGCTGATCCTCAGAGCAGAGCTAATCCCAAAGGCAGGGGCAGAGCCTGGACCCCAGAGTGTCCCACAGCAGCCAAACCCAGGAGGCAATCCGAGATAGCGATAGTCCTGGGAGAAGAAGCAGCACAGTGAAAGTCTCCTGCTCCTGTCCTCCGCCGATGGACCCTGGTCCTCTCCTTGGTTGGATGTCCCCTCACTGGAATCCAAGCAGCTTTCCTATCTCCCTCTGTATCGGTGTCTCTCTCCCCCAGTCCCCTCTCCCTGGAGTATTTAGGGGGGGAAGACGCCCCCTTTTTTGGCTGAGAGCAGTTCACACCTCTCCACCCCCCTAGTGCTGGGGGTATATAGTCTGAAGAGAGTCATGGAGCCCCTTGTCACCAGGAGCTGTGCCAGGGCTGATAGACTGCCAATGATGAGACAGACCCACTCAGAGCACCCAACAGCTTCTCTCTGCCCCAGTCTTCCTCTGGCTGTCTCTCTATATCTCTCCCCCTCCCCTCCTGCTCTCTCCTCCCCTCCTCTTCTTGTCCTCCTTCTACACCTAGATCACTCTTTCTTCCTACCTATCTCTTCCTATACCTCTACTTCACTCTACTCCTTCCTTCTCATCTGTCTATCCTTCTCTCTCCTTCCCTCTGTCTCTCTCACTCTCTCTCTCTCCCCCCCTCTCTCTCTCTTCCCTCTCTCATAAAACGCCTCCCATATAAAATTTATGAAAGCGCTTTTTGCTTGCAGAGTTCAAAAATACCATCTTATTCCCAGAGCAGGCTGCTCTCTGCTTGCATGTGATGTTGCTACTGCCTCTTAAGGTGTTTTTTTCTTCCTCTCTCTCTCTCTTTCCCTGCCTCTTTGTTACTGAGAGTTTCAGTCAGGGGAATCTGTGTACTTCTATTGGAGAAAGGGAAGATGCCAAACTGGAGGCAGACAGGTACTTGCCCTTCCCATACCATACAGCCTGTGACTGGCACCCATGTGTCTCCCTGCCACTGCCCCCAGGCACTTTTTTCACAGAGACACAAACCAGCAACAACTTATCCAGCTCTGATCTGACAGATTAAACCAGCAAACAGTCTCCCTGATGCACTTTAACAGGATAGAAAATGAGAAAAGACCAATGCCCTCCCCCCCTCCCCACACACACACCCTAATGCTTCTCTATATCTAATCTGCTCTTCTTCACAGCCCCGCTTCCTCATTTATACAGTAAGTCAACAGCCTGTTAACCCATTGACTGCCAGAGAGGTCAAGATAGATAGATGCACACATTCATACATTTATACCGACATGCATGCAGAGACAAATAGTTAACAGTGCACACAACTAATGCTATGTGTCTTTTTTTGTATATGCATGTACTATGAATTGTAAAAAAAAGAAAAAGAAATTTGCAAGGTTATTGACTGACATTGGAATTTGATACGCGAATTTTAGACCAATTTGAAAAAAAATAAATCTAGTTTTCTACGTGAATAACCCTTTGGGTCTTGATAATAGTGTCACGGGCAGGGGACAGAAATATTGGCTGCTTGTCACATAGTTAAAATAGAATAAAATTCTGGTCTACATCTAGTGCGGCTTCTCTGTATACGTCTACAGAGTTCTTTACTAAATTGAGCATTCAAAGGGAATTTCAAATGTAAGACCAGAGTAGCCAAACTCAAAGCGTAGCTGACTTGGAGAATTTTTCCAGTTCAACTATATTGATATAATGGCTGCTGTCAAAAAACTACCGTATTCAGGTTTTCCAGTATTTCAGTTGACCAACGAGAACAAGAATCTGTTTAATGACGTGAAATTCACAGTGGCTGGTTTCTAAAACACCAAATTACAGCGAATTAGAAAACGGAATGTTCAAATTTAGGGCAATAACCGATTTAGAAAAATTCTCCAGCTCAGCTATAGTGACAGCATGACTTTTGTAGCTTGACTCTTGCCATTCGTTTTTTTCAGTTCACTACCATTTACAGAATGCTAAGTATATTCCCCAGTGTTTGTTGCACTGCACAGGCCCCTCGTAGAGACAGGCTAGTAATATTATGTAAATACTCTTTGTTTTAAGAACGTAAGTATAGGAATTCAACGTTTAAGAAAAAAAAATAGCTATATTTGTAAAGAAAGGATTTCTATAAAACTCACAATGCATTTTTAATACTCAGCTATAATGAATATGATTAACTGTAAGAAATTACTTGATGTTACTAACTATTTTGTCAGTATTGTTATAATCCCGGAAAAGAAATGGGTGCTCCACGTATATTTTTCTCCCCAAATTTGTCCATTTTGATACATTTATATATTTTGTTTTTATGGATGTTTGTTTTCATTCCTGCTTTTTGTAGGCAAACTGAGGAAAAATGTCCACCAAATGATTTAAAAAAAAATCTTAAATTTTACCGTCATTCCTTATTAACCAGGAGAGGACTGTCTGATGATACTCACCCTACCCCTAGGTGGCACTGTGAGGATTAATCAAGGCCATGATCCCTCATCACTGAATAGATAGGAAAACCTGTTTTTCTCTATCCCACCCTCTAGTTCAGAGATAGACAACCATCGGCACTCCAGATGTTGTGGACTACATCCCCCATAATGCTCTTACACCCATAATGCTGGCAAAGCATCATGGGAGGTGCAGACCAAAACATATGCAGCTGCCTATCCCAGATCCATGCATTGCGTGTACAGTGTGCGCACTGAACTTTTCTGCATGAAGCATTGCCTTTATTTTATTTTTTTTAAAGGCCAAAGGTTGCCTATGCCTGCTCTAGTCTAAGATATGGTGATTAAAAGAACACTCCTAATGCCATAACCAATTAAGCATGCTATATAGGTTATGGTGCCAAGAGAGAACTTGTGCCCCCTCCTCCCCGAATTGTAAGTGGTCAAACCATTTAAAAATCAATTATCTGAGGTCTACTGGGAACTGCTTGTCACCCACATTACCTTATACGGAGAGCCAGAAACGTCTAAGCAAGAACTTCCATTAGCTCTCCTGAGCTAAGCACCGCACAGCATCAGGTGATAACTCTCAGCCAATGGGCTAAGCCTGGCATCACCAGCCTCAAGCTCTCTATGATGAAGTGCCCTTCGCCACTTTGTCCTGGAGAGGCTTACTTGCCAGCCTTCTCCCCTGTGACTATGGCCCTGAGGTGTATGGCCCTTTAAAAATGCTATTTGGGCCTATGGACTTGTATTGGACTGTGTATGGCCCTTTAAGAACTGTATTGGGGCTTATGGGCTTTTACGGGACTGGTGCTGGCCCTTTAAGCACATTTTTGGGACATGGGGAAAATTGGGACAATGCCCCTTTAAGACAGTGTCCCCAGATGTGTTTGGGACACTGCCCCTTTAAGCCTGTGTCCCCAGTGTCCCCAGACTTGTTTAAAGTACTTTATTCATGGCTCCTTTACACTTGGTTCAGTAAATGGGGCTTACTGAACCAAGTACCACACAGGCGGACCACCCAGAAGTGGAAGTGTGCCATCAATTTACCTCCCTGCTGTAGGTAAATTGCCGACCGCTGGGTGGCCGCAGTTCGTGCAAACGAACACGTGGCGGCGGCCATCTTTGTTTATTCGAACGAGGTCAGTGATATGTGTAACCAAATCCATGGAACTGAAATCGGCTACACATTTCAACAAACACCGCTGACCCCTACCTTCTCCTGCACTTCGACACTGCGGCTGAAGACTAAGTCCCGTTCGAAGATTCGAACACTCGTTCGAATGGGACTTAGTCATTTTTTCAGTGTAAAATAGACCAACCGCACAGCCCAAATCCATGGAACTGTTTTGGGCATGAAAATGTGCTTGCAGTTGGTCATAAAGGACTTCCAGATAACTTTTTAAGTACTGGACGGATTTGGCTGAATTTTGGTTATGTTTATATTTAAAGTATGCTGGTTCTGAAAATGTATGTATGTGATGATTGGATGTATATTTTTAAAGTTACAGTGTATGTGTAAAATTTATATTTTACACATACACTGTGTAAAGGGGAGGATTTTGTAGGAGTGAATGGGTGTGGTTTTACTGTATGTTACATGCTTTATTGGTTATTTTACAAAACCCTGTGGGCGGTACTGTATCTGTAAAACCTGCATAAAAGAAGGCCCTTTGGTGCCAAGTAAAACAGATCTTCTTGGCCCTCAACTGCTATAATCACACTGGGGATTGCTATGCTCTGCATATTCCCTTGACCTTTAAATCACTTAGCTCTTTTAAGAGCTTGTTCCTGTTAGGCTCTCCTGGAGGAGAAGTCTTCCCCACACAGTCCTGGAGGACAGAAGCTGATCCAGGGTGGAAGGAAGATGGCGAGACTCCAGTTAAGCTACGGCGGTTGTGGAGTCTGCGGTGGTTGTGGTGTTCGGTGCGGTGCTTGTGGTCCTCGGCACAGGCTAGGAAGCGTCCATCAACGGAAGGTACTCGGTCGGAGTACAGGGAGTTCCGTTACACTCTCTGTCTGTTGTAGTGGAGGCAGGGAGCAATACCCAGGGGGTCCTAGATGAGAAGACAAACTGTTTTAAAATGATATGGTTACTTACAAAGGTGACTGTCGGGTCACTCCTGTAGTGGTTATGGTGCCTAGAGTGTTCCTTTAACCCCTTAAAGACACATGACATGTGTGACATGTCATGATTCCCTTTTATTCCAGAAGTTTGGTCCTTAAGGGGTTAAATAATTAAACCCCTAGAAAGTTATGCTATAGATTTAATGTTTAGGCTTAACTCGGTAGTGCGAAGAGATAGCCAACACTCCTTGTTTTGAGGGATGCTTTTGGAAAAAATACCTACCCCATGCCTCCCAATATATTTTGTGTTGGGTAATGCGTTCCGTAATCTTTCTCTGAAACTAAAAATACTTTTAATTTAAATCAATCAAGCATTGTGACATTACATACATATATTGTTATTTTCTACCCAATCCTGTAAAAAAATCTGTAACAATCTGGTGAACACTAGAAAAAAAGTGGTTAACAATAGATCTTTGAAAATCAGATTGGTTTAAAAATTGTATTACAGTTGTGATAGAGAGACTTTTCAGCTCTGCATCATAGCTGTGAGCACGGTGTGATTGGCTGAATCCAATTTATTTCAAAATGCTGTAATACATGGGATTTAAAGCCTTGGGTCTCACCAGAAGGCCAATGTTATTGAGTGAAATAACAAAGCTCATCTGCAGGCTCCCAACGTTTGGATGTAGCTGAAACTTTCAGGGATATTCAGTAATGGGGATTGAAAACCTTAGGTCAAGATAGCCAACATTGGGGAAAAAAACACTCAAAGTCAATTTTTAAATTCATCTATTTTAGTCTAGGTTAAGTTTAGTGAATAAGGCTTTGCAGGTGAAGAGCAGAACTTGCATAAAATATCATTAAAATACACAAGTTAAAGGAACACTCCACACAACAGAAACTGGCACTTTTATAAGTTAACCTTGTCACATCCCCCTGGCTGTCAATCAGATAGCCAATACTGTTACTTCCTAGTTTTTTTTTAACTGAGTAGAGGTAAACTCAAGAGGCAGCAATTTCCCAGAACACCTGTCTTGCTAAGACTTCAAATTGAGCTGCATTGGGAAGTCTGTGATTGGACAGACACAAAAACTCTGGGCGGAGTTAGAAGGGGAGGGTTTGCAAAGACAGCAAACAAGAGAACTGTGGCTTTTGCAAGTTGTTTTTACATATACCCTAATGAAAAAATACATAATTAAATGCATGTATGATTTCATTTGAGGTATATTTACTAAAAATTGTTGTTGGGTTTTTTCTGTTTTGTTTTTTTAATTTGGTCAATTGATTATAATAAGTACAGTAAAAATAAGAATCCAGCGCACTCGCTTATCTACTAAACAGTCATTTTAGTGCTGAACAATTTTCAGTTTTATTAAAAACTGTTTAGTAGATAAGCGAGTGTGCTGGATTCTCATTTTTACTGTACTTATTGGCCCCCAGCAGCACCCTAATTTAGCATGTGTAGGTGAGTGCAGCCAAACCCTTATTTTCTCATATATGTATATATTTAGGAGTCTAGCCAGCTCCATGGGTTTTGCACCCCTCCCTGTTACAGGTGCCTCATGTCAGGATCCTATTTAAGCATTGTACTGCAGAGACCTCGAGATGGAAGGATTTCCCCAAGTGAGAAGCTCATTTAGCAGACAGAGTAGGACCTGCCAAAGATGGGGTACATTGGCGTTGTGGCAGGCTTATGCAATGTATGATCATATACTGTAAGTAAACCCCCATTATATTTTTTTTGCCTAGATTAGGTGTTTTTAATAAAACTGAAAATTGTTCAGCACTAAAATGACTGTTTAGTAGATAAGCGAGTGCGCTGGATTCTCATTTTTAAAATTGGCGTTTAAAACATTGGATGCATGACAGCAGGAATCTGGGCTAGCCATCCCAAACGGATGATAGTTGGCAAGTATGTTAAATGGTACTTATATCATTAAATAAGACACACAAACCATCCAGATTTGAACACAAACATGCTGTTTTCATCCTTTAATTCTGCCCTCTCACCTCTATTCCTGCAAGCTGTACTGGTGACATTCTGTGCACTGTATAATGATCTACACTTCATGGTCAGTAAACCTTAGCTCCTGCCAAAAGATAGTCTAATAATGCCTTAGGGAGATGCCTGGAACTATAACACATTCTAGCACTACTAAAGATAAAAAAGAACAATCTGTGAACTATGCAAAAAAATATACAGCCTGTGTTTAAAGACTGCCTGGGTTCTTCATTCTGGACAGGGATACATTTTAAGCTTGTTTAGTAAATAGAATTTTGCTTATATCACTTGAAATGTGGCATTCATTTGTAACATAAAATCAGAATAATCTAGCGTAGCGTATGCAATGCTTTTACATGGCTTGTTGGAATATATTTAGGTAGTTGTCTTTTGTACAAAGTACAGAAATGATCAAGGTCAAGATGATTTACTGCTGTTTTTTAGAAAATGTTAAATAAATGTCAAATAACGGTAAATATTGACTCTTGAAGAGGATATGTTCGCTAAGCTACATCATGTGATGTCATGGCATCAGGGACATCCAATTCAGTGATATAACTTGTTGTACACAATAGATTTAAAGGAACACTGTAGACACCAGAACCACTACAGTTTATTAAAGTGATTCAGGTGAAAAGAGCCTGTCACTGCAGGCTGGGCAGTCTAAATGCTGCCTTTTGTAAGTGAAGGCAGTGTTTACATTGCTGCCTAATGCCACCTTCAGCCACCTCAGGAACGTCCTGCAAAGATTGCAGGACTGACATTCATAGTCTTCACGGAGACACAGAATGCTCATTTAGTCAATGGGAGCCCTACGGGGATATGGGGAAACATTGAATTGGCTGAGATAGTCAGTGATCGTCATTGATCTCAACCAGGGAGGAGTTGTGGCTGTTGCGAGACAGGCACTCCGGGAGTAGTATGGTAACTAAAACTGTTTTTTTATTACTTCTGAGGGGGGAGCCCAATAGTATAAATACCTTGTATAGCACATATCCTTTAACCCCTTCACGACCGAGGACGGTTCAGGACCGTCATCGGCATTTTTGCGTTGCCGACCGATGACGGTCCTGAACCGTCCTAACGGTCAGAGTTACTTACCTGATCGCCGTCGTTCCCCCGGCGGCGATCAGCGTTGCTCCGGTTGTGGGGAGACTGCCTGCAGCCCAGACAGTCTCCCTACACTGAATTAGGACCCCTGTGGCCATGTGATCGCTCAACACAGCGATCACATGGTCACAATAGGTGTCCATGTGTCTGCCTGCAGGGGGACTGTCTGTGCTGACAGGCAGTCTCCCTGCTTGTGTAAAATCAGAAAAATAAAAATAAAGTTAGTGTTAATTAAAAAAAATAAAATAATTATATATGTGTATATATGATATATAGACATATATTATATCTATATAATATGTCTATATATCATATATATATAATGTCATACTAAGTGTATTTTTATATTAATATGTACTTATATTAATATAAAAATACACTTATAATTAAATTACACACGTGTATATATATAATATATATAATAACTATATATATTGTATATATATATTATTATAAAATATAAATAAGTAATTTAAATTAAATAAAAAAATTTTAAATAATAAAAAATTAAAAATTATATAGCTATATGAAATTTTATTCTAACTGTATTTTAAAATTAATATATATATATTTATATCAAAATACACTTAGAATGAATTTGTATATATCTATGTATATAAAAATAAATAAAAATAATAAGAAATATACATATGTCCATATACAAAATTACATAAATAATTATATAAATATACACGTAGACTTCAAATATATAAATATGCATATATATTTACATTCTACGTGCGTATTTATGTAATATTTTTACATAATTCAGTAATTTTATTGATTGCAATTTGAGGGACCTGCCTGCCAACCCAGGCCGAAATTCCAGAGAATTGAATTTGCTAGCACTGTATTTTACCCTGTAACGTTCTACGACACCCTAAAACCTGTACATGGGGGGTACTGTTTTACTCGGGAGACTTCGCTGAACACAAATATTAGTGATTCAAAACGGTAAAACATATCACAGCGATGATATTGTCAGTGAAAGTTACTTTTTTTGCATTTTTCACACACAAACAGCACTTTTACTGATGATATAATTGTTGTGATACGTTTTCCAGTTTTTAAACACTAATATTTGTGTTCAGCGATGTCTCCCGAGTAAAACAGTACCCCCCATGTACAGGTTTTATAGCATTTTTGAAAGTTACAAGGTCAAATATATGGGTCAAATATTTTACATTGAAAATGGCCAGGTTGGTTACGTTGCCTTTGAGAGCGTATGGTAGCCCAGGAATGAGAATTACCCCCATGATGGCATACCATTTGCAAAAGAAGACAACCCAAGGTATTGCAAATGGGGTATGTCCAGTCTTTTTTAGTAACCACTTGGTCACAAACACTGGCCAAAATTAGCGTTCAATTTAGTTTTTTTACTTTTTCACACACAAACAAATATGAATGCTTACTTTGGCCAGTGTTTTCGACTAAGTGGCTACTAAAAAAGACTGGACATACCCCATATTGAATACCCTGGGTTGTCTACTTTAAAAATATGTACATGTGGGGTGTTATTCAGAGATTTATGACAGATAATAGTGTTACAATGTCACTATTGATAAATTTTAAAAATGTATGTTTTGAAACCGCAATATCCTACTTGTACCTATAGCCCTATAACATGCAAAAAAAAAGCAAAAAAGCACATAAACACTGGGTATTTTTAAACTCAGAACAAAATTTTTAATCTATTTAGCAGTTTTTTTCATTCGCTTTTGTAGATGAGTAAAAGATTTTTCAAGTAAAAGTCAAAAAACATGTATTTTAAAAAAAAATTTCATCATATTTTTTTTTTTTTAATTAAAATACATGAGATTATGTAAAGGAAGCCCCTTTTGTCCTGAAAAAAACAATATATAATTTGTATGGGAACAGTAAATGAGAAAGCGGAAAATTACAGCCAAACACAAACACCACAAAAGTGTAAAAATATGCCTGGTCGCAAATGTACAACATCGCAAAAACAGTCCAGTCCTTAAGGGGTTAAAGGAACACTATATGGTCAGGAATACAAATGTGCAAAAAACACTATTTAGAGGGCCGGCTCCCCTTTTCCCTTCTTAAATAGGATAAAAACTCACCTTTATTTTACCACTGGGCTAGTCTGCCACTGCTTGCAACGCCCCCACCCCACCTCCTTGACTGAGATCATCAGAATTGACGATCTTAGTAAAAAAAAAAAAAAGCTCTCCTATGTGAAAGCATTGAATTGGGTGAGATTGTCAATTCTGATTATCTCAGCCAAGGAGACGGATCAGTGGCAGAGCCAAACGCCGCACAGGCCAATCAGCATCTCCTACAAGAGATGCATTGAATCAATGCATCTCTATGAGGAATGTTCAGCGTCTCCATGCAGAGCGTGGAGATGCTGAACATCAGTGCTGGAGGCACCTTTAGTGACCATCTCTGAAAAGGCAGTGTTTATAACAAAAAGCCTGCATGGGCAAGTGATAATCACCAGAACAACTACATTAGGCCGTAGTTCTGGTGACTATAGTGTCCCTTTAAGGACCATGAAATAACAGAACTAAAGAAAAGAGTTACTTGCGCACCATCCGAAATTCCCATGCACATTTTAAATAACTCAATTTCCCATGGTCATTTAAGTGTAAGCTCACCTGCCGCGTCAAGGCAAACCTTGAAAAAGAATCTGGCAGACTGATGTGTCCAGTCTTCAGTCTCTGTGTCTTTTTCACCCCCAGTCACTCTGTGCATTTCCCCCCCCACACCCCACCAAGGCTCTTCTGAGTTTCTCTTTCTTCCCCAGCCTATCTGTGTGTCTTTCTCCCCCTCATATCCTTCTCTATATCTCCCCAGTCATGCCCATCTGTGTGCCTCTTTCTCTCCCACCAGCCCCTTTGTGTGTCTTTCACCCCTTCCCCGTTTCTTTGTGGTCTCCTTTCTCTGTCTCCCCTCCTCTCCCTGTCCCTTAGTCGTCTCCCCCGCTCCCCCTTCCCCCCACCCATCTCTTAGTGGTCTCCTTTCCTTGTCCTTTAGTGTTTCATTCCATTCCACTCCCTGTCCCTTAGTGTTTCACTCCCTTCCTCTCCCTGTTCCTTAGTGTTTCTCTCCCCTTCTCTCCCTTTCCTTTAGTGCCCCCCCTCCCTGTCCACTTGTGTATCTCTCCCCTCCCTTCCTTATCCCTTAGTGTACCTTTCCCCTCCCTGTTCCTTAGTGTTTCTTTCCCCTCCCTGTCCCTTAGTGTACCTTTCCCCTCCCTGTCCCTTAGTGTTACTTTCCCCTCCTCTCCCTGTCCCTTAGTGTTACTTTCCCCTCCTCTGCCTGTCCCTTAGTGTCCCCCCCCCCCTTCGTGTTCCTCTCCCTCCCTGTCCCTTTGTGGTCCTTTACCCTCCGTGTCCCTTTGAGTACTCCACCCCCTTAGTGTTCCTCTCCCCTTCCTGGTGTGCCACATTACCTCTTTTGTAGCGCCGCTTGTGCTGCGTTATGAACGCACCGGCCCTGGGTCTGCCCATAGAGGGAGAGAGCCTGCACCTCCTGTCTGCAGCTCCTCCTAGTGCAGAGCTGCAAACTGAACTGTCTCATGATCTCAGCCAGATGAGAGCATTGCCGCAGGTTATCACAGCAATACTCTGACACTTGTGAGACACTAATCACTTTTTCTGCAGCTCTGCACACTGCGGAACTGAAGACAGCAGACCTGCCCACTGGACCACCAGGGAGCAAACTGGGCCACCAGGAAAATTGATTAAAATGTATTTCACTGCCCCAACACTGTAACCCCCACCACACACATAGTCACCCTCCCCCACACTGTCACCCTCCCACACACTGCCCCACAACACTGTAACCCCATATACATTATGACCCTCCCACACAACGCCCCCCAACACACACACTTCATTCCTCACGCAGACTGCACCACTCACACACACATTGCCCCACACACTGCCCGGCTAACACACACACACACACACACAAACAGACTGCACCCCTCCACCCACACTGCACCCCTCACACACATACATACACTGCACTCCTCACACACATACTCACTGTACCCCTTATACACACGTTGCAGCCCCACACATACTGTATCCCTCACACACACACACACACACATTGCACCACACACACTTCACCCCTTACACACTGCACCCAACCGCCTGAGCCAGCCGTCTAGATACCAGTGTAGCCACCCTAATGCACCCAAAAGGTAGGAAACAGGAGGGTGGCTTAAAATGTGTACCTTTTGCCTGTATGTGTGTGTATGTGTGTGTGTCTATCTGTTTGTGTGCATACGTGTCTGTGTGTGTGTGTATCTGTGTATGTGTGTCTGGATGTGTGTATATGTGTCTGTGTATCTACCTGTGTCTGTATGTGTGTGTCTGTGTCTGTTTGTGTGCATATGTGTATGTGTGTCTGTATGTGTGCATATGTGTTTGTAAGAGTGTCTGCATTTGTCTGTATATCCTCATGTGTGTGTCTGTGTCCAAATGCATCTATATGTGTGTCTGTGTATCTGCATGCAGGGCTGACATATCCATTGGACTCGATGGGGCAATGGCTCCAGGCGGCACCTTGACAGGAACAGAATTTTTGTCATGGCGCACAAAATTCTAATATAATAAGGGCGTCTGGGAGGGGGAGGCTGACCTAGGGGTTATACACACATTTTCCACTGAAGTTCCGATGCTCTTTGATTACCTGCCACGAGCACTAAACTTTAGTGATTTACTGTACTGAAAGCATTGCGGCAGTGCTCTGTGGGCCCAACCGGACCCTCAATGTCGGATTATCTGGGTGCTGCAGCAGCAGTAGGGCACAGAGCCCCCTAAAGGAGAAGTAGGCAGACAGGAGCAGGACAGGAGTCTAGGAATCTGGTCAGACTCCAGTCAGAAGCCACACCACTGTGGATACAACAAAGGTAAGTGTCATTTGTGGCTGCAGTACACTGCACCCCCAGCACACAAACAGGCCCTCACTGCACCCCCTGTACACAGACACACTGTATCCCCAGCACACACAATGCACCCCTACATCCCCAGCACACACACACACTTTCTCTCCCACCAGCCACTTTGTGTGTCTATTTCACCCCTTCCCCTGTTTCTTTGTGGTCTCCTTTCTCTGTCTCCCCTCCTCTCCCTGTCCCTTAGTCACCTCCCCACCCCGTCTCTTAGTGGTCTCCTCACACACACACAAACACACTGCACCCCTAGAACACAGACATACACACTATTCATCCCCAGCACACACACAGACACACAGTGCAGCCCTAGCATGCACACTATACATCCCCAGCACACACACTGACACAAACAATGCACCCCTAGCATACATACTATACATCCCCACCACACACAGACACACATTGCATCTCCAGCAGACACACACTGCACCCCCAGCACACACACATAGACACACTTCATCCTCCAGTACACACACTGCGTCCCTTGCACACAGACACACACTGCATGTACAGCACACACTGCACCCCCAGTACACACATACACATCCTCCAGCACACACACATTACATCCCCAGCACACAGACACACTGCATCCTCCGCACACACAGACTCTCCATTCCCAGCACTTTCTCACACACACACACACACACACACAAACTTCAACCCCAGCATACGCACAGACACACAACACATCCCCAGCTCACGCACAGATATACATTGCATCCCCAGCACATGTACAGACACACACCATATCCCCTACAAAAGATACTGTATTCACTACACAGTGGATGTGGGCATCTTTTGGTGGGCGTGGTTTTGTTAGGCGTGGTTTGGGGGGAGGGCAGCATTTCATGTTTGGACCCAGGCAGCACAATGTCTTGGACTGGCCCTGTCTGCATGTGTGTCATTAGTATGACTTTGTGCCCCTGTATCTACCTGTATGTCTGTGTGGATATGTGTGTGTCTGTGTGTACTGTGTTTCTGTATGTGTGTATTTGTGTGACGGTGTATCTGCATGTCATTCTAAGTGACTGTGTATCTGCATGTGGTGTGTGTGTCTGTGTATCTGTATGTGTTGGTGTGTATTTGATTTTTTTCCTATAAGGTAGTCTTATATGCAGGCCTTTTTTCCCCCAGCAAAATCCAAAATTTAGGGGGAGGGGTAGTCTTATAATCAGGGTTGTCACATAATGGAGCAAATATGACACTATAATCATTGCTGTTGCCCAGGAGAAGTAGGAGTTTGAGCGCAGGACTTAGTTTTGTTTAAATAACAGAATTAAATAGAAAGACAGACCTAGAAGTAGAATTAGCAGGAAGTAGTGATGGGGTTACAGATGAGAAAGTAGTAAAGATTTGACATTTAAAATTCCAGCAGTATGGGCCCTATTCCGAGCCACAGGCAGTCAGTTCTATAAAAGATATGGTAGAGAACTTATTTTTGATTGTTTGCAGTCAGCTACCAGGCTTGCCGGAACAAATTTTTCTGTGTATTCAGGCATTTTTATTTTTGATTACGTTGTGTCACAATAATTTTAAGGGTTTTATTTTTCAGGGACACAAATTGCATAGTGCAGAACATGAAAACTTTGAGGGCATCGGCTGGCCATGTTGGGTTCGGTAATATATATCATTTATACTTTAGAACAGGGGCGGCCAAGTGGTAAATTCCCCCTAGAACTGCACCTGTGTGTATGAGTGTATCAGAGCCCCACAGCATAAAAACCCACACTGAAATGTCACAAATCCAAAGTGAGTTCATATTGGATTTTAAATTTAAGGAAAATATAGCTGGTCACGAAGGATAGCTGACTTTTCACCTTAGTAAATAAACCTCTAAGTAAGATGAGGTGTGCATCAGTTTGTCTCAAAACTCCACAATACATGATCCACAACAATAAAACACAAATCCCCACTGTAATAAAACTCACAATAATGTGATGTCCTGTAGCATGTGATGGCTGTTTAACATGTAATGTGTGTGTTGACTGTGTGTGATGCTTGTATTGGCCTCATGTGATGTGCGTGTTGGGTATTTTTTTTTAAATGAATTTTAAAAAAAAATGTTTTTCCTCTCTCCTGTTTATCTTTGATAGTGACATTCACATTTATCGGTAGCCCTGCCCCCTTTGTGGATAGGACCACCCATTTTGGACTTCATGAGCCATGAAATTTGACTTCCCAATTCCTGTCCTAAATTCATCATCGCCCCAGTGTTGTTATCGGTCCTTTCATCAAGGTTTTGTGAAAATGTTAATAATAATAATATAATATTAATAATAACATAGATGTCTTATATTATGAATTCTATCTCTCAAGATATAGGATTGCAATATATTTAAGAAGGAGATACCATGAATCAATAAAATGGGTTTATGCTTGTATTATTACAATTATTAGAATCAAATCATCTGTTTTAAAATTTAGAAATAATTTAAGTTGTCTAAAACTGAATGAAGCCAAGATATATTGTTTGTAAGAGCCATTCAATGACATGTAAACTGTTTTCATTACACATATTTATTTAGCACCAACATAGTCAGTAGTGTTGTACAATAGATAAACAGATCATGTAAATATTTGGTGGCATGAAATGAATAAACACACAGGGATAAAATTAGAGCCTTAATCAAGCAGGCTTCTAAATGAAGTGGTTTGAGTCACTCATTTTTATTAATAAAACATGTTGCATGGACACAAACATTTCACGACAGGCACTAAAGTTAAAGAGATAACAAGTGGGCAGAAAAGGGGATTGCAGTCCGGGGTCAATAAAATGGGAATGTCAACTAGCAGTGCAGGACGATTGGTGCTTTTGGCATCAATTTATCCTTGGAATTTTTTTTCTTGATAAAGGCAATATAATATCTAGGATCACGCTGCTGCCTATTCTGCAAAATAAAATAAAAGTACAAACAATAGAGAAATGAAGGCAGTGCAACTAGATGCAAAATGTGCACAAGGAGTGTTGCAATTAGTTTATTAAAGAAGGCCAAAAAAACAACATTTCAGGACATTATGAAATTAGGACATTTTAGCATTGACAAAGAGTAAATCCAAAACATTAGTTTCTTTTTGGCCCTTCAAATAAACTGCATGTAGCACTCCTTGTGCACATTGTGCATCTAGTTGCGCAGTCTTCATTTCTTTATTGTCTGTGCTTATATTTGGCTCTGCTTTGAGTAACAGTGTGCAAGGTTAGCAGCACAGAGTTAATAGGTTATTTAATTTAGATTTAATTTAGATTGTTGGTGGTAATACATTAACCCACCCTCTACCTCTATGTGGCCAGAGTCTAGGAATTCCATACAAAGAACTATAAAACACATGGGATAAATGATGTGTCTCCTGTGTAGAGGAGTTATGGGATGTCAGACCTGGTGAGGGTCTCATTCTTACATCTTTTAAAGAAAAATAGTGGTGGCCCGGATATACGTAAAGTGGTTTATATCATTATACGGTGCAACGATTTTAATTACTGCTTAAATCTCTGCACTGTCAGGGATCCCACTAGATTAATGGCGCCAGTGAAAAACACAAGGTTCCTTCATTAGAAATATACAAAGAATAAATAGGTAGCCAAAAAGATCTAGAAAATTCAATATTTTCCAAATTTGTATTAGCCATGGATTTTTTTATATAGCTTCCATATTTTTTCAAGCTTATTAGCAAGAATTACTGTGCAATTATTTTTTTTTTGTTTGCTTTATTAATTTTCATTAATTTTGCTTGTTTCTGCCTGGAAACTAAGTCTGCCTCTTCCCATCCGTGACCTTTAATTGTAGCAAGTCTGGGACAATCAAATTAGTATTATGTTTTGTTTTGTTATTTAAATTTTATTTTTTTGTTTCTTCCCTTCTATCTTATATTTCCTATGTCCTTATTTTCAGTTGCAGTGTGAAACATTTGCTGCCCAGTTTTAGTCGACCACTTTACAGGTTGAATCAAATTATGTGCATTGTTCTTTGTCATTTGAAGCATGTAAGACATTTGCTCAATTTGGCTAATTACGAACACATGCAGTTCCAATAAAAATGTCATTTAAAAATTGCGGAACTTCCATCTTCATCAATGGGTTTAAAAGGTGTTCAAAATGCCTTTAGAACACATTCTCTTTCATTCATTGTTTTTTTCCAATCTATTTTTTTTAACTATAAAGAAACAATAAGTATATATGTAAAAATACTAAAAGACAAAAGGCAATAACAGTAGTTTAAAGAGTAACTGTTATTTCGCTGGAATTAACACTTCGGAATAAAACACTGAAAATCACGGATAATTTGTGATAGCCATATATTTCTGGAGATGTTCGGTTTTCTTTGAGTAGCTGACATCAAAACATCAGAACCAAGTTCAGACGAGACAAAACCAATGTGTAAACATTGGAAATGCAGAAGAGAAACATTATTCTAGTTCTCTTATTTTCTGTTTATTTGTCAGGTAGAAATGACAGAATTTATTACAATAATTGACAGGGGGCTACAATGGTAGTACCGCATTGCAGGATAAAGAGGTGGGTATTTCTACATTTAATTTTATTTTAACACCTCACAAATACATATTTCTTAAATGTAAGTAGAAATAATTATAATATTAAAAATCCTGGAAAGTGACAGTCCCGCTTTAGGTAAGGTTGACAGCACTGGTGACAATACAAAATATACACTGAACATATTATAAATGCAATACTTTCGTCCCCATGTTTCATGAGCTGAACTCAAAGAGCTAAGACTTTTTCTATGTACACAAAAGGTCTATTTCTCTCAAATATTGTTCACAAATCTGTATAAATCTGTGTTAGTGAGCACTTCTCCTTTGCCAAGATAATCCATCCACCTCACAGGTGTGGCATATCAAGATGCTGATTAGACAGCATGATTATTGCACAGGTGTGCCATAGGCTGGCCACAATAAAAGGCCACTCTAAATTGTGCAGTTTTACCAGACAGCACAATGCCACAGATGTCGCATGTTTTGAGGGAGCGTGCAATTGGCATGCTGACTGCAGGAATGTCCACCAGAGCTGTTGCTGTGAATTGAATGTTCATTTCTCTACCAAAAGCCGTCTCCAAAGGCATTTCAGAGAATTTGGCAGCACATCCAACTGGCCTCACAACCGCAGACCACGTGTAACTACACCAGCCCAGGCCTTTGTGTACATAGAAAAAAAGTCTTAGATCTTTGAGTTCAGCTCATGAAAAATATGGCCAAAAACAAAAGTGTTGCGTTTATAATTTTGTTCAGTGTAGATATCAGGCTGTTTTGTTCATCATTTTATCCCAAGTAGCACAACTAGGCAGAATTTAACCATACAGAACACCACTCCACAGGCAGGTGGGTCAGGCAAGGTCTGCAGTATCTAGTTATTCTGAAGCACAAGGTAAGTCCCATTTCAGTCACTTACACCATTTTTCTATGGGATCCACAGCTTGTTTTTATATTGTTGTTGACATCCATTAATGCTGTCTACATATTTACACTTCTCCTGCTTTACCTCTGCTGGATGCAGCCTATGTCCCATTGGTGACACCAAGTTGGAATGTTGTGTTTTTGTTCTGAGTGGGAGATGTGATGAAGAGCTACTCGGTGAACCACCTGTAGTATCTGCATTCTTGGCATACAGAATTTGTTCATATTCTTGCGTATGTTTAGCTTTCCTGTCTAGGTCTTACATTTAGCAAGTGATTACAGACAGCAAGCTAATGCCTTGGACTCAGGCAACCACAAAATATGTACTGAATGCTTTGGAGATAGGCAGAATTACACATACTCTCGAAGAAAAAAAACCTGTAATTCTATCCCTGCTCCTATTGCCCCTGGAGTACAACGTGCTATATTTGAGCACTTCAGATTAGAATAGGGAGAATTATCTTGTAAATTTGAATGTGAAAAATTTAAATTTGACCACATGGCCATTGAATTGTGCAAACTAAACTGATTACTAGAGCTGCATACGAGATAGGTTCATCCCCTGACTCTCACACAGACATCTTTGTTCCTTCAGAACCACCTGTGCAACAATCTATATATTTCTGGAACACTCCATAATTAAAAGAGCACTGTAGGGTCAGGAACACACACATTTATTTCTAAATCTATAGTGTTAAAGCCACCATCTAGCCTTTCTGGCCCCCTCTTGCCTCCCTGAATATAGTATAATCTTACTTGTATTCAAGTCTGCAGCTGCTACCTCTGCCCCTGTCTGCCTGTGAAACTGTCTGCTGCCTGCTGACATCATCAGAAGTGTTATTCTCAGCCAGTCAAAGTACTTCCCCTTAGGAGTGGCTGAGACTGTCAAGGAGGCAGATCAGGGGCAGAGCCAAAACAATTAAAACACAGCCCTGGCCAATCAGCATCTCCTCATAGAGATTAATTGAATCGATGAGGAAAGTTCAGTGTCTGCATGCAGAGGGTGGATACACTAAATGTTGTGATGCATACTAGGCACGACTGAGATAGGAAGCACCTCTAGTAGCCATCTGAAGAGTGGCCAGTGAAGTTATTACAAGGCTGTAATTTAAACAAATGCAGAAAGATAAGTCCTGCTCTCACTCCCATCACTGGGCGGCAGCAATGACTACAATACACATCAGCCCCAATATATAGTAAAAACCAAAGAAAAACAAGTTACCTGCACTCTCTCCTTAATCCCTATGTATGTTTAAACAAATGGAGGTTTTTTAGTTACCTCCAATGGCTATGAGAGGATAAGCCCGCCTGCTAACGTCAAGGCAGACCCCCCCCCAGGTAATTTCTCAGAAATGACAGTGTTTAGAGCAAAAAGCCTGAAGGTAATGATTCTACTCACCAGAACAAGTGCAATAAGCTGTAGTTGTTCTGGTGACTATAGTGTCCCTTTAAATGAAAATTAAAAACTTTGCTCTTTGCAAGATTGCAGATAGATAGATATTTAAACTATTATTTGTCCTGGGGAATTTATAAAATTGTTAGCTAGCAATTTCAGTTTAAATCTAATGTTAGCTTTGCTTTTTTTTGTAATTACGTAAGTGAATAGATCAGAACACCATGTGTCCATTTAATACAATGCAAATTATTTATTTGTTTTGATCTCTGCATTCATCCATACTGAGTTCTACTTGGGACCTGTCTAACTCTCCAAACATAAGTCTTCAAAGTTGACCTTTCAATGTGTGCCTTTGTCAGAAAATCCATCTCAGGTTGAACCTTGGCATGATGCCTGAATCGCCTCCTCCCAATTCTTCACGACTTGACAGTAAATCACAAAATGAGCAGTAGGCTTTCTGCTGGATGTGCCATTTGGAGGAAAGGAACAAGCTGCAGGTTTCTGGAGCATGGAGATATAAACAATGCTGGTCCATACCTACATACTTGAATCTGTGCAACTTCTTAGATGTATCTGCCAAACCAAAAAAAAACTTCAATGGAGCTAACAAATAAACATCTAACTGGCACAAAGATACAGAATCCAAAAGAAAAACAAAACAGTTAAAAAGGCACCATCAATAATATTATTATGACTATTATTTGTAAAGTGCCAACAAATTCTGCAGCTCTGTGCAATAGGTTGACTAACAAATAAGTATATGCAACAAAGCAAGTTGGATGTACAGGAACAGAAGGTGCTGAGATCCCTGCTCAAACAAGTTTAGATCAACTTTAAGGAACACTATAGTCATCATATCTTTATCTCAAAGAAGTGGCCTGGGTGCAATGCCCTGTGTAGCGTTACTTACCTGGTCAGGTAAGCCATTCGCACAGTCTGAGTTCTAGAAATACACACGCTGCTCACATTTGGAGCTCGTTCATAAAGGCACACAAAGGGAGCCACATCATTTACAGTTCTACATCGTCCACATAGATCTTGCATCCCTATTCACGCACATTGTGGGGTTGCAGGTGTGACGTGAGCCAATCAAATCACACCTAACAGTATAAGGTTTATTTGCTTCATTTACTATGCCCTATCCTGGTTTCTGTTCTTAGTATCCGTTTAGTGAGTTCCATGTTCCTATCTGATTTTTCTGATATTGACCTTGGTTAGTTCTTGACTCTGAGTACAAATGTAACCATTATCTGACTAGTTTATACATCCTTCTGATATTTAGTTTTTCTGACTCCAGCTAGTTATACAATTACTCAGGCTCTCCGTTATCCTGACCTTGGCTTGTATTTGACTGTGATTTCTCTCTATTGTACGTTAAGCCGAGCCACTCTAAGGTCCGGTAATACATCTGTTCTATCTGGTCTGCTATTGCTACCCTAGACTCTGCTTGTTAGGGACACTCTGTCCTCTTGACCCTGCAATGTTTACATTGCAGAGATACGTCCACATTTAATGGCTGTCTAATGGGTCTATGAGGACCATTGGATTGATTATCAGCAGAAGAGGCCATGCCTCTGTTACAATGTCACAGGAGTCGTACAGGTGAGAAGCGAGAAGGAAGGCTTGATACTGGAAAAAGATGAGCAACGCTTTACATTTTTATTGCATAAGGGGGGGGAAGACCTAAAAATAAATGGGGACAGGGACACTGCAGTGTTAGGAATACAAATGTGTATCACACTTCTCGATCCTGCCACTCTCTTTTGGGTCCCACATCTCTTGTCAGTCGCTTTTTCCCGCATCCAAATTCTTTTTCCCGTATCCAAATTCGGTTTTTTGAGAACTCCGGCATGCAAGCTTCAAAAATAAGCTTTTTTAGCGAACAACCATACAGCCTGAAGCCTTACTCGAGAGGTTGACTGTCCTACAACAAGTGGGAACTCATGGCTACATCAATTGAGTAGTTCTGTTGCCTTCTCATACACCCCAGACATGCAGCCTAGTTTGCGCAACACTTTGGTTACTGGGTGAGGTGGCCGATTTTCCAGCATGGAGCTAGCTACTCACCACAATCACATTGCAGCACCACAACCTGCAACTTTGGACCGGTGGTGGATATCCCGGCTCCCACTGGGGAAACTCACCTCTTCTTTGCCCGTAAACCTCTGGTCAAATCGATCACAGCATGGCGAGGCCATGATGACCACCACTCCAGACTTGGAAAGAGCGTTTCAAAGCACACTTTGACAAAATCTGTCTGGAATTTTAGAGGTGCATTCAGGGTCGAAGCCTTAATACTGTGCCAGCGGAATCTGGCAACCAAATTATCGTGCCGGAACAACTACCCCACTCTGAGATTGGGAAGGCGGCACTATCCACCAACCGCTCATTCATGGGTTCCATATGCCCGAGCATAATCAGACCCGTGACTCTACCGCATGGAGGTCCCTTAATGATGTGAAAACAGCTCCTTCTGAGGCCCAGGTTTTGGTGATTAATGACTCTGGCGCAGCACACATCCCATGTTCTGCAAGCATGGAGTTCAGCTTACAGCAGATTGGGGACTGTTTAGGGTGGCCTACATGTGCCATAGGATGAATCTGTGACATAACCGCATTAGCTATAAATATACAGAAGAGTTATCAGTGCAGGACCATTACGCTTTCTTTTAATTATTATTTTCTGGTGATACGTACCGAGTGGTTTTGAAGCTCATTTGCTATTGTTAGCTTGGTATATAGTAACCTGTTACACTCAGTCTAGCCTAAATGTTCATGAAGCCTATTGTGCCTAAAACACGTTCTCTGCATACAAGCTTTCCTGTTATATTCTTTTCAGACATGAGTCACCAACCAGACTACTGAAATTGTCTACCTTTTTGTTAACCTAAAAAAAAAAATAAATAAAAAAGAGGTTGATTTACACAGGAGTATACTTTATTGCATTCTACTATTCTTGTGACATATCTTACTGTTGTACTCCCTTTTCTCTACCTGTACACCTTGCCTCAATTAAAGAAATAATGTAAAAAATAACATATATATATATATATATATATATATATATATATACCCGCTCTGGCTGTTATTATCGAATGTGGAGAAAATCTCAACTACAGCTAAACTGGGTATTTATTTGAATCCAGCCTCTAATCTATACCACTTAGTACTACCTGATTCTGTATTGCCTCTTATGGGAAGTTCCACATAGTGGTAACAATAGTTTCTGCACGTAAAACTAATCTCCCCTTATCAATTATCAGTCAATAAGATGGGGATTTTCTCATCAATGTGTGGCTGAAATTCAACACAAAAATATGATTTCATGAGTTTAAATACACAATGCTACAAAATATTAAAATACTTATACTAAAAACTTATTTTTGTTGGCAGAACCTTGTAACACATATCATTGCATACATGTTTTATATTGTTACACTGGCAACTATGTAATGGAATATCTCCCAAATGTCCCTATGTAGGAGGCACAGTTCATATTTTGGGCCCAAATTTCTACAAATATTTGCAGGGCCAATACAAACTATTGTCTGGAAATCTATTCATAAACAGGGCTATACATAGGATGCAAGGTCATGCGTTTAGACTGGAAGAAATCACATTTAGTCTAAGGCAAAGTAAAGGTTTTTACTTAGATGTGGCATTCTCTGCTTTTAGAGTTGGTTTTATCAGAGTCTGTATAGATGTTTAAACAGAAACTGAATACATACTTGCAAAAACAGAATATTTAGGGATCTAATTTTTAACATGTAGGGTAATAGCTTCTTGAGGAGAGATCTGACTGCCATTCTGGGGTCAGGATCTAATTTTTCCTAGTTTGTTATGAAATTAGAAGTGCATCAAACTGGGTTGTTTGTCTTCTTTTGAAACAACATCAAAAACACACATGATAAAGGCAGAATTTGATTGATACTGGTCTCTTTTTAGCTATGTAACTATGTATGTAACAGTAATGTGTCTTTAAACTACAATAGATTGGTTCAGAAACATAAGATACATTGTTCTTGTTCTAAAATACACTTTAGTTGCATACATTGTTATTAGTAGTCTACCTTACCCATTGCCCATTGCCACAACCCCACTCACCACCCTACAATAAAAGCATCCCTCTTTGAAATGTTGGAAAGTATGTAATGGTAACAATCCCTATCTGTTTTCTCTACTTTGTGTTAGGGTTGAGGGCATCTCCTGTCCTTTTCATTAAAACAATAACATTGGGGTACTTTGTTTTACTTATATGGTGACATCTACTATATTGTCCAAACCTGTGCCTACTTATAAATAAATAATTGTTTTTAAATCCTTGTACTCGATACCTGGACAATACTAAAAAGCATTTTGCTTGCCTCACCCGAGATCACCCCAGTTACCAGATTATTTAACCCCTTAAGGACACATGACATGTGTGACATGTCATGATTCCCTTTTATTCCTGAAGTTTGGTCCTAAAATCCAGTTTAGGGAAATTGTACTGCGCAGTTACAGTAAAAACAATGTCTCAGCAAGAGACTGTATTCATTTCTCTTCACCTCTTTGACCTCTTTTTGGATGAGCCTTGATTAGGTAAATAAAGAGATACTCTATACACATTACTGAGGTTTGGAGGGCTGTCTGGTAAGTAAAAAGGATCACCGTACTAACCTTTGTCTGTATACAGTGGGAAGGAGGAACATACTGTGCCCTCTACTAATTTTGGCACCCTTGGTAAATATAAGTAAAAAAGGCTGTGGAATGTTGTTAAACATTTTAATCTTTGTTTAAAGAAATACACAAAAATACTCTAATCACATGGACACCAATAAATTGCTAACACAAAATGGGTTTATCCAAAAAATATTTGTTAAATGTATGTGTGGCACAATTGGCACCATTTTAGTCAATACTTTGCTACCTCCCTTTGTCATATCCTTCAAATTTTGAGGGGAACGCTGGTGGACTCTCCCCTTTAGTTTACCCAACATGTTTTCTATGGAGTTCAAGTCAAGGGACTGGGATGGCCATAGCAGGACCTTGATTTTGTGGTCAGTAAACCCCTTTTGTGTTGATTTTGATGTATGTTTTGGATCATTTTCCTACCGGAAGATCCAACCGTGGTCTATTTTAAGCTTTCGGGCAGAGGCAGTCAGGTCTTCATTTAATATCTGTTACTATTTGATAGAGTCCATGATGTCATGCATCCTAACAAAATGTCCAGGGCCTCCGACAGAAAAATAGCTACCACCATATTGAACTGTGGGCATGATGTGCTTTTCCATATGGCTACCTTTCTGTGTGTGCCAAACCTGCCTCTGGTGTTTATTGCCGAAAAGCTCTATTTTGTTTTCATCTGACCATAGAACCTGATCCATTTGAAGTTCCAGTAGTGTCTGGCAAACTGAAGACATTTGAGTTTGATGTTGGATGAGAGCAGAGGCTTTCTTATTGAAACCATTCCAAACAACTTGTGGTGATGTAGGTGACATCATATTGTAGTTTTGGAGACTTTCTGACCCCAAGACACAACTTCTGCACTTCTCCAGCTGTGATCCTTTGAGAATTGTTTGGCCACGCGAATCATCCTCTTAACAGTGCGTTGAGGCAATATAGACACATATACTCTTCCAGGTTGATTCATAACATTTGCAGTTGACTGGAACGTCTTAATTATTACCCTTATTGTGGAAAAGGGCATATTCAATGATTTTACTATTTTCTGATAGCCACTTCCCAGTTTGTGAAGCCCAACAACCCTTTGCTGCACATCACAGCTATATTCCATTGTGATGAATGACTACAGGAATTTGGCCTATGTGATCCCTCCTATTTATAACCCTGTGAAATGGGAAATCATAGTTGAATAATGTCCTGTTCCTAGTCACCTAGGTTTACAAAAAATATATATATATATATATATTAATGGTAATATACTTTATAATATACTTTAAAAAAAAAAAAATTTTATCATATGAATTCATAGCGGTGTCGATAATTGTGCCACACATATATTTAACAAAGATATTTTTTTATATATATATATATATATATATATATATATATATAATTTATAAACCTATGTTGTGTTTACAATTGTTTGATATCCATGAGAGAAGGGTATTATTGTGTTTTCTTTGAACAAATGATCAAAAGGTTAAATAAAGACTATTTTTCACAGCCTTTTTTGCTCCTATTTACCAAGGGTGCCAATATTAGTGGAGGGCACTGTAACGTGAGTATGCTTTGTCAGTGGGTCTTCAGTAAGTTCAGTCCACCATTGTAACCTTAACCAGTCCTAATTCCAAGTGGCTTCTCTTACATTCTGGCACAAAAACTGGTTGAGGCTCACAGTTATGTGCCATGTGTCACTCAGTTTTACATGAGGATTCATGATTTGCCTATACAGTACACTGAACCATATAAGTTATGCGGTGCACAGAGGGTTTACAAATGAATACTTTATCAACACACAGGGAGAAATTGTTTCAGAAACAGGCACACCACCTGTTCAAGAGCTCACTCATATGTGACATACACCTCCAACAGTTCCACCCATCAACCATCCAAAGGACGGAGCTTGCCAGTGTCAGTAAGGTGGCAAATAACACTTGCGCTGCTTTCACCAATTCATGTTGGGTTGATCAACTTGCCACAAATCTAAGCAAAAGTGCAAATGTTTTTACTTACAACAACAGTGATAGGGATACTCCAACACTTGTTGTTACTAGTGATGTCCCGAACGGTTCGCCGAACGGTTCGCCACGGACGGTGAACATAAACTTTGACCCTGTACCTCACAGTCAGCAGACACATTCCAGCCAATCAGCAGCAGACCCCTCCCTCCCAGACCCTCCCACCTCCTGGACAGCATCCATTTTACATTCATTGTGAAGCTGCATTCTTAGTGAGCTGTCCAGGAGGTAGGAGGGTCTGGGAGGGAGGGTCTGCTGCTGATTGGCTGGAATGTGTCTGCTGACTGTGAGGTACAGGGTCAAAGTTTATGTTTATGTTTGCCGTCCGTGGCGAACCGTTCGGCGAACCGTTCGGTACATCACTAGTTGTTACCCTTCTCTAAATATTGTACAAAGTAATAATTAATAATGATTTTATTTTATAGCAAAAAGTTAGGCATGTCACCCACCTCATTTCAACATATGAATCTTAGCTATGGGTAAGAATGGAGTACTGGCTTATTCCTATTTACAAATTATGAAATTAAACAAATATAGATGTGTGCATGTGTAGTGTGTGTGTGTGTATATATATATATATACATATATATATAGATATATAGAGGTATGCAGGAGTGTGAATGTGTGCAAGTTTTTAGGTTCATACAGATTTAGGTGCGCTTAGAAATATTTGTGTAGGTATGTAATGTGAAATATATTTAGGTATGTAAGAACAAAGATGTTTTCGGGTATGTGTGTAGACAGATGTGCACAGCTGTACGTGTGTTATGTTTAGGTATGTGCATCGATAGATGTGCACAGGTGTGTGTTAAGATTGTTGTGTTCAGGTGTGTGTATATATAGAACTATATGTGCATAGGAACATGCACCCAGGTATGTGAATAATGGCGGATTCAGATGTGTGTGTATTCGTGTGCCCAGCTGTGTGTGTAGATATGTACTGATGTAGGTGCAGAACAGGTTAAATGAGCCATAACGCACTGCAGATATGCCTTCAAAGCTGCTATTTTTTTATCAGAAGGAGAGGCTTCCAACTCACAGAAGGGCAAACACAAAAATACAACACAGACGAGGAATGAACAATCCAATATTTATTGTGCTGGACACAAACTAGGAAAATTATCACACCAACCCCAGCCTTCCAGGGGACTTTACCGTGTATATATTTAACCGTCTAAGAATGACAGGATGTATTCTGGCATATACTTCACTAATGGACAACATAACATAATGAGCGACCTACATTAGCTTTGAAGATTATGTACATTTAAATGAGGAGATACTGTTCCTGAATATTAACTGTCGTTTTTTTGTCCTATAAGTATGTTACAGAAAGGACACGAACATATAGTTAATTAAGAGACAATATATAACCTTAAACATAATCACGCTGTAATCTTTGATCCTAATGACTGGTCCATTGCACTTTCACTTCACACCAATAGAAGGTATTAGAAACTGCAAAGGTACTGCTATTTTTCTCAAAATAAATAGCTAGTATTCAACACGAGATAATGAGAGTTTTAGTGATGTTGCAATAAAGAGATATTATTACTGTGTACTGCAGAACATGTATTAGTCCTGCAACTTAAGTGGGAATGTAGAAGCATCTCTTGCCTTTTCCTGCAATATTCACTCGAGATAGAACTGTTTCCTTAATCCCAGGCCCTTCCCATTTTGGAATCTTAATCCACTGTTTTGTTAGAGTTGGTCGAGTGGAGATACTCCACACTTTCATTATGCACATAAATATTTCAGAGATTTGTCTATCTATTTCAAACATGTACATATAGCAACTGCTGTGTGAGTCATGACAATTTCACTGAATTTGCTAAGAGAGATAATTTGAGAAAATGTTCCAGTAGTGCTAAACTCCAGTACTTTTTATTCCATGAGAAAAAATCTGTGCATCTTGATCAAAGGCCCCAACTTTAGCCCTCCAGTTATATATTTTTGGGGTGATATCAACCAAGTTCATGTGCATCTCCCTTTACATTTTGCTCAATGCCAACTTTGCTACGTTGATATGTACTGAACACATATAAAAAATATAGAAATAGGATAAAATATACATTTTATATATATAGATATATACACATATACTCATAGTCATGAAAGTGTAATTATTAAAAAACATGATGGGCAACACCCAAAATGAATTTAAATATAAGAATATGTTAGCAAAAAATGTCAGTAGGATATGCCCGGGGTTGAAGTTCAAAATGTATGCTTATCTGGTTTAAAAAACCACGACAAGTATCAGGCGAACCCCCATATCGTAACGGGGAAGTAACATGAGAAGATGCACCCACTGTGGCTACTTCCAAACCCGTACTTAGAGGATGGCTAGCGGAGGAACGTATTTCTTCTGACTGGGTACTGGGACGTGCTAACAAGGTTTGCAACGCTAGAGCCATTTGGTCCATTCTATGGTCCATGGCCTCAAATCTGGGGTCAGGGGAACTAGCACCTGCAGGATCCATATGGCCCTGTCGTAATGTCAGGATCGTGTCAGGGATCCAATACGCAAAGTGCGGACAGGAAGAGGTACGTATACCGGACCTTAGAATGGCCGGACTAACGTATAGACAAGACAAGAATGGTCAAAAGATAAGCCGAGGTCGAGGGAGCCGGAGGACAGGTAAGCGAAGAACAAGCCGAGTCTAAGGAGAGGAGAGAGAAGCAGGACAAAGTACAAGCCAGGTCAAAACCGAAAGACACAATAAGAGGAACGCGCTGAGTGACTAGCAAGCTAGAACCACGACAGGGCAATGAGTAGTAGTACAGGCTTCCCTTAAATACCCTGTCACCTTAATTGATGACCACGCCCCCAAAAGGTCCGAAATTGCCGTTTCTGGCGGTTCACGTCGATGATGACGCATGACGTCGACTATTGGCCGTCGCGTCATAAAAGGGGGAGGAGCTAGCGCGGCCGGCGTCAAAACGGCCGAAAATGCCGAAATGCTTGTGCATAGGAGCCCCTTTGGAGGAGAGACTGTCCAGGTGCCTGGCCTCCTCAGAGGTGAAAATTACAGGTTCCATGACAGTACCCCCCCTTTTAGATACGCCCACCTGGCGGACGGGACCAGGCCTGGAAGGAAACCGAACGTGGAAGGCTCGAAGAAGACGAGGAGCATGTACATCTTCACAAGGAACCCAAGACCTCTCTTCAGGGCCATAACCTTTCCCATCTACGAGGTATTGCAACTTTCCCCTGGAAATACGAGAATCAAGAATGGACCTGACAATGTATTCTTCCTGACCATCAACTTGAACTGAAGAAGGGGGTGAAGGGTGTAAAGAAAACCTGTTACAAACAAGAGGTTTCAATAAAGACACATGGAAAGAGTTGGGGATACGTAGAGTAGAAGGCAGGTCCAGCAGATAAGAAACCGGGTTGATCCTCCTCAACACCTTGTAAGGACCTATGTAACGAGGAGCAAACTTCATGGAAGGGACTTTCAAGCGAATGTGTCTGGTACTCAACTAGACCCTATCACCCGGAGAAAAGACAGGGGCGGGCCGTCTACGCCTATCAGCATGCATCTTAAACACCGCGGAGCTACGTGTAAGAATTTGTCGAGTCTGATCCCACAACTTTCTCAGGTTGGCTATATGCACATCAACCGATGGTATACCATGAGAAGGTGATACTGACGGAAGAATAGTGGGGTTAAAGCCATAATTCAAGAAAAAGGGGCTATTATGAGTGGAATCACAAACAAGGTTGTTGTGAGCAAACTCCGCCCAAGGAATCAGACCGACCCAATCGTCCTGGTGTTCAGAAACAAAACAACGTAGATATTTCTCAATTTTCTGGTTAGTATTGAGGATGATAGGCAGATGGAAAATTCAGCTTGATACCCAACTGGGAACAGAAGGATTTCCAAAAACGGGAAACGAACTGGGAACCTCTGTCTGACACAATCTCATTGGGAATACCATGTAAGCGAAAAATCTCCTTTGCAAATATCACGGCCAATTCGGGTGAGGAAGGAAGTTTCGGCAAGGGAATGAAATGAGCCATTTTGGTAAACCTGTCGATCACCGTGAGGATAACTGTGTGTTATTGGAAACAGGCAAATCAACAATAAAATCCATAGCTAGACTAGCCCAAGGTTTGTTGGGAATGACTAAGGGTTGCAATAGGCCACAAGGGAGTGTCTGTGGTAGTTTATTCCTAACACAGACCTCGCAGACCTTGACAAAGTCTTCCACATCCCTCCGTAAACCAGAAGTCTTTGGAAATCAGATAACAAGTTTTGTGGATGCCGGGGTGACCGGCAAACTTGCTATCGTGAAAGCATCGAATTAAGTCCATTTGGAACTTGGGAGAAACGAAAAACCGTCCCTCCTGAGCAAGAGATTGTTCATTCATTATATCTGCTAGCAATGGAGAGTGTATTTTGACATTGGTGTTAGCGATAATGTTATGTTTCGGAACAATAGGAGACAATGTGTCTTCCGTGATGGTAATAGGTTCATGTTGACGGGATAACGCGTCTGCTTTGGTGTTCTTAGACCCAGGTCTGTATGTGAGTACGTAGTTGAAATGTGTAAGGAACATTGACCAACGTGCTTGCCTGGCAGATAATCTTTTGGCCTCTCCAATGTATGATAAATTTTTGTGATCAGTCAAGATGGTAACAGGGAGAACAGTGCCCTCTAACAGATGTCTCCATTCTTTTAATGCCATAATAATAGCTAAGAGTTCTCTGTCACCAATATCATATCTCCTTTCCGTGTGTGATAATTTTTGGGAAAAAAAACCGCATGGGTGTAAAGGTTTATCCAAACTTTGTCTTTGGGACAATACCGCGCCTATACCTGTTTCAGACGCATCAACCTCAAGTAGAAAGGGTAAAGAGGTATCAGGATGGACTAATATAGGTGCTGAAGCAAAAGTCTGTTTGAGTGTTTCGAAAGCAGATAAAGCCTCAGTAGACCACGTTTTGGTATTCGCTCCTTGTTTAGTCATATTAGTGATAGGAGCAATAACAGAGGAGTACCCTTTAATGAAGCGTCTGTAATAATTAGAAAATCCAATAAATCTTTGTATGGCTTTGAGTCCCTTGGGTAAAGGCCAATCTAAAATCGATTTTAGTTTAATTGGGTCCATCATAAACCCGTCCTTGGAAATTACGTAGCCTAAGAAAGTTATCTGGGATTGATCAAAGCTACATTTCTCCAATTTACAATACAATCCATGTTGTAAAAGTTTCCGTAATACCCTTCTGACTTGTCTGTGATGAGAGTCAAGGTCCCTAGAATGTATTAGTATATCGTCCAAATACACTATAACGCATTCGTGTTGAAATTCTCTAAGAACCTCATTAATCAAGTCTTGGAAGACGGCCGGAGCATTGCATAACCCAAACGGCATTACTGTATACTCATAATGTCCGTAACGGGTATTGAATGCTGTCATCCATTCGTCTCCCTGTTTAATTCTTATCAAGTTATATGCTCCTCTCAGGTCTAGCTTGGTAAAAATCTTGGAGCCCTTAAGTCTATCAAAAAGTTCAGTAATCAAAGGAATGGGGTAGGCATTCCTGATGGTAATCTTGTTCAATCCCCGATAATCTATGCAAGGACGTAAAGTACCGTCTTTCTTTTCAACAAAGAAAAAACCCGCCCCCGCCAGAGATGAAGACTTTCTAATAAATCCTTTGTCTAGATTCTCCTTGATGTATTCCTCTAAAACTATATTTTCTTTAGTAGACAGAGGATACACCGTACCCCTAGGAGGCATAGTACCAGGCAAGAGTCTAATAGTACAGTCATAGGACCGGTGAGGAGGTAAAGTATCAGCCTTCCTCTTGTCAAATACCGACTTAAGATCCAGATACTGAGATGGTATCTGTAAGTCTGTGGATTGGGAAGAGTTGGTAGAGGAGTTTACTGGGCAAACAGAAGCAAACATTTCTCCCTACAACCAGTTCCCCAAGATACGATTTCTCCACATTCCCAGTCAATCTGGGGGTTATGTCTCTTGAGCCAAGAATACCCCAGAACCACTGGGACAGCAGGGGAGGATATTAACAGGAGGGATATCATCTCCTCGTGGAGGATACCGATGGTCAGTTTAACGGGTTTAGTCTCATGAAATATTACTGGTTCAGACAAAGGTCTACCATCTATGGCCTCAATGGCCAAGGGTGTGTCTCTCAGTTGAGATGGGAGACAATGCTTATTAGCGAAAGCTTGGTCTATAAAGCTTTCCGCTGCTCCAGAATCTAACAAAGCCATCGTAGTTATAGCGCCACTTTCCCAAGCTAAAGAGACAGGAATAAGAAGCCTATGTGTAACGAGAATATACCCCAACACGCAGGATTCAGCTAAACAAAAGACAACACAGAGGAGAGATACGTCTACCGGACCTTAGAATGGCCGGACTCGACGTATATGAGAGGAGACAGAGTCAGGAACAATCCGAAATCAAGGGCACAGAGAGACAGCGTAAACTAGGACAAGCCGGAGTCTGGTACACAGTAAACAACAAGCCAACAACCAGAACAGAAGGATAAAGAGAAAACGTAGTCAGAAACAAAGCCAAGGTCAATACGGAGAAACACAACTGAACACAACAAGCGCTAAAGGGAACTGATACAGAAACCACGATAGGGCAAGGAACAAAGGGAAGAAGGTGAGTATAAATACCTAAACATCTAATTTGATTGGTCCCTGTCACATCCACGCCCCCAAAAGGTAAGTGTATGGGGAGTGTGGCATGACAGGGACCAATGGGATGCCTTTTCCAATTTAGGCACCCACTGTCCCTTTAAGAGCGCGCCCGATACCCGCGGCGCGCTCTTAGAGTTAGGTGGAACACGTGACCGCTTTCCAGTCACAGCGGTCGGCTGAGCCGCGCGCGGCTCGTGCAGCAGCAGGACCGCGCGCGGCTCGAACAGAGGACCCCGGGCGGCCCCTGGAAAGAGTAAGTACCGCTACATTACCCCCCCCGAGGACACGCCCTCCGGGCGGGGAGGGCCAGGCCTGGCAGGAAAACGAGAATGGAAAGAGCGCACAAGACGAGGAGCGTGAACCGCGTCAGCTGAAATCCAACTATGCTCCTCAGGCCCATAGCCCTTCCAATGCACTAGGTACTGAAGTCGGCCCCTAAGGAAACGAGAGTCAAGAACTGCAGAAACTTCAAATTCCTCATGACCCTCCACAGAAACAGGAGGGGAGGAGGTGCATGTCGGGTGTAGCGGTTGCGTACGAAAGGCTTCAACAACGAGGTGTGAAAGACATTAGGAATACGCAGATTCTTAGGGAGACCCAAGGCATACGAAACAGGATTAACCTTATGCAGAATACGATAAGGACCAATAAAGCGGGGAGCCAATTTCATAGAAGGCACCCGGAGGCGAATGTTTCGCGTAGAAAGCAGAACCCTGTCCCCCACAACATAAGAAGGAGCCGCCCTGCGATGCTTGTCAGCCTGCACCTTCTGGCGAGCAGCGGAATCCACCAAAGAACGCTGAACCTGCTCCCAAGTATTACGCAAATTAGCCAAATGTTCATCCAGAACTGGCATGCCCTGTGAGGAGAAAGCAGCCGGAAGAACAACAGGATGTTGGCCATATACAACGTAAAAAGGACTCTTGCCGGAAGAATCATGAGTAGCGTTATTCCGAGCAAACTCAGCCCAAGGAAGAAGGTCAGACCAATTGTTCTGATGGTGGGATACGAAACAACGAAGGTACTGCTCCAGAGATTGATTGGCACGTTCGGCAGCTCCATTAGACTGGGGGTGGTAAGCGGAAGAAAATGAGAGAGAAATGCCCATTTCCGAACAAAAGGCTTTCCAGAACTTGGAAATAAATTGGCTACCCCTATCAGATACAATAGATACGGGAATGCTGTGTAATTGAAACACCTCTCTGGCGAAAACAAGTGCTAGTTCCCTGGACGTGGGCAGCTTGTGAAGAGACACAAAGTGAGCCATCTTGGAAAACCGATCCACTATCATTAGGATAACTGTGTTACCATTCGAGGGAGGTAATTCAACAATAAAATCCATGGACAGGTTGGACCAAGGTCTCTCGGGAATAGGTAACGGATGCAACAGCCCACAAGGAACCCTACGAGAAGATTTCATACAGGCACAAGTAGTACAAGCACCTATATAGTCAGTGACATCCTTGCGTAAGGAATCCCACCAAAAATACAGAGAAACCGCTGACACCGTTTTGGAAATACCAGGATGTCCAGCAGTCTTAGTGTCATGATACAACGACAGAATCTCCCGTCTCTCGGGAACATCAACGAACAGTTTATCAGTAGGTCTCTCGCTAGGTGCCATGTTTTGTTTCGCTTGTATGGCCTGCAAGAGGGACGAAGAAATAGACAAAACAGTGGTAGCGATTATCCTTTCTGGGGGAATCACAGGAGTAACATCAATCTCCTGTTTGTCAGCAGTTTCGAACTGTCTGGACAGAGCGTCTGCTTTAGTGTTGTGGTCACCTGGCCTATAGGTGATAATGTAATTGAAATGGGACAAAAATAGTGACCACCTAGCCTGCCGAGAAGACAATCTTTTAGCCTCACTAAGGTAGGATAGGTTCTTGTGATCCGTAAATATGAGAATAGGATCTTTAGTTCCTTCTAACAAATGTCTCCATTCTTTCAGTGCTAAAATAATAGCAAGGAGTTTGCGATTACCCACATCATAATTCTTTTCTGCTTTGGACATTTGTTTGGAGAAGAAGCCACAAGGATGCAATGGCTTTTCAGGCGACTCTCTTTGGGATAAGACAGCACCTACCCCGATATCAGAAGCATCAACTTCAAGAATATAGGGCAGTGTGGGGATAGGGTGCTGTAAAATAGGTGCAGAAGCGAATGTAGTTTTAAGAAACTCAAAAGCCTGAAGTGCCTCGGGAGACCAGACACGAGTATTGCCTTCCTTTCTTGTCATACGGGTGATAGGTGCTACAATAGAGGAAAAACCTTTAATAAAGCGTCTATAATAATTAGAGAAACCAAGAAAACGCTGAATGGCTTTCAAACCTTGTGGAAGAGGCCATTCCATGACAGCAGAAAGCTTCTGGGGATCCATACGAAAACCTTTAGCAGAAATTAAATACCCCAAAAACTGGACTTCGGATTGGTCAAATAGACATTTTTCCAGTTTACAATAAAGACCATTAGCAAGAAGGGTCTTCAGAACTGTCGTAACATGCCTGTGATGAGTGTGTAAATCTGTAGAGTATATTAATATGTTGTCTAAGTACACAATTACAAATGTGTGAATAAAGTCTCTTAAAACGTCATTGATAAATTCTTGAAATACTGCTGGGGCATTGCATAGACCAAATGGCATAACAGTATACTCGTAATGGCCAGATCTAGTGTTGAATGCCATTTTCCATTCGTGGTCTTTCTTAATACGTATTAAATTGTATGCACCTCTAAGATCCAATTTAGTGAATACAGTAGCATGTTTGAGTCTGTCAAATAATTCCGTGATTAAAGGTATAGGATATGCATTTTTGATGGTGATTTTATTTAGACCTCTATAATCGATACACGGTCTTAAATCCCCTTCTTTCTTTGATACAAAGAAGAACCCCGCTCCAGCCGGAGAAGAGGATCTCCTAATAAACCCCTTTTCTAATGATTCCTTAATATACTCCTCCATGACACGGTTTTCTTGAACAGATAAAGGGTACACCCTGCCCTTTGGAGGTATTGTGCCAGGCAATAAATCGATAGCACAATCGTAGGGTCTGTGAGGTGGTAATTTGTCAGCCTCCCTTTTATCGAAGACAGTTTTGAGAAATAAGTACTGAGGGGGTATAACAGTGGACAAAGGAGGAGTTGTAGGAACATTAATAGAATTCAAAGGGGTGACTTCAATAGTACAGGACTCATGGCAGGCATTGCTCCATGATTTTATTTGCCCTGACTCCCAATCGAAAATGGGATTGTGAGTACGTAACCATGGGTACCCTAACACAATGTGAGAAGAGGGAGTTGTGATGACCTGGAATCGAATGGTTTCAAAGTGTAAAACCCCTGTATACATGTGTAATGGTACAGTTTCATGAGTAACAATTGGAGAGCTTAATGGTCTACCATCTATGGCCTCAATGGCCAAGGGTATCTCCCTTTCTCTGACGGGAATGTTATTTTTCGTAACAAACTCAGAGTCAATAAAGTTCTCAGCAGCCCCAGAATCAACCAAGGCTAATATGCATTCTGCTATACAACTCACCCCCATATGAAGGGAAACAGGGAGAAGCAAACGATTAGGAGGCAATTTAGGAGACTTAGAGATCACACCAAAGGCCAGTCCCCTATAAGGTCTTAGGTGCGAGAGTTTTCCGGACGCAAAGGACATTCCCTTACCATATGGTCTCGCCTACCACAGTATAGGCAGAGTCCATTCCTTCTTCTAAGTAGTTTTTCAGTATCCGAGAGTTTGGCAACCCCTAATTGCATGGGTTCCTCCTCGGGTACTTTAACACTCTCAGGTTTATCAACTCTGGGGTTAATAGATGTGACCAGGCGTCTATTCTTGTTTTTGGTATAGAGCCTGTCGCGAATTCTATTATCTATATCAATGAGGTAGTCAATAAGATCCTCTAATGGGATAGGAAGCTCCCTTGCCGCTACCTCATCTAATATAGTGTCAGATAAACCTTCCATGAACGCAGTAGTTAACCCATTATTGGTCCAATCTACCTGTGAAGCAAGGGTACGAAACTGAATAGCATAATCCACCACAGACCTAGACCCCTGTTTAATCCTCATTAATGCTCTTGCGGCATTCTTTGACCTCTTTGTTGTGTCAAAAGTTCTACGAAAAGCCGCAAGAAAACTACTGAAATCATGAACCATAGGTCCATTGGCCTCCCAAATAGGATTTGCCCACTCTAGTGCTTTGTCAGTAAGTTGATGCATCAAAAACCCCACTTTAGACCTATCAGTGGGAAAGGAATGAGGATACATCTCAAGGTGGAATTCTATTTGATTAATAAAAACTCTGCATGTCTTGGCTTCCCCTCCATACCTAGGAGGAGGTGTTAAATGGGGCGAAGCATTGGTTGAATTGGATACTTCGGGAGGATGAGGTGTAGGAGGGTTCGGTGCGGTTGCAGGAATGGTTCTAGACAAGAGCGTCTGGAGAGCCTGTGCTATCTGATCCATACAGTGATCCTGCTCTACAAACCTTGCCTCGTGAGAAGCCATTTGCTGAGCCAAATCTGCGGGGTCCATGGCCCTATCGTAATGTAACGAGAATATACCCCAACACGCAGGATTCAGCTAAACAAAAGACAACACAGAGGAGAGCTACGTCTACTGGACCTTAGAATGGCCGGACTCGACGTATATGAGAGGAGACAGAGTCAGGAACAATCCGAAATCAAGGGCACAGAGAGACAGCGTAAACTAGGACAAGCCGGGGTCTGGTACACAGTAAACAACAAGCCAACAACCAGAACAGAAGGATAAAGAGAAAACGTAGTCAGAAACAAAGCCAAGGTCAATACGGAGAAACACAACTGAACACAACAAGCGCTAAAGGGAACTGATACAGAAACCACGATAGGGCAAGGAACAAAGGGAAGAAGGTGAGTATAAATACCTAAACATCTAATTTGATTGGTCCCTGTCACATCCACACCCCCAAAAGGTAAGTGTATGGGGAGTGTGGCATGACAGGGACCAATGGGATGCCTTTTCCAATTTAGGCACCCACTGTCCCTTTAAGAGCGCGCCCGATACCCGCGGCGCGCTCTTAGAGTTAGGTGGAACACGTGACCGCTTTCCAGTCACAGCCGTCGGATGAGCCGCGCGCGGCTCGTGCAGCAGCAGGACCGCGCGCGGCTCGAACAGAGGACCCCGGCCGGCCCCTGGAAAGGGTAAGTACCGCTACACTATGGTCTTTATCATTATACATAGAGGACAATACAGAAACACCCAAGGCCCGTCCTCTAGGGAAACTTAGGTGCGACCGTTTCCCGGGCGATTAGGGCAATTAAGACGCAGGTGGCCTCTCAGCCCGCAGTATAAACAGAGACCCTCCCTTCTTCTGTATTGTCTCTCGGCCTCAGATAGGCGAGTATTGCCTATCTGCATGGGTTCTGGTGGAGTTGGGTTGAAGGAGTCAGGATTCTGGAAGGAAGGAGGAATTCTTATAGGTGGTCTACTGGCTCTTTCTCGAGTATTCTGCCTCTGTCTCATGCGTTCATCTATTCTGGAAATAAATTACACTAAATCTTCCAAATTTTCTGGAAGTTCTCTCGTGGCGATCTCATCTAGAATCTCATCAGACAACCCATTCAAAAATACATCCATAAAAGCTTGTTCATTCCATTTCACCTCTGCTGCCAGTGATCTAAACTCTAGCGCATATTCTACCAGAGTTCTATTCTGTTGTTTAAGGCGTAACAGAGATCTGGCTGCATTAACCTTCCTTCCTGGGGGATCAAAAGTCCTTCTGAAAGCTGTGACAAATGCAGTATAGTTGTAGACCAAAGGGTTATCATTCTCCCAGAGGGGATTGGCCTATCTAAGTGCTTTGTCTATTAGCAGTGTTATAATGAAACCTACTTTAGCCCTGTCAGTAGGATATGCCCGGGGTTGAAGTTCAAAATGTATGCTTATCTGGTTTAAAAAACCACGACAAGTATCAGGCGAACCCCCATATCGTAACGGGGAAGTAACATGAGAAGATGCGCCCACTGTGGCTACTTCCAAACCCGTACTTAGAGGATGGCTAGCGGAGGAACGTATTTCTTCTGACTGGGTACTGGGACGTGCTAACAAGGTTTGCAACGCTAGAGCCATTTGGTCCATTCTATGGTCCATGGCCTCAAATCTGGGGTCAGGGGAACTAGCACCTGCAGGATCCATATGGCCCTGTCGTAATGTCAGGATCGTGTCAGGGATCCAATACGCAAAGTGCGGACAGGAAGAGGTACGTATACCGGACCTTAGAATGGCCGGACTAACGTATAGACAAGACAAGAATGGTCAAAAGATAAGCCGAGGTCGAGGGAGCCGGAGGACAGGTAAGCGAAGAACAAGCCGAGTCTAAGGAGAGGAGAGAGAAGCAGGACAAAGTACAAGCCAGGTCAAAACCGAAAGACACAATAAGAGGAACGCGCTGAGTGACTAGCAAGCTAGAACCACGACAGGGCAATGAGTAGTAGTACAGGCTTCCCTTAAATACCTTGTCACCTTAATTGATGACCACGCCCCCAAAAGGTCCGAAATTGCCGTTTCTGGCGGTTCACGTCGATGATGACGTCATGACGTCGACTATTGGCCGTCGCGTCATAAAAGGGGGAGGAGCTAGCGCGGCCGGCGTGAAAACGGCCGAAAATGCCGAAATGCTTGTGCATAGGAGCCCCTTTGGAGGAGAGACTGTCCAGGTGCCTGGCCTCCTCAGAGGTGGAAATTACAGGTACCATGACAAGAAGAAGATAACCGAATGGGAAAGTCAAGAGATCTATTCAATAAAATTGGGGATCTAAAAGTTACCTTTCATGCTAAAGTGGGTGTGATTAAAGAAAAAAATGTCAGGGACTTAACAGAAGAAGATCAGATAAAGAAGAGATGGCAGGTATACATTGAAGATCTATACAGAAAGGATCTTAACAGCAGTGATGACCTCAATAGTTGGTCCAATGAGATGAAGCAAGAAATCTTGGAGAGCTAAGTGAGATGGGCCCTAAGATGCGTTGCAGATAACAAGGCTGCAGGAGTTGATGAAATCCCAATTGAACTACTCACAATTCTGCAAGATAATGCTGTGAAAATTCTGCTTGACTTATGTCAACAAATTTGGAAAACTCAACAATGGCCAAAAGCTGGCTTGCTGCTCAACGTAAAAAAGACTAAGATCATGGCAAACAGCAATCTTAGTTCCTGGAAAATAGATGGGGAAGAAGTGGAGGCAGTGACATAGTTTATTTTCCTGGGATCCAAGATCTCTTCAGATGGTGACTGTAGTCATGAAATTAAAAGATGTTTCAAAGGTCCGCATAGTCAGAATTATGGTATTCCCAGTAGTAACATACGGATTTGAGAGCTGGACTACAAAGAAGGCTGAGCATCATAGAATTGATGCCTTTGAAATATGGTGTTGGTGAGATCTGCTTAGAATCCCTTGGATTGCAAGAAGATCCAATAAATCCGTACTACAGGAAATCAAGACAAACTGTTCACTGGAAGCTATGATCATGAGGCTGTAGCTCAAATATTTTGGTCATTTAATGAGAAGGCAGGATTCTCTAGTCTAGAGAAGACGCTGATGCTGGGAAAGATTAAAGGCACATGAAGAAGGGGACGACAGAGACGGAGATGGATAGATGAGGTCTCTGAAGCCACAATCATGAAGTTGTTGGAGCTCAGAGGGGCAGTGACTGACAGATGTACCTGGCGTACTATGGTCACGGAGAGTCGCATACAACTGAACAACTAAACAACAACAACAACAATGATAATGATGTTCATGACTGATGGCATTCCATCAGTGACGTAAAGAATTAATTTGTGCTCAAAGGTGGGATTGTTTTACGTGATAGGTGTTTTTACTGGTATACAAACATAAAAAAGTAAGCCTTGCGCTCAAACTCCTACTACTCCTGGTCGGCACCAGTGTATTGTATACATCCTCCCTAATATACACAATAAAAACCAAAGACAAAAGTTACTTGTGCATTATCCCAAATCCCTATGCACATTTAAATAACTTGATGTTTTTTTAGCATCACTCCAATGTCCAGTAAAGTGTAAGCTCACCTGCCACGTCAAGGTAATACATCTTTGGTGAGTCCTACACTAACAATTCACCTTGCTGCTTTCAGATAAAAGGTAAAATGCCCATTTAGACAAAGACAGACACTTATTAACGCTTAACAGAGAGCATATCGTATGGCAGGCGGCAGTACTTTCACATGGCTGTGTAATAAAAAAGGAAATACAAACATACAAAATGAAGCCCTGCGCTCACACCCCCACTAATCCTGGGTGGTAAAATTGACTATAATTCTTTTTTATTGGTATGCCATTAAAAAAAAATAGAACATTACGCTTTTGCCCCTTCTCATTTTTCTCTATTTGTGTTTATTAGAACACACAACTGGTAGTGCAATCAGATGTTGTCTGTCAAAGTTTTCAGTGTCCTGTAGACGTTCCGTAGAAGTTCTCAATATGCCTTTGCAAATTTGGGCAGTAGTTGTAGGAAGCATGGTGGATGCGGATGAGAGCTCCCACGGTTAGAGGGAGTTTTAGTAGTAATGACAAGACACAGATTACCCAAAAATGTCCTACACTTATTATGTTCTAGCTGTTAACACTGTATGCCTTACTGCTTATACAAGAAAAAGAAACATATTTTAAACATAGTTTAAAGTTATCTCATCACATAGCTTTGAAAGCATTTCAACAAAGAGATGGAAAAAAAATCAAAGGAAAGGAGGAATATGTATGGCATACTTTTCAAATGAAGATTTCTGTTTCTTATGACAAATAAATGATTCTTGGTGTAAATTTTGGTTGGTGAGAAGTTGCATATTTATTTATGTCCAACAGTGAAGCTAGGTTGCTTGAATAAGCTTCGAGAAATTTATAGTTCATTCATTATTTTGCAGAAAAAAAACTAAATAAAACAAAACAAACAAAACTCACCTTATACTTGGTACATATAAACACAAAATATTGCACTGCCACTTGGAATTCTTCTTGCAACCTTCCAATTAATGTATTATTTTGTACATAAAACAGTAGTTTGAAGTGAGCTCTAAGGAGACAAATAACTGACTTCCCATCAGAGTTTTGGGTTTCTCAAACTAATGTTTTAGTCACCCATAGATGATGATATCAGCTCTTACTCTTGGTGTTTTACATCTTTACAGGGATGTGCTGGAACAGCTCAGGGTTGTGTCCTAAAAGGAAAAATAGAAAATCTGTATTCTGAGTGGGAGAGATATGCCTTCTCCATGTCCTGCTTTCGGTCAGTCTGTCGGGAAAACCAATAGTCACCAGTATATAAGTCATGCTGGTATGACATATGCTGCTAATGTCACACATTGTAAACAGAGCAGGGAGTGGAGGGTTGTGTTAAAGAGCAAATACTGCTGCACTAGAGATGAAGATACAATTTGTAAAGGTCTAAAGCTTCATGTGCCTTGGGATTCGGACAAAATGCAACTTTGCTTCAAATACAAGAAAATTTCCTTTGTCATGGTAAAAACTCATGATGTCATCAAACCCAGGCCCAACTTTCACACACCCTATTGGTGCTGTTGATTCATTAGCAGATGGGAAAACATTAATTTACATGGAAGGGTAAAAGGTAAAGGGTAGCATGGCAGGCGTCACATCATTCCAATTCTGGGGGGGCCTCCTGCACCCTATGTATAATTATATTTATGAAGCCTAATCAGCCCAAATGCAGACCTGGTATGTACTGATCAGTCATAAAACATAAATTCTCACTTGAAGTACCAAAACCTCCCAAAACGTTACTTCTGGCTTGATAAACACAAAAGACCGTTCCTCCACACTAAAAAATAACATGTATACACATTACGGGTGTTGGGACAAAAATGAAAAGTGTGATAAGCATTTTGACATACTTCCCTTAGTCCTAAGCAACTAATTTTGCTATCAAAATCACATTACAGCCATCATGGCCACTTTGTGACAAGCTCTCATCATTAGGATAGAACATCACGTTTAGGCAGCAAAGTGCTAAGAAACCTTGCCACGCTGATAAGCCTGAAAATGAAACATAAGCTGAATCAAGTGGAGGGTTTGGCCATGTGTAAAATACAATTATAAATCCTTATAAAACATTAACAATACAATTAAGAATGCACCTACATAAAATCTAACATTGTTTACATTAACATCTAGGATTCACTAGGTATTGATCAATCATTGCGTACGTGCAAGAAATATAACGCAAATGTGTTTAATATTTCATTTTCAAATTACTTTGAAGTGGTGAATAATGTGCATGCATAATAGTTGGCTGCCAAGCAGGGGATTCTCAAAGAGAATGCAGGTTCTTCTTTATTCCAATACATTTTTTTTTTTTCAAACAATCGATCGCTAGGTGTTAAGCATCAACGAGAACAGGTTGCAAATACACAGAATATATAACCACATGGTTCCCATGCATTAACACGTGAAAGAAAATATATCAAAATAATACATATAATAGAACTTGATGGTATTTTATAAAGTAGCAAAGTCAACATAGATATTTCAACATGACATGACCACAGATGAACAGACAGTCCCACTCTTTCCATAGCCAATTTGATGTTTATTAATCTGAACCGATCTGTTCTCTTTAGTTTTACCAGTATTGTTAATGCAGTGTTGGACATGTTGAGAACCCTGCGTGAGGGCCTATGTCTGTGCTATGAGATTCAGATGATACCGGTTCTCTGTTAGCTCTACATCTGCTGTAACGCTTTAAAGAACTTGCCATGGAACCGAGTCCAAAAAGATCACACTACTTAAATATGGTGAAAGTCATATTTAGTCGAAGCTCTCAAAGAACATAGGGCAAAAGCCATGGCAGATTACTGTGTGCTATCTAAGAAGAACTGGAGATTTTACCAAGAATATCCTGTTATTTCTTAAAATGTGAACACTTATTGGTTAGCATTAACCTATTAGCTGCCTAGATCATAGATTACAACCACAGTCACAGCTTTGTGACTATGTACTAAGAGATATGGAGACAGTAATAGACTATAAGTAACCATAGATTTTAAGAAATGTCCTTGGTTTCATTCAAAACAGCTTTATAGCTGGTGCTTTAATGGCAAACCAGTAAAGTCTTATTAACCAATTCTAACCTAATGACAGATATAAAATGCTTGGCATTTACTTTCAGAAAAGGTGCTAACCTTGATCCACGACTTTCATTTTTTTGCTACACAAAGCAATGAGGCCTAGTGCCATGCTGGGATCTAACCCCTATTACTTCACATAGAGACACAAAGAAGAACTCTTAACAGAAATATAAAAAGAGGGTTCTGTTACAGTTAAAGAAAATTGACTATCTTATAGCCTAATGTTGTTGACACTAGTTGTTCATCTGGGACTCTGGCAAATCCAGGCTACTAGGGCAAACATCCTAAAAATATAACTGTCACTTCCCGGAAATTTTAATAATATGTTTACTTATCTCATATATTTAGCACTATGTTTTTTGTAAGGTCTTAAAAAAAAAATTAACATAGAAATCCACACACCTGTCCTAGAACTGGGAATCTCCATCTTGGCTCCCTTTCAATCATAGTTCTACATGTTGCTTTGTTCTGCCATTGAACATAGTAGTCGACGAGACACAAACAATGTTGCTGTTTCTCTCCTCTTTTGCATTGTGTGCCCTGGCTGTGCCTAGACCTAACTGGATTGTGAGCTACCGGCTGTAGTTACTGAAAACCAGTCATTGAATATTGGCTAAAAGCTTCCATTTTACCTATTGGAACCACTAATCTTTACTGGCTTTCCCATAGATTCCAACCCAGTCACTACTGGTTCAGCGAAGTTACCAGCTATATCCCTGTTTATCCTATAGGAAAATTATATAGTAGCAGCTATATAGTATTATATGTATTCCATGAAGCACATATCAAAGAATATTAAAACATATCCAACCACAATAAATTTAAATGGGCACTCCACTGTCCAAATGCAAAAAAATAAAATAAAATAAATCACTCTTTAGTAGATATACCTCACATGCAAACTTACATGTATTTATCTATGCATATTATTATTGGGGGTATATCTAAAACAGCTTGTAAAAGCTGCAGTTCTCTTGCCTGCAACCCTTGCAAGCCCTCCCCTTCCAACCCCGCCCAGACTTTCTGTGGCTGGCCAATCATAGACTTCCAATACAGCTGAATGAGAAGTCTTTGCAAGGTAGGTGCTCTGGGCAATTGCTTCCTCTTAAGTTTTGTTCCACTGAGCAAACAATATCAGGAAGTAACAGGAACTGTTGTCTGCTTGAAAGTCAAGGCGTTTTTAAAAACTTTTCATTTATAACAGCATCAATTCCTATTGAAATCAGTACTTTTTGTAAAATGAAAAAAAGAGGACATGCAAGCTAAAGTGCTTTAGGGGTCTGGCGTGTCCCTTTAAAGAAAAGGCCAAACACATGATATACAATATAAAATAATTCTTTATATAAGAGCACATGGCATTTAAATAAAGAATTAACTCAAAAGTTACATAGATCTGGCATAAAATCTTAGTTTAATACATTGTATACACTATTACTACCCCCTGCTAAGGACAATCATTGGATGAAGTATGCCTGCAAGCCTCTTTTACCAGCGAGATGTAGTTGTTATAGTAACAATTTAAATGGCACGTGGTTCTCTGTTTTACCAGCGGCTGTCTACATTGAGGGTAGTCGGTATCTTTGTAAACAGAGATTATTGGCAGTCATCCGGTTAAAAATAGCAAACCATTCGGTAATTGGTAACTGCGACTTACTACCGGCTATTGATAGCAACTGCTTACGGTAACAGTTTATTACCAAGAACAGAAATGAGTCCTAAATCTTTCCTATCCTTTTTAAAAGACACAGTATCTCATAAGAAATGGTTAGCAAAAGTTATAGGTGGCTTCCAATGTTCTTTTATTCAATGCTGTTATTTCCCAACAGTTCCGATTTAAGAAGAGGCCAACCAAAAGGCATGTGTTGGGTGTCCAAGGGCAAATGGTGCTGATTTATGATTTTTGTTTAATGCAATTAAAGGCCGACAGTAAGTGCAGGAGACTATTCCTGATGTAGGGCAACCATTCCTTCGGTGCTTATCCCTGTCACATCACGGGTTAATTATTTCAGGTAAATAGCGCACTTTGTGTTAATTAACACATTAACAAATTTCCTTTCAGATTTCAATCCTCCAACTCCTTCCCTGTGTTGTTTTATTTTTTTATTTTTTTAAATACTGCTGCATTCTTAAATATATCATATACATAAACCTACAAATCAGTAAATCTGTCTCTGACCTGATCGCTTTTGCTTATATTTTATGTATATAGAAATCTCAACCATTAACGCTGTTATAAATGTGTCATATGCATGCGTGTATGAAATATGCGGAACGTATCTATTATTAAAACATTATGCAGTGCGCACTTTTTCTTTATGCTGATTTTGCTGCCATGGAGAAGACGAAGGAAAGTAGTATGATCTTATGTGTCAGTAAGCATCCTCTGGTTCTGCAAGGAGATCACCTTGTATGCTGCTCACATTATTGCCAGTGTACGAGGCTGGTTGCACATCCCGTTTCCTACAATGTGCTCTATCCTGACGAGCCCTAGGGTCTTGCAGTCTCTGTGCGAGATATGCTCTCTGATAAGTTGGCTTTAGTAATGTCATTTATCTTTGTGTTTGCCAAAGTGACCTCGTTAGAACGGTTAGAAAATGAAGCCTTGTGCTCTGTCTCTGATGCTGGATACCTGCCATGGAAGTGACTAATTACTGGCAGAGAGGGGCTTTCGCACTGAGAGCTTGTGTTACACACACAGAGACAGCTTCTCTCAGTCTGTGCTGGAGTAATAGGCGGTGGTAAAATGGACCAGCAGCAGCCAGTGATGGTATCACACACGCTGAGAAAGAAAAATGAAAAACAAAGGAGAGCTTTTTGGATTATTGAATTTTAATATCATAAATTGTGTTTACAGCACTTGCAAGGTTACATAACAAGAGGGGTGATATGAAGTACATAATGCGATAAATAGCATGTATGTTATATGATACAGTATGTCCCATTGAAAGAAGACGGGATGGCCATAAGAAAGAATACTGCATTAAGATAGGTGTAGACATCTGACACTGAACCACTTACTGGAGTTGGGATTTAACTCTTATCATCCTTATCTTGTTTTGGAATTTTATAAACTACTATAATAAAGGGTTGTGCTACTGGCTGTCCACAATCCCACTTGACTAATCACAGCAGTTTTTTTAACATGGCAAACAGTATGCTCAATATTTCCTGTATGATTTCAAACATTCCATTAAAGGGGAACTGTATCTGCTTCATCTCATTTAACTGGTTATAGTGTCTGGAGAACCCTGGTGTCATTCAGCATTAAACAGTTTTTAATGTTTTTATGTTTTAATGCTAAACGAGAGTCCACAGCAGCCCATTTCATCTGTGCTTTTTTGGCTAATGAGGAAGTATTAGCCTGAGCAACAATGGGCATCCGTGATTGGCTGAGGGTGTCAGTTGATTGATTTCAAAGCCTATCAAAGTTCTAACTGACGTTATGAAGGTTATGACTACAACGAAGTGTGTCATCTCTGCCTTAGCAACATCTCCAGAAGGGGCCAGACCAAGGGTGGCCAGGGATTCTTATTTAGTGTTAAACTGTGCTAAAATGGATTCACACTGAATGGAGGGACAATGTCTAGGGACTCCAGGAACTATAACCAGTTCAAAGAAACGAAATGATTATAGTGACTACAGTGTCCCTTTAATATTCCACTAAATGACCTTTTCCTTCTTTACAGACCATGAATCTCTGTCATTGCTTGGTTTACTCATTTTTTATTTCTTCTCATTCTACTAGAAACCTATAGGAACCTAGAAGGAAGATGGCAGCACGAGAAAGGAAGAGGTATGAGGAAGGTATATGTCCCTTTCCCCACAATTAACACGGCATACCTCGCAAGTGTCCCTATTTAGGAGGGACAGTCCCTGTTTTCAATCCAAATGTTGGAAGGTATGTAACACCATGTAGTAGACATGCCAGATAAGGGGAGCAATTTATGTGAAGGATGGCAGCGCTAGTTTAAAGGGTTACTCCAACCACAATGACCACTGCAGTAATTTGAAGTGGTCATGGTGGTTGGAGTCTGGTCACATACTGAGATATTAACAACTGTTCCAGAGGCTAGTTACCATGGGCGTCCGCAGGGGGGCACTTGCCCCCCCTGGATTTTTCAGCTTGTTCTGCTCTTTTTCGTGTGATTGAAAATGAACTGCAATACCGGCGCCGGCCAGTAGGTGGCGCTGTGTATGGAGAGAGACAGGGATAGGAAGCTGCATCTTATCCCTGCTTCTCTCTGCTGATTGAAACCGCAGGGGAACAACACATGCAGCCAGAGACAGCCTACAGATGAGGTAAGTGGGGGATGGTGGGAGGGTTTGAGATAGCCTATAGATTTGGGGGGGGGCAGCAGCCTATAGATTTGGGGGGGGGGGCAAAGCCCATGCACACCCGACACACCCTGTGCGCACGCCTATGGAAGTGAGGGATGGGGGAGACAGCCTACATGAAGAGTCAGCAAGGAGCAGGAAGGTAAAGTAAGAAAAGGAGAAGGAACAGAAATGAGCAGGAAGGGACATCAAGGAGCAGAAAGGGGCAGCAAGGAGCTGGAAGGGACAGCAAGGAGCACAAAAGGTAAAGTAGGAGAAGGAGCACAAAGGAACAGAAATGAACAGGAAGGGTCAGCAAGGAGCTGGAAGGTAAAGCAGCACAAAGGTAAAGTAGAAGGAGCAGAAAGGGTCAGAAATGAGCTGCAAGGGGCAGAAGGAGCACAAAGGTAAAATAGGAGAATGAGCAGGAAGGGGCACAAAGGTAAAGGAGCAGAAAGAATCAGAAAGAGCACAAAGGTAAAGTAGGAGAAGGAGCAGAAAGGGACAGCAAGGAGCACAAATATAAAGTAGAAAAGGGAGCAGAAAGGGTCTGCAAGGAGCAGAAAGGGATCAGAATGAGAAAGGAGCAGAAGGGTGCAAAATAAGCAGAAAGTAGCAGAAAGGTAAAATAGCAGAAGGGGCCAAGGATAGAAAACAGTGTCAGAAGATAAAAAAAGACTGTCAAATGAAGGAGATTGGAGCAGGAAGGACAAATGAAGTGAACCCTCCACTTTATTCTGGACACCACATCATAAGGCTTTGGTACCTGGGCCTGGCAGGGAAACGCTGGACCTTCTCATCTCCAAAGGTAAAAAAATATCAGTATTAATGTGTTCACTTTTATTTACTGAGTGTCAGGAAGCACAGAGTGCCGTTGGGTAGGGGTGTTGCTGATTGGCTAGAGCGGTCAGCTGGCACTCTAAGCCAATCAGTAGCTCCCCATTCATAAAAAAGTAAAAATATTTTATGAACCGGGAACTAACGATTGGCTTAGAGCGTCAACTGTCCACTCTAGGCAATCAGCGGCACCCATGCCTGACGTCAATCTGCACTTCCTGACACTCTGTTTCAGAAGCCAAATACCACTGAGCGACCTGGAGCTGGAGGAAGCCTTTGGGGTTAAACCATTTGAGAGTGATTTAACCCCTTAAAGGAAAGCAAGCACCCAGGGGCTTCCTGGCATCATAGCATTTTCATTTAGGTGAAGTTGTTATGGTGACCAGAATGGTCCTTTAATTTGCTTAAAGGAACACTATAGTGTCAGGAATACAAACATATATTCCTGACACCATAGTTGTGAAAACGCTATTCACCCTGGCTTTATGTGATAATGGCTATGCCCCTTCCCTTTCATGACACTGTCAAAAAGGTACCAAGCATGGATGTCATTACAATTATGCCCCCCCTGGAAAAATTCCTGCGGACGCCCATGCTAGTTACACCTCTGGCACACATGACTTTGGCAGCCTAATGTCTATTCTCTGCATATTTTACATCTGTCGCCAGGGCACACTGCACATTGACATCAGACAAAACAATATTCTCCCTTGCAGGCATCGCACCTGAAAGTGGAAACTTCCCCCCTCCCTCTATGTGATCCTACCCACCTCCCTCCATTATCTAAATCCCTTTTTTTTTCAAATTGAAGATCCCTCCCATTGCTTACTCAGAGCATGCGCATCCGCTCTAAACCAGCAAAATGGTCCAACGACAGACTTCTCTATGAGAGGTCTGTGATTGGACTGTGTGAGGTTCTTGCTGTCGTCAAACGAAGGATTGAAATCAGCGCTGGGAATTTTGCCTGAAGTTGGATTACTGGTAAGTTTTAATACATTTATATTACATTTTAAGGGGAAAGTGGGCTATTGTCAAAGCTATAATACAAAGAAAGGAAAGCAGACTTAAAGTTTTGAAATAACACCCTAAATTACCTCCTGGCAGTGATTATAAACTGTTTTTTTTGTTTTGTTTTGTTTTTTGAAAAAATAGAGGGCTTCTTGAAAGGATAACTGCAGAACAGGTAAGTCTCATTTAAGGAATCCTGATAGAAAAGAAAATCCTGAAATAGTTTTGTAATTTAATTTTTTTCAGCCATCATATTCCATGTCATTATGTAATTTACTGCATTTGCAATCTTGAAAGTGAAAGGGTACATGTTATTGTATATTAAAGCTAGCACACAAAATATGTGCATTGTACTTTCCACCGTGCTGTGTTATACAATGTTATACATTCATTCACATACAGGCATGGAATTAAATATTCACATTTTTCATCTTGTGTTCATATACCTCATTTTGTGTTGGTTGCAGAAGAGGGTGTAGGATTTGGAAGCCACCAGAGCTCCATTTTTTTGTCAAAATGGTTAAAAAGTTTTGACAGAAACTGGAAGGACAACACCAATATCTCCTTTCTCCATAAGCATACACAAACTGTAGTTGTTATGGTGTTTGGAGAGACCCTTTAAGATCCATCTGGCACCAGACAGAAAAAAACCCAATGGATATTAAGGCCTTTTTCTTCTTACAGTAAAGTTGATCTGTTATCAGCATTTGACTAAAAGCTTCATAAAAGAAAATGCTATAAAACTTAAAAATAAAATAGCAGGGATACAATTCAGACAGGATTCTGGTGGTCTGAAGATAGTGAATGACAACTCTGTCATAATGTGTGTGACGGTCCTCGATTATTGCGTGGTTCTCCTTCCCAAACATACTGGGAATCCATCCAAATCATGTTACAGCCTCCATTAGGTTTATCATAACACCCCCTGCATGGTTGTAAAGGGGGGAGAGGGAGGAAGGTACGTCAGTGAGACAGAAAGCATTAGATGCTGGATTCTGGGAACAAGTCCCACTCGTGGACCTACTGAGTTCTGGGGTGACTGTTACTCAGGGAATGAGTAATGTATGCCAGGGAAACAGATTTTGTGGGGTGCGCTGAGCATCTGTGTGTGGGGGATACTGTGACGTTTCTTTAATTAGCTGGCAATAAACAGTCACTAGAGAAAGGTCCTAATGCAAAAGCCCATGTACGCAAGATTATATATTTAAAATCAGTCGCGTCTGTTTATATACACCTGAGATCATAATCTTCGTGTATATATATATATATATATATAGAGAGAGAGAGAGAGGGAAAGAGAGAGAGAGAGGGAGGGAGAGAGAGAGGGAAAGAGAGAGAGAGGGAGAGAGAGAGGGGAGAGGGGGGAGAGAGAGAGAGGGGGGAGAGAGAGAGAGAGAGGAGAGAGAGAGGGAGAGAGGGGGAGAGAGAGGGGGAGAGGGGGAGAGGAGGAGGGTAAGGGTGAGGGGAGAGAGAGAGAGGGTGAGGGTGAGAGAGAGAGGGAGAGGGAGAGATTAGTGTCCCTTGTGATATAGACATGGTTAAAACATATTTAACAGTGATTTCCTTTATTCGTCCTGGCAGATATAGGTGGCGAGAGCGAAAGTGATGTAAATTATTAAATTCCGCACATCTTGTTGTTTCCTTCTTTGATTAAAGTTGAAGGTTAATTGATTCTAATTATCTATACCCTAATGTCGCAGATGATATTGTCTTCGTATAATGACACAGAAGTTCAGCGGATTTTAAAGACTATATTGGGCTGAATGGCAGGTTTTTGACTGAGTAGAAAATTATTTTTGGCTTTGAAATTCGATAACAGGTTTCCCACACAGTTTAATTGTGCACAAGTGTTTTATATATAAATAGATATATAGACTGATCAGCCACAACATTAAAGCCACTTGTCTAATATTGTGCAAGTCCCCCTCGAGGTGCCAAAACAGCTCTGATAAGAGGCATGGACTCCACAAGACATTTGAACGTGTCCTGTGTTATCCAGCACCAAGACATTATCAGAAGATCCTTTCAGTCAAGCATGTCAAACTCAAAATCTAGCACGGGCCAAATAAACAAGGTTTATTTGAAAAGTACAGTATAAAACAAAAAAGCCAGCTTCCCCCTTTACTAAACTACAGCACCCCCCTCTACTAAAGCCCAGTTCCCCCCATATACTAAATGCCAGTCCTCCCCCTATACTAATCCCAGTCCCCCCCCTCTACTAAATCCCAGCACCCCCTCTAGCCAACAAGCAGACTCCACTCATATTGCCACTGCCAGTATGCAACTCCGGAGTCCGGCCTCTGGTATACCCCAAAGATGCCGTCCACACAATGTGTCACTGCGGATACTCCTGCTACTTCATGAAACCCTGTGAAGGTGGAGCACATTGACGTCACGTCGGAATGTGACGTGGCGTTGCGTGCCTCTGTGCACCTCCAGGTACTCCACTGTCCAGTCGCAGTCATCGCAACACTGACCGACACACACACTCACTGATACAGGCACTCACTGACAGACACACACACACACTGACAGACACACACTCACTGACAGACAGACAGACACAGACAGACAGACACACACTGACAGACATACACACACTGACACACACACACAGACACACTCAATGACAAACACAGAAAGACACAATCACTGACAAAAACACCGACAGACACACACCCACTGGCACACACACAGACAGACACTCACTGACAGACACACACACACATTTACACATTCTTGCACACACTCACATCATCCCCTGGGATCCAGTGGGGATCATCTATATGGAGATCTCCTTCTTGCTGCTCACTGTTCCCTCGCACGCGCGCGAGGGAGCAGTGAGGAGCAGGAAGAAATGTGGAGAAAGCAGGTGCCTACTCTGCTTTAACACCAAGCATGTACTTGCGGCTTTCCTGGTTGCAAAGATGTCCATTGTGGGCTGCATGCGGGCCACGCGTTTGACATGCTTTGCTTTAAGTCCTGCAAGTTGCTAGGTGGGGCCTGTATTCCAGCACATCTCACAGATGCTCAATCATATTGAGATCTGGGAAACTTGGGGGCTAAGGCAACACCGTGAACGCTTTATCATGTTCCTCATACCATTTCTGAACAGTTTTTGCAGTGTGGCAGGGTGCATTATCCTGCTGAAAGAGGCCCCTGCCATCAGGGAAAACCATTGCCATGAAGCGGTGTACATGGTTTGCAAAAATCTCTAGGTAGGTGATATGTGTCAAGGTAACAGCCATATCAATGCCAAGACCAGACAAATGCCCGCTGGGCCGCGGTGGCCATGGGCCAAGGCCAGCAGGGGAGATCACAGGATCTCCCCTGCCGGTCTATGCAGGGCCTGTACTTTCTGAGTGCCGGCCCTGCTTTTTTCCCTGATGGGCCGGTAGGGAGATCAAAGATCTCCCTCACCGACCCACATGTAGTGTATTGCGGCCACCGGCGAGGGAGAGAGGGAGGGAGACAGGAGATGAACCTGGAGCAGCTCTATCTTGCAGCTCCACCGGGTTCCTCTCACAAGATTTGGAGCGCTGCCATGACTCTAGGTCTTACGAGAGTGAACTCTAGCCCCACAGGCTAGAGTTCACTCACCACTAGCACCACCAGGGATGGCAACACAGTCCCATCTCCCAGGCTAAAGGTAAGAAGGGAGGGGGGATACAATTAATGCTATTTAAAAAAAATTAATTTATAGATAATAATCTGCCCCTCCAACACTCAAGCCCTCCAAACATATTCACACACCAGCACCCTCACCCACACACTGCACCCCTGACACTCACAGCACCCTCACTCTCTCTCACACACACACACACACACACACACTGCACCCCTGGCACTCACAGCACACTCACTGACACACACACACACACACTGCACCCATGGCACTCACAGCACCCTCATCCTCACTCACAAACACACTCTGCACCCCTGGCACTTACATCATCCTCACACACACACACACGCACACACACGCACACACTGCACCCCTGGCACTCACAGCACCCTCACTCACACACAGACACACACACACCTTAAACTGAAAGAACCCTCACTCTCATACACACACACACTGCACTCTCACATGCACATAGCACCCCTCACTCACAAACACACTCTGCACCACTGGCACTCACATCACCCACACACGCACACACACACACACACACACACACTGTACCCCTGGCACTCACAGCACCCTCACTCACACACACACTGCACCCCTTACACTCAAAGCACCCTCACTCTCATACATACACACACTGCACCCTCACACGCACATAACACCCTCACTCAAACACAGCACCCTCGCACACTGCACCCCTCACACATCACCCTCACACACACACACTGCATAATACTCTTTCCTGGAATTTTTCTCTCCTGGTATTCCATCTATGGAGACACCAGAGACAAATTTCAATCAAACATAGTGCAAGCATGTTATTATATTTGCTTGCTCTGTGCAGAACAAATATGGGGCCTTTTTCTCACGCTAGAGCTCTTCAGCAGAGCTCTGTGCATGGTCTGCCCTGGAAGAGCATTGAACCAACATGCCCACTTTGTGATGGGGTGTGCTTGTCATTGGTGATGACAAAACACCCTATCTGGCCACGCCTCTTTTTCAGTGGGCAGCTGTAATTAAGAAATGCGCAGGCCGAATTTTCTGCCCAGTCCGGCCCTGGCCCTGGCCATGACCCAAGGTTTCCCAGCAGAACATTGCCAAGAGCATAACGCTGCCTCCTTCGGCCTGCTTTCTTCACATAGTGCATCCTGCTGCCATCCCTGCGATGCACATGTGTTCTGATATCTTTCTATTGTGGCCAGCATTAAGTTTTTCAGCAATTTGAGCTACAGTATCTCTTCTGTGTATTCAGGACAAATGGACTAGCCTAAGCTCCCTACGTGTATCAATGAGCCTTAGGTACCCATAATCCTGACCCCAACTTCACCATTTGTCCTTCCTTGCACCACTTTTTGTAGGTACTAACCTCTGAATACTGGCAACACCCCACAAGACTTTTTGCGTTTTGGAGATGCTCTGACTCAGTCGCCTAGCCATCACTATTTGGCCCTTGTCATATTCACTCAGATCTTTTTGCTTGCCCATTTTTGCTACTTTCAACATAAAATTTAGGACATGGCTGCTCACCTGCTGCCGTATATATCCCACTCCTTGACAGGTGCCATTGTAATGATATAATCAATGTTATTCACTTCACCTGTCAGTGGGTTTAATGTTGTGACCATCTATATATAGTGTATCTATATCACTTACTTTTTTAAAGTTAGGGCTTCGGTTAGAGATTTTTAAATCTTTGAAATGCGCTGAGATATAAGCATTCAGGTCTGGTGGGAGTTACGTTATAGGTAACCACATTTAAAGAAACGCTTGTTGTATTATATAATGGTTTGACTTCTTACCTGAGTCCGTCAGGAGCGGTTCTCTGACTCTACATCTGACATTGGAGAACTGGGAATTCTCTATCTGAGTTGAACCCAGTGGTGCAGAATTTAGCTCATTAGCTGAGAGGGATCAGCTGACACTACACTGCAATGCTTAGCTGAGAAGACCTGATGGAAGCTATTCAGCAGGAGATTCTGGCACTCCTGTAGCTGTAGTAGAGCCGAGAGTGGCATCTAGCTAAAATGGTTTGACTTTTTGTAAGAGCAATCCTGGCACCATAACCACTACAGTGCACTGATTTGATTGTTGTTTTAATTCAGCCCCGTCTTATCGGGAGAGGAGGTAGGGAGGCAGGGTAGATTTGTTTCGGTCTCCTCAGCTCCTTCCTCGAGGGCTGAATCAAAACACTGGCAGATAAAAATATCAGCAGTTGCCCGGAGTATAATTGCCATTAATCTTGGTCAAACTGGGACATGTATGGTCAAACTGGGACAGAAGAAATGTGGAGACAATCGCAGTGGAGGGAGAAGAGTACAGCTGAAGGAGGAAAAAAGAACAAATTATAAAAGACCTTGAGACTGTGAAAGAGACTACAGAAAGGCTACAGAACTAAAAGTAAGAGAACTGGAGACTGAGCAGACAAACTGCACAAGTCGTTATATGTTTCAATTATATCACTAAATTTACCACGAAAGGAAAACTACAATGACCATAACCACTAGAGAGCATTTTAGAAGTTATGTTGTCAGAAGTATCCTGGCTGCCTCACAGGATAAGTAGTCAAAGTATTTTTAAAAAGTTTAACAACCTAACTTACTTCGGGTCCACTGGGCGACAGTCACTATCTACTATAGAGTTGGAAGCTCCTACACAGAGCTTTTATTAGCTCCCTTATCTAATCCCTGCATACAACGAGGATATCTTTAAAACATAGACTGTAGGTCAGGCTCCCCCAAACTCCAGCCCCCCAGATGTTGCTGAACTACAACTCCTATGATTCTATGAATTAAATAGGTAGGCTGAGAATCATGGGAGTTGTAGTTCAGCAACATCTGGAGGGCCGGCGTTTGGGGAAGCCTGCTGTAGGTGGTGTGAGAAGCCCTGAATTGGCAGGGTGGACATCATATATAAAAAATTAACCACTAGCATAGATATCTACTCCAATTGCAGTGACAGGGCCCAAGAACAGTAAGGGCAGGGTTCAAAATTTCCACATGCCCCTAACCACTGACAAATGAAAATGTAACTCTGGTGAGTAGAAATTCCCACCTGGTGAACATGCCATGGACTCTCCAGGTTAGTAGTGGCAATAGGTATCAACAGCTTTGTGGGAGGCACAGGTTTTTAATTTGCCATTATGCAAAGTAGGCAGCTTCCTATAGGCACCTGTCTGATAGGGGTACCTACCCTGGAATTGAGAATTTGCATCTATAAAACTGCTAGGTTTTATCCCAGAGAGTAGGTATGTTGCAGATATGCAAGGATGTAATGCGGGGTTATGGACCCCTCTATAGTGCCTGCTTCATGTGTTGTAATGCCCCAACCCTGTGGACATCTCTTGTAACAGGAGCAATGCAAGGTTCCAGAAACACCTAGGGCTGGAACTGGAAGCCACAGCAATACTTGATGACCCTTCCAGTAACAAAGAGGTCCTCACCTCTCTATGCTCTCTACCCTCACCTCTCTACCCATAACATCTTGCTGCTCATGCTCTCAGGGATGAATAAATATCTGGATCCAGCTGCAATACCTAAGTAAGAGAGGGGTGTGTAGCAAAGTTCTTACCCCTGCATCCTCTCTCTACAGCAGACACATTTTTTAGACATGCATCATTTTGCAACATGGTAATTCAGTTTTACTAGCAAACCGGAGGTTAAACTACTACTAACCCCTTATAACAGATACAGACACAAAAATTATTTTCAGAACAGGGACCAAGCAGCCAAAGAACATGAAAGTTGTGCACAATGACTAGCTTTAAATTGTTGTCCATAGTTGTCCAAAATATGTATATATATTCAACTGTTGAAATAAAATGATTTATTCTGTTGTTTCTCAATCAAAGGATTATGATCATATTGAGCTACTCCCGATTCTGGCCAAAAAACAAACTGCGTTTCATATGTTACAATACTTCCCTGGAGGCCGCAATTTTGTGCTGGCTGGTTTTTACAACAGGGACTGCATCCATAGCTCACCAATCATGGCTAACATTCAAAATCATTAGAATTTTTGTAAGGCTGTTCGGTAAGCAGAGTGCTTTCTCAGCCTCTCCCCACACGCCATGTGTGCAAGACCACGTTTCTGCTGTCCGATGAGCAGTACCTGTTTATGTTTCCTGGAGCGTGGTGCATACACCAGAAGGGGAATAGTGCAATAAAACGTAAAGCACTCGCAGAACACACCTGCACACTCCAGCCCACACACTAACGTGTCGCGACATACAGTTTGGAAAGCATTGCCCTTATCTCGCTGCACCACCTCCTCCCTCTAAGTAGCCAAACAGAGTATTATAATAAGCAGCAGCTTCTCAAAGCAGCTGCCTGATGTAAAACAAAAACAAAAAAACACACTAATATCCTTCTGCCCTGTCTAATAACTGTAAAGATCAGGTGCTAAAGAGTCCCACATCCGGAGCCTCAGACCTGTTTTCCCCAACTCCCAAGCAACGTGTACGTCTTGCTCATTTTGTAAGAAATGTTCTTTCTGCATTGGGCAACAGATTTTTTTTAAAAACAGTTTAATTTCAGCTGGCAAGATTTATCAAAATGTTCTGTTCTAAAAAGTGAGGCAGAAATATATAAGGGAAGTAGTCAATAATGCAATGGGCTTGCTGGTTCCGCTTTTTTCCATAGTGACAACATCCACTGTATCTATCACAAGGCTAACAAGGCATTTGTCTTGGTGGGCACTTTCCAGGTGGATGGCAAAAAACATTGCCCTCAAACGCTGCTTGGATGCCTCCACAACTTTAACATATGCCTTGCTTACCTCGTGTCATGGGGGAGCCCAAGAGATCCCCAACTGGCCACCTTAGCCCTCCTTCCCCCAAGGCAGGTGGCTGTGCGAGCTGTAGTCTTCCTTCTCTTCTTGCTCTGTTCCCTCGTGCACCCTGCAGTAATGCTGGGACCTGGAATATGATGTCATTAAGGCCCCGGCGATGTGGCGGGTGAGGGAGCAGAGAAAGTCAAGCAGGAAGAGTACAGGATCATAGCAACCACACTGGACCCAAGGGCAAGGATCCACTCCTCCTCCTTTAAAGTTAGGGAGGCTGGATGGACCTAATACAAAACAAAATATAATACTTTGCGAGTGTCTGTCAGTGAATGTGCGTGTCTGTGAGTGTATGTGTGTGTTTGTCTGTGAGTATGTGTGACTGTCAGCGAGTATGTCAGTGAATATATCTGTCGATGTGTGTGTCTGTGAGTGAGTATGTGTCTGTGAGTGTGTACTAGTGTGCAGGGCCGGCCTTAGGCATTTAGGCACTTTGTGCGAAAAATCTTCACAGCACCCCGCATCCCCCCATCACACACACACACACACACACAGGCAGACAGCCACACACAGGCAGACAGACACACACACACATACGCAGACAGCCACACACACACACAGGAAGACAGCCACACACACGCACACAGAGGCAGACGGCCATACACACACAGGAAGACATCCACATACACAGAGGAAGGCAGTCACACACACACAGGCACACAGCCACACAAACACACACAGGCAGACAGTCGCTCACGCACACAGGCAGACAGTCACGCACACACACAGTCACACACACACACAAACACAGGCAGACAGTCACACACACAGACGCACACAAACACACACAGGCAGTCATACACACACACACACACACACACACAGGCAGATAGTCATACACACAGGCAGACAGTCACGCACACACAAAGTCACACACACACAGGCAGACAGACACACACACAGGCAGACAGTCACGCACACACACACTATGTCACACACACACACAAACACAGGCAGACAGTCATACACACACACGCACACAGGCAGACAGTTATACAAACAGGCAGACAGTCACGCACACACACACACAGTCACACACACACAAACACAGGCAGACAGTCACATGCACAGACAGACAGTCACACACACAGACACACAGTCACACACACATACACACAGGCAGACAGCCATACACACACACACACACAGACACACACACAGGCAGACAGTCACACACAGGCAGACAGTCATACACACACACAGAGTCACACTCACACTGACAATCACACAGTTACCTCTGTTCATTGTGAAGGCAGTACAGATCCTGGAGACTGTTTGTTGGAGAAGCAGGGACTCCTTCCTGCTACCTCTGCAGCAGTTATCCGGCACTTTTAGCTCCGCCCCCATTGAACTGAAAGCTCTGCCCCGCTGCATGGGAAGCCCTGCCGCACGGTAAGCTCGGCCCCCTCAGCAAATTTATTTCTTTATTTTTTTAAATCCCAGCCGGCCATGTGTGAGCTGTGTCGGACGTCGGGCGCCCCCTGCTCCATGGCGCCTTGTGCATGTTTGTCAGAGTGTGTAAAATCAGACAGGGTATGTGTGTCTGTGAGTGGGTGTGTCTGTATGTGTCAACTCAGTGAGTGTGTGTAACTGTCAGTGAATGTGTGTGTCAAATACATCACTGGTGACACCCTCACAATTATTTCTTTAGACAACATAGAAACTTTAGTCAATAAACTATGAAAATTTTCCCTAATGTATTTTTAAAGGGTTACTCCAAGCACCATACCATTTTAGGGATTTGAAGTGGGTGTCATCAGCCCGCTCCGGAACTTTCTTTGCATATAATGTCAGTCATTGGCTGAAAGTGGTCAGCTGTGGCAGAATCTGGAATCATGTCATTGGACCACCAGAGGGCTTTGGAACCCGGTGGGGACCCACGTAAGGATCCCATTCCATTACCAGGGAGCTGGGCCAAGGTACACCTGGCATCATAATACCTATAGCGGGCTGTAGAAGGTTTCACATAAGGAAATTGGCTCTGTTTATAGGTCAAGGAGCAGAAAAGCTCAAATGCACCACAGCCAGCCTTTCAATATAAATTAGCTGAATTTGGATCTCCATTCAGGTCCACTATACGCTAAGTATCTGACTCTGCTTGATTTTCTGCTTATTCAGTCCTCTATGTGGATTATATTTTTTAATGTGTGCTATTTTTGGAATAGATAAAACTGATTTCTTTTCATAACACCTGCCTTTCGTAAGTAGGCATGTGTATTTCGTTGCAGACAATTTAGTTCTTGAAATTTCCTGTTACATTATGACCATCGGATGCTATTGTTCCATCACATTCCGGTGATGTCAAATTACATAAAGAGAACTCAGCAAAACTACTTGGAACATGCCACCAAGCTAGCACATCGATCATATCGCTATTCTCCAAATCAAATTGCAGACAGTGACCAGAGTGCTTTGCTTTTATAAATCTCTGTATATGAAATAATATCATGTTTGCTAGACTGCAAAAGACTTCAGTATGCAGCAAACAAATATATGACAGAATTACACGCTAGGCAAATAGACAGAATTTTACAGTTTCCAGTCTCTCTGAGTGAGAAACATCACACAAAGATGATATCGCCATGTAGGACATGTAGAAATTATTAATTGTACCCAATGCAAAAAGTAACAGACTTAAATAGGGCATTCCAAGCAAACAACAACTGTAGTTCATTATAGTGGTTATGGGTGTCATCACCCCTATTCTATGAAATTCTTTTGGAGTGGTTGAGCAAAAAGGTGCTCTTTCAGGAACTGCAGAACTCACAGTTATGCATTATCAAATGCAAATCCATCTAACCTTTTAGGCAATGATATGCTTAAAGCAATGTGGGTGGGTAAGCCTAGCACTCTAGCCGCATGAAACCCGAGCACCTGACAATTTTGCTAAGCCTGGGGAAAATACACAGATTCCTAAGCGGGAATACCTACTAAAGTGCACCACCCACGTCCGGGGTACCACGGGGACTCGATTGAAGTCTTACTCACAAAAATAGGCCTTGCTGCGGCCTACTGGGACTCCAGCTGAGGGGAGATGGCCACTCTCCTCGCTCCAAAGTCCACAGAGTGGCCCTGCTGACCTCTCAAGCCTCCCTCCCCTCCGCGGACTGGTGGGGGTTATCCCGATTCCAACTGGGCAACTATATACAGCTCTAACTGTACTTGCCGTCCGATTCCAGCCCGATCCCAACCCCTCTAGACATGATAGAGCACAATAGATACCTGTCTAGAGAGGCTGGAGGAAACTTTCAGGCGATTCTGGATGCAGCTCCGAAAGCATATGGAGCCCACTCCACTCACACTCAGAGATGGTGTATAGAGCAGCAGGATACAAAGGGCGGGAAAGCCCCCTTGAGGCAGTAAGCCACCAAACCGGCTATCTACCCGGTGGCCTGAAACATGAGGCACTAAGGAACATAAAACAAAGCAGTGACCCCACTTGAGAAAGCACGCTTACCGAAAGCAGCAACCAAAGCCCAAAGCCTCAGAGTCTCCCAAACTGAGGAATATCTTGGTCACCATGAGTGTCAGAGCTAAGGGAATAAAGTGGTCAGCCCGCAAGATCACACTTCATAAAAGTCGTCCTGCGATCATCCTGCCAGACCGTCTTACAGGAACTCTCCTTATGCCGCTTAAAGGAGTCGGATGAATCTGGCGGCAAGCCAAACAAGCCGAGCACCATCTCCTTAACCAAGAACAGACGCATATCTGCCTTTTTCTTGATATTATATACTACTTGTCTGTTATTTTGTGTTCCTTTTTCTCTTGTAATTTAACCGTTTTAAGTATGGTGACGTTATTCTAAGTTTAGCCCCAGTGGTTTTACTCTATCACCCATCTCGATGTCATGTCATGGAACAATCCTGTTTTTACCTAACAACAGCCTACACCATGCTGCCAATTACCAATAGTTTGCCACACCCATCTAGTTATGCATTTTTAGCACATCTCTACCTACTCCTGCAAATTCGCACCACACTACGGTAAGCTTTCATGCTTAGCTGTGACATGTATACTTTGCTTGATCCCTATGACCAAAAAAAATGTGCTGATAATCCTAATGTTATGCCTTTGTTCTGACTACTGTGCCTCCAGTTGCTGTTGTGGCATTTCAGGTATCTTTGCAACTTTTATTATGCGCACATCAAAAATAAAGAATTATAAAAAAGAAAAAAAGAAACAGCAGTTAGGCTTTCAGTAAAGCTTGCAACAGACAGGCAAGGGATATGATTTTTTTTATTGCAACAAAATCTGGGGGTTCATCACCCCATATCCCCCTACAAGCAGGACGTGGTTCCATATACTCCTCAAGCTAATATTTATGGATGTTCTTGGTTCTTTGAGTATGGTAGTAAGACGATGTTACATTTTCCAGAGTCTTTTCCCAGTCGTGATAAATTACATGAGGATTTGTATTCCTTGCTTCTATGTTGTAACATAACATTTTTACCAGTGACTTACATATTTGTCCACAAATTTTAGCCCTCTCATATCCCATCACATTTTGTTATCTTGCGAATGGTGCGCGAGACAGTCTGTCACATTTTGCTGCCATCTTGGAATTGTCTCACAAAAATGTTTCAATGTAGAAGACGTTGCATTCATACAATCTCCTAATAAAATCTCAGCCAATCTCACAATATATCATACATCAGTTTTGCACTGAGAATGTGTCTCTCTTATTGAACCTCATCAAAATGCCTCGTTCTCCCAACTCGTAGCCAATACAAGTGCCCTAACATGATATCATTCTGAAATCGCTTTTTCTTTAACTGGAAAGCACTAAAATCCATAGACACATCTGTGTCTATTTTTATTATGAAAGGTAGCTGAGCCAGCAGGAAGTTGTACGCCAAATAAATAATTACTAGATTCTATTTAATTTCCTAGGAATATAGCATTTTTTTTTTATTTCCGAAACATGGCTGGCTTATTTCTGATGCCTGTACTTAGAGCGCAGACGTTCTCTCTTCCATAACTATCTTTAAGCCTCTCCTCTAGAATCCGTGACCTAGTTTTCTGTTTATAAGGTGCAGGGCACTGGATGCTGAGTTCACCTGGCACATCTGCTCAATGCAGCACGGGGAGCAACTGCATCAAAGCATCGCACATTATCACTCTCTCACCTACCCTGCCCACCAAGCTGCCTCCACCATTTCATCTTGCAGATCATCCATGAACGCCTAACCCTTCGCATGCCAGAATAGTCTGTAATTTATTTTATTTTTTAACAGCTCTGTGGCACGTAGCAGGTTAAATTCAAATTAAGCTAATCCAGGTCACAAAGCTAAACGCAAGTGCTTCGTATGTGCATTAATTATTATTAAAAGATGGTCTGCTGCACATCCCCTCCAGCTCTAAAAAGGTTAAATTAAGTCAGTAACAGGATTCGCACAAGGAGGATTTATATCCAAATCCTATATCAACTGTGATGTGGACCCCTTTGCAATCCTTCTCCCCTGTTGATCCTGTGCAAAGCAACTCTTCTTCCCCAGTGCTGGAGGAGAGATGAATTAAGGCACAGATTATGATGTCATAATTATTTCTCAGCATATTCTCTCAGTGGGACCCGCGGGTTCTGTCTGTGTTTTTACTCCGTTCTCAAGTGGATTCAAGGGTCGCGTAGTCTGGATCTGACTCCTGCATATTCTACACGTATTTGATATTAACAGTTGCGTTTGAGATGCCTTTAAATCGTCTTGGCTGAAACATTTTAAATGTCAAGTGTTATATGAGTAAAGTTGAAAATGCCACTGAATTAGAAAGAGAGAAGCATCGTTCAGGCGCCATTAATAATGCTGTTTTAAATTACAGGGGCTTAAGATAGGGTGGTTTATGACTAACACTGGGGTGTGTAATGCAGGCCTACGCAACAATGGTTACTTGCCTTTAAACTTTCTGGACCACCAAAGAGAGCGCTATTTGGAGGGGTGAAAGGGGATGTGGTGAGGCATTGAACAGTACCAAGGACTTGAGGGAGTTTGATGTACGAACAGAAAGTGTCATTGTTGAAAGTGTCCAAGACTTTCCACCCAGCACCCTGGAACTCTGCCCTAGATCAGAGGATGCTCCCGGCCCGGTCAGAAATGAACATCCAGACCGTTCAGGGTAGACACCTCCAATCCCAGTGCAATTTGGAGAGAATAGGCACTTCCTGAAGAGCTATGCGGGAATGGCACAAGTTTGGGGATGCAGGTACAAGAACATTGTTTTTAATATATGTTATTTGGCACCAATGTGGTCTGACCCAGATATAAAAGAGTGTCATTTGTCCCAATAAAGCAGTTCATCTTTTCCCTACACTAAGTTTTGGCTAATGTTTGGGCAAACCAACTATAACAGCTATAATTACTTGGGCTATTACGAGGAAAAGGGAGTCCTTGGCGGCGACACTTGGGTTCTTTGTGAGTAGGCCACCACAGCCCTTCCTACTCTTTCACAGAGTTTAACACTGTGAAACGACGCTGGACGTCATCATGTTTTGCATGAGAACATCCAGCGTCTTCGAATACCCCACAAGAAAGCACTGAATCAATGCTTTCCTGTGGGGAAGGCCTAATGTGTGCGGCACTCGCTGAAAAAGGTAAGTGGGTTCGATGGTCACTATACCCCTTGAGTGCCGCAGTGAAGGGGGAGCATGAGGGAGGGGCGTCAGAGAACACTTCAGTGTTAGGAATACAGCTAATGTCTGTGCCCACAAGTTCTCCTTAAAGTCACCACACACTAGAAGAAGGAATAGAAAGCAAAGGCAAGTTATACAGTTAAATATGTTTTTAAGATGGAGTCAAACGCGCATACAGTAATCTGCTACTTAAAGTCAAGACTCTGTATTAATCCTCTGAGTGCCAGCAATGTGTGCAGTTAATCTGACAGCGTTTGGGATTTTTATACAAACGAAAAGGACCATCATATCCACTGCTTCTGTCGAAAACACCTTGCCTTGCCAGCATTTTTTGTCACTTGACGTAGATTTGACATCCAGTTCATTGTAGGTATACATGACAGTATATCCATCTAATTTCCGTGCTGCTAAATTTTCTTTAACGCAGAATAGTTTGGGCTGCCTTGCTCCAAAGTTTCCTGCACTCTATCAATGCCACCGCCAAGAAATCTCTGGTACAGAGATTGGCTATATACTCCACAACACATCATAAATCAAATAAATATATCATGGCATTCTAATATTATTATACAAATGCTTTCATTGCATCTAGTTACGTTTTGGTGCTTTTTTTTTGTCTTATCTATAATCTTTTCTGCCACAAGTGCCAATGATGTATGTTGTAGCAATCAGCTGATATATATTAGTAAAGTTAAAAAAATTATCTTTCCTGCTGTTTTTTTAGTAGACTTCAAACTGTCCCAATTTGTCCTCGCCGTCACCCCTGCCCCAGACTTTTTTTTCTGTGCTGCTGGAGTGAGCAATGAAAATGCAATATGTAATTTTGACATCCCTTGAAGGTTTGTACGCTAAACCGTGAAATGTGGTGAATGGAGAACCCAATATACTAAATTTAGAACAATTCACTTCTCTGGGCATATTTTAGAATTTTCCCATCTGTCTGTTTTTTTTTTTTTGTTTTTTTTTATTCTTTATTTTAGTTGTGCTCGGAATAACAACAATCTTGCGTGGCCACAACAGCCGTAGCAAGCATATTTATAACATTTCAAATTGTGGCAGATCAGAAAGCACATTTTATACATATATTATATGAAATTAGCAAACCATGTGATATCCATATACAGCAGGAACCATACTATAACATTAGATTAACAGGCTATGGGACTTCAGGCGTTTATATCAAGTAGTAGGCTTCCTGTGAGTTTTAGGCAACAAGCTTGAAAGTTTTAATAAATGATTATCGTCGTAAGTAATGGACATGCTTAACTGAGTTTGCTTACAAATTGTGTCACACTTAGATAAGTAGGCAACATGCATAAAGTTTTAACTGTGTATGAACTACCACTGTTGAGTGCTGAGTGTCACCCCCTCACCCCCCCTATTACTTGTTCAGTCCAGGTTTATAGACTAAATTTGTGTGGCAGAGAGACTTGCTTTCAAAGTGTCCTCACATGTGTCTCGGTAATCTCTGCTTTCTTTGGGCTCAGCGTGTTCCCGCCGCAGGTCGGCTGCCCATGTGTGGTGTGATTCCGTCGGGGTCACCTGGTGGGCGCTGTGCAGCAGACCATGGGTAGTGTGTGGCTCCCAGCGGGGTACCTCTGGATCTCAATGTGTCAGGGTAATGACAAGTTGCGGCTCAGGATCCTGTGGTCTGTTCTGTGTGGCTTGTGTTTGCCCTCTTCACTGCCTGTCGCGGTCTTATCCAGGCTGTGTGGCTCATTTAAATGTGAGGATGCCTGCGGGTGGATGGCTGCAGTAGTGGTCTGTGCTGCTGGTGCCTTCCATCTGTCTTGTTTGCTGCCATTGCAGGTAAGTAAGTGGTTTCTGGTTTCAGCGCCCGCACATGTGGCCTCCGCCATCTTGGTTGCACTGTTTCCATTGCGGGTCGGGGCACCTTTGCTGCGGCACCTTGTGTGCATTGTGGTGGTCGGGGCTCGAGGGTGAGGACCGGGATCACCCCCCCGGTCCATAGGGGGGGGAACGGAGCCGGTTCCTCGCGGGTCTGGCTCTTGGCAGAGCAGCAATTGGCGTGACAGCTGGGCAGCGGCCGTCTGCCCCGCTCACCGCCGGAGTAGGCCTCGTTGTGCCAGTAAGGATTCTTCCTCCAGGGGACTGAAACCCATTGGGCCAGCCTCACCCTGGTTTTAGTGCTCTCCACCCGGTAAGGGCCACCATCGCCGGACGTTTTAATGTCGTAAATCTCGATTTTATAGCTTAGTTAGTCTGTAGTTGCTGGAGCTGGTCTTACATGCGCCTGTCCAGCTCGGCGGTCCGGCCCCGCCCCCCCCCCATCTGTCTGTTTTGACCTACACTTTACAGATTTTAGTTTAACATAATTAATTGTTTAGGGAATAGAAGAAAGTGACCATGGTCTCATATCTTTAACCAGAGCTGATTTAATAATTAGAGCAATATTAATAGAATGGTTTGGGATGGTTCAAAACCAGTATGCGGACTTGAACGTAATTGTCACAATCTCTTACCTTACTCCTTCGCGCCCACATGGTGCAGGATCCAAGGCTGGCTCCTCTCACAGTGTGTTCGGCATATCCCACGCCGGAGACTGGAATCGCGTCCCTTTTTGATGATGCGGGGCATATGCACCGGTCCCACGTCATCAATACTGTCCCAGAACGTTTTGGGGGCGTGGACTTACAGCAAAAGACGCTCCCTTCTAAAAAGGGTGCCTTTTGCTTTGTTCCTTGTCCTATTGTGGTTCCTTGTGTTCCCCTTAGTTCTATTTGGTTCTCCTTATGATTGTATTGATATTTCTGTGTTTTGACTCGGCTTGGCTTTAGACTTCTCTGTTCTCTGGTTCCCTGATTCGGCTTGTATTTTGACTTTCTGATTTCTGGTATCCTGACCCGGCTATTCTCGTATCGTTCTCCTGATCTCTGGTATCCCGACTGTTGGCTATTCCTTGACTACTCTTTTCTACCTATGTTAAACCCGACCATTCTAAGGAAAAAAAAAACAGACATAAAAGTTTGTGCAAAAAAATTGTGCAAAAGCACCGTCTCTTATATAGTTAATTTATTGTGCAAACATCCTACTCACAGCAGCCAGATCCTCTGCCTGTGAGACTGTGACAGAGCTCTTGTACTCCAACCGAATACCTCCGCCAGTCCGCTTCCTCGCTTCTGCAGGGGAACCTGAAATGCTTCAGCCGCAGCTGCCGAAGCTTGACTGGGGTCTTTCCGGATCTCCTCCACCCGACCAGCTGCAGCTCCATTCTTCCAGGGAGGTATTGTCTCATCGGCCTATTCCTCTGCAGTCCTCCTTCCTGTTTGAATCGTGCAGCCAGTCAACATGTCCAAAGACTCTGTTACTGGAATCTCTAAAAATTCACAGAGTACACACAGTTCCAAATAGAACTAACATATACAGCTTTATTTTTACTTGTGTTTAACCTATATGCTCATTACATTAAAATTACTGCGACAACTTCAATAAATTACAAATAACCAAATTATATCAGAAAACATACAGGAATGTATAATAATATAAAGATTTATTCATAAAGAGATGGGGAAGACAATAATTAATATGAACTATCTCTCCTGACTGCAAAATTCACTACACCCTGTTCCAAATTATTATGCAAATTCTATTTAAGTGTCACAAAGATTAAATATTTTGTTTTTCAGTTTAACTTATGGATGGCATTGTGTCTCAGGGCTCTTTTGATCACTGAAAACAATCTCAGACACCTGTTAAAATTAGATTGCCAGGTGAGCCCAATTTAAGGAAAAACTACTAAAGGAGGGTGTTCCACATTATTAAGCAGAGCACCATTTTCATGCAATATGGGGAAGAAAAAGGATCTCTCTGCTGCCGAAAAGAGTGAAATAGTTCAATGCCTTGGACGAGGTATGAAAACATTAGATATTTCACGAAAACGTAAGCATTATCATCGCACTATTAAGAGATTTGTGGCTGATTCAGAGCACAGACGGGTTTGTGCAGATAAAGGCACATTGGGAAGATTTCTGCCAGACCCATACATCGGATTAAGAGAGCAGCTGCTAAAATACCATTACATAGCAGCAAACAGATATTTGAAGCTGCTGGTGCCTCTGGAGTCCCACAGACAGAAGGTGTAGAGCCCTCCAGAGTCTGGCATCTGTGCATAAACCTTCTATTCGGCCATCACTAACCAATGCTCACAAGCAGAAATGGCTGCATTGGGCATAAAAATACATGAAGACTCATTTTCACTGATGAGTGCCGTGCAACCCGGGATGGTCCAGATGGATGGAAAAGTGGATGGTTGGTGGACAGCCACCCCGTTCCAACAAGGCTGCGACGTCAGCAAGGCGGTGGTGGAGTCATGGTTTGGGCCGGAATCATGGGAAGAGAGCTGGTCGGCCCCTTTAGGGTCCCCGAAGGTGTAAAGATGACCTCTGCAAAGTATGTGGAGTTTCTGACTGACCACTTTCTTCCCTGGTACAGAAGGAAGAACTATGCTTTCCGTAATAAAATCATCTTCATACATGACAATGCACCATCTCATGTTGCAAAGAATACCTCTACATCAATGGCTGCTATGGGGATAAAAGGAGAGAAAGTCATGGTGTGGCCTCCATCCTTCCCTGACCTCAATCTTATTGAGAACCTTTGGAGCATCCTCAAGCAAAAGATCTATGAGGGTGGGAGGCAGTTTACATCCAAATAGCAAAACAGCAGCTCTGGGAGGCTAATCTGACATCTTGCAAACAAATTCAAGCAGAAACTGTCAAAAAAACTCACAAGTTCAATGGATGCAAGACTTGTGAAGCTGCTATCAAGTAAGGGGTCCTATGTTAAAATGGAACGTGACCTGTTGAAATGTTTAAAAAGTTAAAATGTTGTTATAAGTTTGATTGAAATAGCTTTTGATTTCAGTAAATATATGCTGCAAACACAACAAATGACAATTTTCAGTTCTTTACAACCTATAAATAATAATAATTTGGAACAGTGCATTGTAAGTTTTTTATGTTTAAAAAAAATACTGTTATCATTAGGAGGTTTGTTCAATAAAATTTGAATTGTACTCTTAATACAGTATATACTCGAGTATAAGTCGTTTTTCAGCACATTTTTTGTGCTTAAAAACCCCCACTCGATTTATACTCGAGTCACTGTCTGTATTATGGCAACTTAGAGAGCCGCGGCCGTCAGAGCCATGGCAACGATCCGCGCGGCAAACAAGACCGCGAGACTGACAGTGGAGCTGACCGGAACGGAGGAGAAGGGAGCTGACAGGAACTGACAGGAGCTGCAGGAAAGGTAAGTAAATGCTTCCTGCTGGCCCCCCCACTTCACAGCCCATGCCACTGGACCACCAGGGATTAAGATAGCCCCCCTCCCTGACCAGTTAACAAGCAGGGAGGGGGGACAAAAAAAAAAATTAAAATAAAAAAATAATAATATTAAAATATATATTTTTTTAAATAATAAAAATGCCCTCCCCCCACCCAGTTCACACACACTACACAAACACACACTCTGCATTATATACACAGAGTGTGTGTATATAATGCAGAGTGTGTGTTTGTATGAGTGTGTGTATATATAATGCAGAAAAAAAATCACAGAATTTCATAGCCCCAAGATTTACCCTCGACTTATCCACGAGGCATAGCATATTTCACAATTGTTGGTCACAAAACTGCACTCGACTTATACATGAGATCGACTTATACACGAGTATATACGGTAGTTGATAACATGATATCATGTTGCATAATAATTTGGAACAGGGTGTATATGCAAATCTACTTGAATATGCAAATTAACAAGCCTTGCCATTCAGGTAGTTCTGCTTCAAGATCTGTGCATCCAACAGGTGGTGCTGTACAGGCTCCACAGCCAAATCCATCTAGTTGATTGTAAGCATCAGCAGGACAGGAGAGCACACAAACCACCACATTACACACACCCTGCACCCACAATGGGCACAGGGTGATTTAAACATAAGAGTCATCCAGAGACCTAGTTAAATTGCCCATCTTAAGCTCTTGGTGATGGTGACTACCATCACAAAGATAAGTCTGATGGTTTGTGTCCAGTCAGATACTTCTCAGAGAACACAGAACACATGCACGGTAATAACTATGTCTGCCAATCCATTCCCTCGGTATGAGAAGTTCTGACACGGAAGTCTGATACACTTTGCTAATCCCAGACAGAGACTAGTATGTGTGGAAAATTCAATATGTAAACAGTGCTTTGTCTTATTTACCTTTATTTATCAGACTGCATGGGTAGATAAAGTGATTTTGGTGCTTAGATTGCCCCTTAATGCCTTTCACATTTCAGTTATCTAAAATTTGGTGTTTAGAGAATAATCCTGAAAATCCCCACAATGGGGGGGTGTGGCCTGGACGCTGATCAAGATGGACGCTTAATCACAGCGCTCCGCTCCACCAAAGCCCTCAATAAGCTTTTATAATCATTCCCTGCACGCTTTTGCTGACAAATGGGCCGCAACAGAAGGTCCGAACACCCCCACACACCGAGGGGGGCCCACTCTAAATTACACCAAGACCCGATGGACGGGTATGTCCGCTCACAAAGGGGCCCGGATGACGAGGCTGACAATTTAGGATCAGGGCCGCCATCTCCGGCCTCAACAGCCGGCACCGAGCCGACGGCACTGGATCGCATTGGAGAGGAGCTATGTATCATAGCAACCTCCATGGTGACTAAAGGCGACCTCCTTACCCATACAACCTCCATACAAGATGCCCTCTGGGCAGAAATTGCGGGGATCCGGTTGGAGGTTGGCACCCAAGCAGGCCGCATTCAATCACTGGAGACAGCTCTGGAGACACAAGCAGCCAGGAGCTCTACGCTTGATACCGCGGTCACCAGACAGGGGGACCTCCTACTTAACATGCGGCATGCCATTGAAGATCTGGATAACCGGGGCCGCCGCTGCAATATTCGAATCCCCTGAAGCGGATGGCGGGGAGAATGGGGAGGAGCTACTCTCCGGCCTGTTTCACACTATATTGCAGCAGGAGGCGCCGGCGCATTTTAAACTTGACAGGGCACACAGAGCTCTGCGACCTCGAACGCCAGAAGAGGGCCCTAGAGATTTGATCTGCTGCCTCCACTCGTATCGACTCAAGTAGGCCATCATGAACAAGGCGAGGGAGCGGCCCACGTGGCCCTATATGGGCGCGCAAGTAGCCCTCTATCATGATTTATCCCCGATGACGCTGGACGCCCGGAGAGCTCTTTGGTCAGTTACCGCCATGCTGAGGGAACGTGGGATCCCGTACAAATGGGGGTTCCCGTTCGCCCTTCTTGCTCGTGCCCAGGATGGATGGATCTCTGCCCGCCACCCGGATGACGTGCTGAGCCTGTTGGAGGGACAGGGCCTGCCGCCTATGCTGGTCTGCAACTGGATCATGGAGTCACTGGGCCCACGACCCCGACCTCAGAGAATGCCCCGGCGGCGAAGAGGGGCGACCCCGCCGGGTCCCCCGCCACGTAGACGTCCGGACCACAGAGACCCAGGGGAGTGAGTACAATCACCGCTCCGGCGGTTCCAACGACATTGACGGCCTACTCACTCGCCCACAACTAAATGACAGCTACAATTTAGTTTAAAATGTATACATAAACGCATGCGGATGCTAACTCTTCAACATGTAACAAGAACAAAACCGGGGAAGAAAATAAAAAAAAGAGGTTTTCTTTCTTGTAACTCTGAATAGGACCTGCGTGTCCACCAGGCATATGTTGCATTTGCTTGTATCACCTGCTCTATAAATGAAATAAAAGATTTACAATGGTATTTATTGCTGTGGATTTTTTTTTTAATGCACTCATATGCAGTCAAAATGACATCATAAAGCCCGACAGCATTAAAGCTCACAGTTATGTGTCGTTTTCTTTTGTTATCTGCCACACTCCGATTAAATAATCTTTCCCGTATCCTTCCTATGATTGGGCTCTAGATTTCTCCCTAATCTGGACAGGACTGGACTGGATTGTGAAGCCAATTTATAAATTGTTTTACTTACATGATAATGAAACTGGAGTCTAACACATAAAATAGATTCTAGTGTACTCACCCTTTAAGGAGTTCAGGTGGTCATCATATGTTATCTGCAAAAATACATTAAAAAAAACAAAACAAAGAATCACTTAATGGCAGTAATATATTAATTTTATTAGAATAATTAAACGCAGCTCGAGTTTCTCACCGTCAGTACTGCTTTAATTGCAGAGGCGGAAAGATAGCAGAAGTCCTAATTCCTGGGGTGGTTCTGTTGAGTCAATCGATGCTTATTTTATTGATACAAGTAGGGCTGCACCTAACTTTACAACATTTATTATTTAACATAGCAAGGTGTATGGTCAAAATTGGGTTAGAGTATTTCCCAAAATATAGCTGTTCAATACTATGCAAGCCTTTAAGAAATGTAAAAAGACAGAAGAGCACAGTACATCAACAGCCACATGGGAGGTGTTTGCAGATGGGTATTGACGGCGCTTTGTTTCATTGGAATAAATGTTTCCTATAAAGGAGAAAGAATTCTGCTCCTATCTTATACAATATTTAGTGATTTTTAAAAAAGTACTGGCACTCACGAATGGTGACTACTAATCCCCTCCCAAAAATATCTATAGAAATAGAATAAAGGTTTATACTGATGTTTTTGTCTTCATTTGGACCAGTTAGTATGGTTGCTCGTAAAGTTTTCAAATTATAGATTGTGGAATGTGTTTCCACCTAACTAAATGTGTAACTATAAAAGTAAAAGGGCAATCTGTGCTACAAAAAATAGTAATAATAAAATATCTTTGCAGGTCCCTTTCTGCTGCAGTGAGTACACATAACATGGATTTACATGTTCAGGTCTGACATTGTACTGGGTCACTGATCTTCAGAGCCTGTTTCTGTTTTGGAGTAAGGCTTATTACCTTTTCCAGTTATGAATAGCAATGTATAACAAATTACTTAATACACTGGATCAGTCACTTACATAATTAAAGGTGCACGCGAATGTTGGAAATACAAGCAGCAGGTTTACTTCTATAAATAAGCTTTACAGACCTCCCTGTAAAAGCAAAATAAGCTCTCAGCTAACCCAATGTTTCTCCATAGAGATGCAGTGATTTGAAGTGGTTATGGTAGCAGGAGTCTGTATGTGCAGCGTTTCAGCTTAAAGAGCCGCATAAAAAGAGATATTGGCACTTGTCTGCCAGGGGATAGTTACATCCTCGGTATTGGTGGTTTAACTCTGTTCCGGGCTGCCTGTCAATTCAATGCATATTTTACGTTTGTCCTCAGTGCGCTGGTGACAGAAGTAATCAGCTTCACCCTTACAGACAAAGCCACTCCCTCCCATAATGTATGCAGCCTTCCCCACTTTATCGCACTTCATTTCCTATCTGTTTCTCTTTATTGTCCCCACTCTCTCCCTCCTCTTGCCGGCCCAGTGAAGACTGTGCTGGACAGTGCAATAGTACGCGGAAAGCATCGCAGGATGTTTTGCCCCATCGCTTGATTACACGTAAGTTTTAAAGTTGTTGTTTTTTAGCATTTAAACAGGGAGGAAAGACCTAATAGTACTGCCCAATAGGAGATTTTTGATTTAAAAAAAGTAAAGTGTAAAAAGAGTTACCGTAAACCTTTAACCCTGAATGGAATGATGGCATGGCGGTTTCCACCCACTATAACCACTTTAATGATATATAGAAGTTGCAGTGCCTGCAGTGTTCCTTTAAGGTTGAGAAAAATTGCTCTAAAGTTCAAGCGTGTTGAGGTAACATCATTCTAAGGATTATTTATACATACTCCCACACGGACCGTTTCCTAACTAGCTAGACTTTGTGTGCCCTTTCTTTACTTAATTCCAATTAGATGCATCTTTGCTTCTCAATTCACCTCTCCCCACTGATGTTTTTTTGTATCAAATAGAAAGTATGGCCAGAAAAACTACCAATAAATATCGGTCTAAATGGCTGTGGCCACAGCAGAGATGTGTCCACTGTTATTTGTATACAGATCCCGGCAATGTGTGTTCCATTTTAGTAATGGTAACATATACCTTAGGAAACATATATTTCCTCTATTGTAATCTAGCCGTATTATAACACTCCAGAGATATTGTAACTATTCCAAGATAAGAGCATCTGAAAGGCTGTTAGATTATGGGCTTCGTATAAAGGTGTTATGTACAATCTAAACTGCACTAAACAGCATCAAATTGAAAGCACTCAGGCATATAGGAACGTCTCTGCAATTTGTAAAACATTTATTCCATATATTGACATAAAAACTTTTTTTTTTATGTATTGATTGTATTTTCATAGCTTCCTACACGATAACACTTTTTATAGTGATATCCAAATGAGTGGATACAGAGAGAAGATGGAGGCAGGCGATGCAGTTATGCTCCAGTCAAAGACTGTTCCTAAATCATTTTCCACACTAATTAGGAGTACTACATTAATAAATATAGCCCGTCAAAGGATATATTTTAGCTATGAAAAAGTTGGGACTCATCCATTTGTTATGTTGCGTATTATTTGAAATATGTTATATTTTTTTTATGTGTTTCTGAGATAAATGAAACATATCACGCTTTCACCCAAAATACAGACAAACAAATAAATACAGTTTGATTTTAAAGGGTCACTCCAGACCCCAAAGCATATTTAGCTTGCTGAAAAGCTTTATGTGTGAAGAGTGTGTCCTCTTTTTTTTCATTTTGCAAAAAGTGCAGATTTCCATAGAAATTGCCTGGTCACACCCCCTTGGCTTTCAATCAGACAACAAGCAATGTTACTTCCTGGTTTCGTTAGCTCAATGCAGCTGACCTCAAGAAGCAGCAATTCCCCAGAGCACCTGACTTCCAAAGACTTCTCATTCAGCTGTATTGGGAAGTCTGTGATTGGACAGCCACAGGAAGTCTGGGCACGTTAGAAGGGGAGAGCTTGCAAAGGCAGCAGACAAGAGATTTTGGAAACGTATTTTGGATAATCCCCAATGAAAATATACATAATTAAATGCATGCAAGTTTTCGTTTGGGGGTATCTCTACTAAACTGTGATTTGAATTTATTTTGTATTTGGGCAGTAGAGTGTCCCTTTAAGTAGCCTTCTAAAATGTTACTTATCTTAGCAAACAAATATGGGAAGTCAGTTACAGCCATATTGTGTTAAACTCACCACTAAGTATTCCAATATTGGTGGGTCCTAAAATAATTTTTAACATGGGAGATGAACATGCTAACTGCAATACTTACTGCTTAAAGGGACACTAGAGTCACCAGAACAAGTACAGCATATTGCATTTGTTCTGGTGAGTAGAATCATTACCTTCAGGCTTTTTGCTGTAAACACAGTCTTTTCAGAGAAAATGCAGTGTTTACATTACAGCCTAGTGATAACTTCACTGGCCACTCCTTAGCTGGCTGTTAGAGATCCTTCTTGGGTCATGGCTGCCTAAAATGCATCCACACATTCAGTGTCTCCTCCCTCTGCATGCAGACACTGAACTTTCCTCATAGAGATTCATTGATTCAATTCATCTCTATGAGGCGATGCTGATTGGCCAGGGCTGTGTTTGAATTGTGCTGGCTCTGCCCCTGATCTGCCTCCTTGTCAGTCTCATCCAATCCTATGGGGAAGCATTGTGATTGGATCAGGCCACCACTTCTGATGATGTCAGCAAACAGCTTGCTCTTCTGAGGCAAACAGCATGCAGAGCTACAGCTTCAGGCTTGAATACAAGTAGGATTTTGCTATATTTAGGGAGGCATGAGAGGTCCAGGGGGGCTAGATGGTGGTTTTAACACTATAGGGTCAGGAATACATGTTTGTGTACCTGACCCTATAGTGTTCCTTTAACCAGCTTCCAAAGACTCTACTCCATATCTATGCTTTCCTGTGGTCACCTCCAAAGGGGCACTTATAATAAAAGGGTGGGGTGCTCAACCCAAAGGGAATCTTACCTGGATTCCAAATATACATAGAAAAAAAGAAATGGGGGAAGGGCACACCCTGAACATGCATTTTTCAGTAGTAGTGGTGCCATAAAGTTCAACATATATACAAAATACAGTATTTTAACTGTATTTTGTATATATTTTGGTCTTTATTGCAGCAGCACTACAGAGAAACGCATGTTTTGGGTGTGCCACCTCTCAATTCCCTTTTGACTCAATAACCAGCCACACATCTGAGTTCAGAGCTGTGTTCTGTGCAGAGCTATATCAAAGTGTCACCAACAATTTTATGTCTAATTTTTGGTAGATTAAATCTGTGTATTAAACCTGTCAGATTTTTCATCGGTTGCTTTTTTGTGCCCTGTCATTTTTTTAATATATGCCATTATTTTGGCAATGTGATAGATTTCTGAATTTGACAGAAAAGTGGCAGAATTTTAACTCACTTTAATAAATAACCTTGTTTTAGTAACCTTTTTTGGTAGTTTATGTATACTACAATGCTCATTTTATATATTGCATGTTGCATTTAATGTGTTTTATCATGTTACTAGTAGAATAATGTATATTACAGTATGTATACAACACTAATGCAAGTAACAGGCAGAAAAGGCAGTCTTTTCATACTTAGATCTGTCTCTGCCCATAGCTCCATAGCGTGAGACAGTGCCCTACTTTGCTTGTGACTGGAGGGATGGTGTTTGTGGTGAATATAATTGGTGCTGGCACCTGTCTTATGTCTTGTTCTCTACACATTTGTGACTTGGCGCAGGCACGCAACTAGTGACTAAAAGGGGGTCATACAAATGCCTCCTGCTGATACCCTGTACCTACTACTGGCTGAGTGCTCTCTTCACGCTCCAAGATGCTGGCTTCACGCACATGCCTTCCACACGACCTCTCTTGTAACCCATTACTAGAGCGTTTCTCTTTTTCAAAAATCAATCATAGAATGTCTAGCCAGCATGTATCTTCACATATCACAGGAAATATGGCCATATTCAAAGGTTCAAGAGCCTATTTCACACATAACCATGCTATATCATACAGTAGAAAGTATTGTGTGTGTTTTTGTGTGTGTCTTTCTCTTGCTGGTAAGCAGTTTAAACCAAAATAAATACATAGTTTGTGCATCACCATCTTATCTACAATAGAGGTGAAGAAAACTGGCAAGTCATAGGAGAAGGAAATTAAATCAGAGATCTGCCAGTACAAAGAATTCTATAGGTGCTGTTTTCCTATATCCTATATTACTTTTACATACCTCCCAAGTGTCCCTATTTAAGAGGGACAGTTCCCATTTCTTAGCCCAAATCCCTCTGTCTCTCTTTTCTATCCTATTGTTGGTATGTTTGAGTGCAGGGCCGGCCGTCCAGTGGCCCCACTGGAGCCATGGCTCCAGGCGGCACCGTGACAGGAGTGGCATTTTGCCGCCCCTGTACCTTTAAGAAATGTGTACTGCAGGGCCTGGGCCGCCTACTTGCACATATATATATATCGAGTACCGCTATATATATGTGCAGTTCCAAGCTCCCGCTGGAGGGCAGGTAAGAGGGGGCCCTGAGAGTAATCTTACACCTCCAGCAGCAGCCAGTACTCTTCTCTCGCGAGCTGGGATAGCGTTACCACTGGTTGCCATGGCAACGTTCCATGCGGCACGCAATGCATGCTGGAGTGTTGTCATGGCAACCCACAGCAGCGAGAGAAGGTACTCTGCTGCTGGAGGTGTAAGATTACTCTCAGGTCCCCCTTTTCACTGCCCTCCAGCTCCAATGGACCACCAGGGAATCATGCATCCCACCTCCCTGCCCACAGGTGAGAGGCAGGGAGGGGGGGGTGGGGTGGATAAGATAAACATTAAAAAAAAACTGCTCACCCCCACATTTAATTTATCACCATACTAAAACCATACTAAAACACCACAAACACACTCTATGCACTACACTAACGCACACACGTACCGCATCCACTAAACACACTGCATCCACTACACACACACACACACACACACACACATTGCATCCCCTATGCACAAACACTGCATTTTGCTTGGTGTGGTTTTGTTGGGGATGGGGGGTGGGTAGAAGGATGCAGCATTTTATCCATTAACCCAGGCAACACAATACCTTGGGCCGGCCCTGTTTGAGTGTATGACAGAGCACCACAGCAATAATACTTCCAGTAATTTGTGTTTAGACAGACAGTAATGTGTATAATGTGGGTTTAGATATCAATTTGTGTAAATAGATACGCTGTTCTTGTTCTAAATTACAATTTAGTTGTATACTTTGTTATTATAAAATTTCTCAGAACAGCCCAGCCCCAGGTCACACCCCCAACTCACACCCCTAAAATTAAAGTGTCCCTCTATGTCTATTTGGAATATTGAGAGGCATGCAGGCCCATGCTGGCCATCAGGCACACCGGGCAAATGCACAGGATCTCCCCAGCCGGTCCACGCAGGGCTCGCACTATCCGAGTGCCAGCACTACTGTATTCCATGACGGACTGGTGGTGAGATCAAAGATCTCCCTCACTGGCCCACTTGCACCGACATGAGGCCGACGGTTGCAAAGGGAGACAGGAGAGGACGCGTAGGAGCTCTACCTTGCAGCTCCGCCTTGTTCTTCTCGCGAGATCTGGGGCATTGCCATGACAATGCTCTGGGTCTTGCGAGAGTGGACTCTAGCCCTACAGGCTAGAGTTCACTCACCACTAGGACCACCAGGGATTGCAGCACAATCCCCCCTCCCAGGCAAAAGTGAAGAAGGGAGGGGGAATACAATGCTTGCTTTTTTAAAATTTTATTTAAAAGAAGAAATACATATATACTGACATTAACTTGGCTCTCCCAACATACAATCCCTCCAAACATATTCACAAACAGCACTCTTACACACGCACACACAGCACTCTCTCTCACACACACAACATCCTCTCCCACGCACACAGCATCCTCACACACACAGCATCCTCACACACACACAGCACTCTCTCACACACACACACACACACAACACCATCCTCTCACATACACACACACCATCCTCTCTCACACACACACTGCAGCACTCATACACACTGCAGACCTCACATACACTGCACCCTCACTCACCCTTACACACACTGCACCCGTTTTGCACACACACAGCACCCCTCACACTCACAGTGAACCCCTCTCACACAAGGTGCATCCCTCTAACAAACGGTGCATTCCTCTCACAAATGGTGCACCCCTTACATACACACATTGCCCACCTCACACATACACACTGCACCACTCACACACACACACAATACTTCCAAACATATATGTATATATACTAAAGAACCCCTCAGCACATTAGATTCCAGACAAACACTAGATCCCTTACCCAACTCTGAATCATCTACACACATACACACACTAGATCCCTACACACACTCTGAATCCTCTACCCACACACACTCACTAGCTCCCCTAGACACACTCTGGATCATCTACACACATACACACACTAGATCCCTACACACACTCTGAATCCTCTACCCACACACACTCACTAGCTCCCTTAGACACATACACTTCATTACTGCCATACACACTCTGAATCCCCTATGCATATACTAGATTCCTTATAAGCAAACACATACTACATTCCCTAAACTAGATTCCTTGTAAGCAAACACATACTACATTCCCTAAAAACACACTCTCTACAACCCCTACATCACCTATACACACACACACACAATACAGCCCGTATGCACACACTCGCTACATCCCCTATACACACACTCTCTACAGCACCTAGACACACATACATTACATTACACCACAAACACAACACAACTGAAACCAACCTATTTACACACCACCACACCACACCACAATCAGCTCACTCTTCACATACACAATCCCACAAGCAAGCTCCAAACACATGAACAATACTCTTTCCTGGCATTTTTGCCTTCTGATATCCCATTTATGGAGACACCAGAGACATGTTTCAAGCAAACACAGCACAAGCATGTTATTATATTTGCTTGCGCTGTGCAGAACATATAGAGGGCCTTTTTCTCATGCTAAAGCTCTTCAGCAGAGCTCTGCACATTGTCTGCCCTGGAAGAGCATTGAACCAACATGCTCACTTTAAAATGAGGTGTGCTTGTCATTATTAATGACAAAACAGACCCTATCTGGCACCGCCCCCTTCTGAGTGGGCCGCTGTGATTAAAAAAATGCCTGGGTCAAATTATTTTCCTGGTCCGGCCCTAGAGGTATGCTATATGTGCTTTTTTTTTTTTTTTCTATATATAATTTTTAAATGTATGAACCCAGCCCAGAAACAATTATTTAGCCTGTAGTCATGTGATACGTGGAGATGGCCCTGATAGGGTAAAGGACTGTGTTACTATAGCTGCAGAAAAGGATTCATAAATGTTTCCGAGTTATTTGTGTATGTTTAAAGCTATTAGGAAAGAATGAAATGACTGTCGACAGCATAGAGGTGAAAGATAAAAACTTTATCTACAAATAAAATGCAATCTACACATTTTCTTGCAAAATGTATAGATAAAATGTTATTACCTACAAAATGTTACTTTACGTAAAGGAAGTCTGGTAAACTACTCCAGGTGATTTTCAAATTTTAGGTCAAAACAGCCAAATTATGTATGTTGACAGATCATTTTTCTAGTTTAGCTATTTAGGTTTAAAATTAGATTATTTTTTATATATTTTAAAAAAAATCTAATTTATGTTGAATTATATCTGAACACCCACATTTTTGTAAACAACCGTGTCTGAACTGCATTTTGTAATTATCAATGTGTCAGTTTGAGAACACTTATACTTTTTTTGCATTCTATATTTTTTTAAAAGGTATTCTGTAAATCTATTAAACATAAATATCCTCATAAGAGGAAATCTCTGAAGCAATAATGTCTTTTACTGACATTGAAACATCAGAAGTGTTCATGCGGGATTTGGTGTTTTTGCAACACAATCATTACCAAGAGAATTTGGGATAATGCACAGGCATCTTTTATTTTAGTTAAGAAATGTATTGCAGAACCTGACAAAACCTATTAATATGAAACTGCTAAAAGATGCTTGATTAATTGTGATCTGCATGTACACACCCTTGATGAATACTCCAGGCAGAAAGAGAGCCAATGAGGCTTAAGGGGACACTGTAGGCACTCAGACCACTTCAGCTAATTGAAGTGGTCTGGGTGCTGTGACCCTTTTGTACTTCGTGCTGCAATGTAAAACATTGCAGCTCTAAGTCCCCCCTCTGTGGCTGTCTATCAGACAGCCACTAGAGGGCTTCCGAAATTCAAACCTGACCTTTGGTCGATTATCTGATGGACCTCCAGCGTCAGATAGTCCCCATAGGAAAGCATTGAACAATGCTTTCCTATGGGGAGGTCTAAAGCGCATGGCCATTGCCGCGCATGCACATTAGGTCTCCTCCCCCACCGTCTGACGTCGGCAGGTGTGGAGCCTGGCCCAGCACCGAGGGACATCAGCGCTGGATTCAGGTAAGTAGCGTTTTAACCCCTTCAGCGACATGGGATGGAGGGCAGGTGGGAGGGGGGCACTGCAGGATTCTCTAGTGCCAGGGAAACAGGTTTGTTTTCTTGGCACTGGAGAGTCTCTTCAAACAAATATAAACATGTATTCCGAATGCTATAGTGTGATGGGATTTCAACATGGTTCAAAATTTAGTAGGCCTGAAATCTCCATGTGGCATATACAAGTACAGGTGTTTGTTGTATCTGTTAGTTACATGTAGCTAAGATACTGTCATCAATGTACTGAGCATGTGCATCAACTGTAGTCACATTCCTTTGTCCTTAAAATGAGTCATACGGTCTGCCCGTATTAGGTGATCCTGAATATCCGGTTCACTGATTGGTCTAAGGGTATGTGTGAGTGGAGCTATGAATGGGAGGAGTTATTGTTAATGAATAGCCTGTTCAAACTATGCTCTGGGCTCATACCTTTTGAACACAAGTTCAGTGTGAGACCCGATCAGTGTGTAAATAAAAGACCTGTTACTTCCTGAAGACTTGTGTCCATATCTCTATGTGTGGCTTCTGCGGTTTGTTCCTGTTATTCCCCCGGTAACAATAGTGTTACCCTACTTAGCTGAATTATTGGTTCCCCAAAACTAAAAAAAATAAATAAATCAGGTTTACTCACCTTAACTGTACCAGTGTGCCTGTCTTGCTGTAACAGCCTAGCCTTCCTAGCTGAAATCATCAGTCCTGATGAACTCAGACAACCCAATGCTTAACTATAGACTGGTGTACATGCGCAGGAAATCATCATGCTGCACCAATAAATATCTCTTCATAGTGATGCATTGATTCAGTGCATTTCTATGGGGAGTGTTCAGTATCTCCATGAAGTGTGGAGACACAGAACATCAGTTCTGCAATCTTTGCAGGACCAAACCCAGGAAGCCCCACTAGTGGCTGTTAGAGTTAGAGCCACTAGACGTGGCATTAGGCAGCAGTGTAAATACTGCCTTTTCTCAGAAAAGGCATTGCTTTCACTGCTGAAGCTCCAGGTACAACCTAAATGGCCCAGAACCACTAGAATAAGCATTTTACACAGTCAAAAAGTTTAACAACAGTTTCCTACCGCAGAGCAATAATGCCAACCCCCACTACTGCTACAGTAGAGCTCTCCGACTAAGCACATTTGTTGCTTTCAGCCAATCAGCTAGCCAGTACCTTAGGAGAGCTAACAGAAGCTCCTAAGCAGCAGCAGAGGATCCGGGTTGGTGGAATTGTTTTAAAATAGTTTGACTATTTACAAGGGGCCCTAGGAAATTCCTGGCACTAGAACCACTACAGTGCATTATAGTGGTAATTGTGCTTGGAATATTTATTTAATACTGTCATCTGCAGGTTGAGCGCTTGGATTTTAAACCAAAACCCCCCAAAAACGGACGAAGTACAAGTGGGTTGTATGTATGAAGGTATAGACAAGAGTGTAGTGAGGCAGGCTGGGTCATAAGTAAACCCTTTGCATATAAGATTAATGAAGATAAAATGATGGCAAGGTCAGGTAATGGCTCAGGTCAAGCACAACACAGGACAACTATGGACTATGGTGAGTCAAGAGGCATGGGATGGAACACATAGGTCAGTCAAATATGCAGACAGTGCATACATTGGACTCAAAGTTAGGATACCAAATACATCTTCTATGTCAATCCCTGAATTGGTGCGGATGTATCTTTAGAAGAAGAATGTCTTGAATATCTCCGCAGCCTCAGCACTCCAGCAGGGCATGCCACCTCAAACACTGGGGAGAAGCAGAATAGAGAAGTTTTATTTCAGACAGGGCTGGGATTTTTTTAAGTACCTTAGAAGGAATTATTAGTTTATATATGCCACAATGTAACCTGGAGGTCTGTGTCTTGCTGCCCATGCAAAGAACATTATTTCTCTGTATTTGGGAACAATTTAGAGCTTAGCTTTTCCTCTATTACTGTATATCACTCAGTCTGTGGTCACATTATCGTCTGATTGTGCACTTTGTTTGGTCACTGTACAGATTCCTGTTTCTCTTACTGATTCCTAATTGTTCGTTCTTGTATTCCGCTTACCACACACTGACTCCTACTTGCCGCAAAGTCCTCATTGCTACACTGACACCTTGCAGACTAGAAAATGGTTTGTCCTGATTACTTCAGTGACGTGGCGCTGCTTTAAAGACCAAAAGGAGTGCGAGATACACAGCAAGGGAACAGCGAACAAGCAAACAAAAAAAATATACAGTTTCAAATCTTACAGGGCTACTTAAAATCAGCTCTTTTTGGGATAGTAAATATGGAATTTGTTCTGCACACAACGTGGCCATACACTATTTAAGCCCACCAATACTTTGCTTGAAAATGTTTACAAATGGGTTAATATAGCCTCTAATGGCTGTCTCATTGACAGCCGCTAGAGGCGCTTCCGCAGTGAGAAGACGCTTGCGTCCATAGGAAAGCATTGAGAATTGAGAATGCTTTCCTATGGACTTATTAAATGCACATACGGTTCATGCCGCGCATGCGCATTCGGCGGAAGAGGGAGGAGAGTCCCCAGCGCCGATGGAGCCCAGCGCTGGAGAAAGTTAAGTCTTTAACCCCTTCCTAACCCTAGAGCCCGGCGGGAGAGGGGCCATGAGGGTGGGAGGGACCTATTAACACTATAGTGCCAGGAAAACGAGTTTGTTTTCCTGGCACTATAGTGGTCCTTTAAGCTAAACAATTCTGATAGTTATGTTGATAGACAGAGTAACTGCTATGCGAAGAAGGGAAAATCATAGTATGCTCTGGTATCAGCGTTCCTAAAAAATGCAAGTTATATAGGCTATGAACATGTCGCAACTGACAACAAAACAGACACTATGAGTTAAACTGGACTAGTTGGGCAAGAACATTGTTATGATTAATTATTCTGCATGTCACCCTAGTTCCTTGATTATATCACTAGGACGTGGCAATCTATTGAGACTCTGCATCCTACTGCAAGCATATCTCTTAAGCCTGTGTAAACACAGAGTGTCTCTGGTGCGGCAGCCCTAGGGGCTAACAGTGGCAGAGTCATGTATAACCTGCTCGTTGGGAGAAGAGAGAGTTCGCACACCAGCTTTCCTGCTTTCAGCTAATGCCCATTCTCAGCTGAGGAGTCACAGGGGCCGCGGGACTGCAGAGCGCTGCACTGTGAAGCGGGCAGGTTGAAGACGCCCTCCAGCCCCAGGCCTGTATGGAGGGTGGCATCTGTAGGCCACAGACTTGTTGGCTTCAGGAGGCTGAGTCTTTCCCTTGACGGGCGCATCGGGAGACCCAGGTTGCAGCGGGAGGTCTTCCTGCAGTGTGGTTTATGCTGCCGAGGCAATCTCCTCAGGACCCTCGGCCCAGGTAGGCATTTAGTGTGGAGAATTGATGCTGGTGTGTGAGCTTCGCCCAAGAGAGGCCATTCCCGCCTCTCGTCCCCTCCCCTCCTCACCTCTTTCATTGTGTTTTGTGGTGGCTGGTACAGTCGCACCTCCAGCTTTGCCAGAACCGTTGGAAGGTATTGTTGAGCTGTTGGAGTGTTTGCTCCATCGTGGCATGCTGATTTCCTTTAGGCTGCATGGATGTGCGCTCCGATGAGGAGAGGTTGTCCGCCATCTTGTCACCGCTTGCCAGGCTCAGTTTGCGTGCTGTTGCAGATATTGGCAGAGGTATGTGCGTTAAGCCAGTGTGGACCGGGATGACCTCCACCGGTCCAGAGGGGTGGGAAAGGGGACCGAGAAGACGATGCCTCATGGAGCTGTCCTGCAGGTAGGTAAGGTGGCGACCGCCCACCTTAAACGTAGCTTAAGTAGGCCGCAGGTTCCGGACCCACTAGCTTCCCGCAAGGCTTTTCAACATCCAGTCTAAATCTCCGTCGGCGGTATCAGTAGCCGCTCCGGTCTCTGCTGACTGCTCGTAGGCACTGGGTGAGTCGATTATTGGCTTTTTAGCAGCTAATTTACAAGTTTCTGGCAGGAGCCCACCACTACTTTTAAAGTACTCCAGAATCGGTGGGTCCTACACTAATCCACTGCCCAAATACAAGTAAAAATCACTATTTAGTAGACATCCCCCCCCCAAAAAAAAAACCCCATACATGCCTTTAATTATATAATTTATTGATTTGGGGTATGCCTAAAAATAGCTTGCAAAAACTGCAGATCTCTTGTCTGCAGCCTTTGCAAGCTCTCCCGTTCTTACCCCACCCAGACTTTCTGTGGCTGCCCAATCACCGAGTTTCCAGACCCTATATGGATTGACTGAGAACATTGTCACTAATTATCTTAGCTGGGGTGGAGCGGCAGCAGAGACAAGACCAGATATCAAAAAAGCAGAAATACTTGAGGATCATCAGTTTGAATGATCTCCAACGAAGGAATAGGAGTGGGTGAGACAAGTCTGGGACAATGCTGGCTGAGCGCGAAATTTACTTTTTGTTAACACTTCTACAGTGGGTTTTGAATCTAAAAGGCACAAAGACTGTTCCCTTAAAGGACCACTCCACACCCATAAAGCATTTCAGCTTGCTGAATTTCTTTCTAGATGAGGAATATCTGATTTTAACTGCAGTTTATAAAAGTACAGATATCTATGAGAACCTGTCTTGCTGTCAGTCAGACACGCTCTACTTGCATCCTCCTGCTGTCAAATTCTCCCGCCATCAATTTCAAATTTCTCCGTCAACTTCCTACTTCATCTTCCCAATAGAACCTTTACACCATAAACTAACAAGACATCTTACAGATCCCTGTATGAAAAATGGTAGATGTTACTGGCAGATCACTTGTTCTGTTTGTACTGGTATCATCATATATAATATATCATATTATAAATGCTCAATATTAATAATAAAGAAATCTTAGATTTAAAAATTAGGCCTGCAATGGGTAATATATTGTGATAATCCCATCTAATTCACATTTTGCTAATTCTCTCATTCAGCCTTGTTTAGACCTGTGACTGTAGTCACCATCAATGGGAGCATAAGACGGGCACTTCATGTATATTTAAGTCACCCTGTGCCTATTATAGGTCCAGGGTGTGAATTATTGTTATTTCTTAAATGTTTTGTGTGCTCTCCTGTCCTGCTGATGCTCTCTACCAACTAGGTGGACTTGGCTGTGGAGTATGTGCAGTGCCACCTGTTGGCTGTTAATAATTTTGCAAACCTGTGTAGCGCCATCTGTTGGCCATCAAAATCTTGCAACAATTATGTTCAGTGCCACTTGTTGGTTGCAACTGTTATGTGCACTACCCAACGAGCAAGACTCTATAATTTGCATATTCAGGTAGATTTGCATACTATGGTTTCTGCAGGCAAGGGACATATTTCCTGGTAGTCATTGTTCTCTCCACCCCATTATCAATATTTTATTGTGTTATTATGAGTGCCTGTTGATTCCCCATATGATTTGGTTATATGTATTGGATTGAGTGTTTTGCCATAACTTTAATGTAATGCAGACAGGGACTAGTCCTGAGTGAAAAAAAAAAAGTTTTGTGTGTTAGTTCGATTGGGAACGATGTGTCCTGTCTGGTTAGTTTAGGGATCCCTGTAACAGAGTTTTTAGACCAATTGGCTGACTGCACAGGTAACTGAACCCGGAATGAGTTAAGAAAGAGCTATTCCTGAGAACCACAAGTGCCTTTGTGGAGACAGTAATTGTAGACACTGTAGGCAGAGGTGTCAATACCTGCCTGGATCCCACATTGTGGGGATGGTTTGGAGCTTACTGATTACAAAGTGTGGTTCTTTCTTTGGATTGTGGCAAAGATGAAATTTGGAACTATAGATCAGCACCAGAAGCCCAGCAGTGAATCTATCAGCCCCAGTAAGTAACTGCTGTGTACTAGATTATGTATTCCTCTTTATCTGAGCTGAGACACAAAGGAGATGCACAGAGAAGATTTTTTGTTTTTCCGTGTCTTTTGTGTGCGGAGGCCCTAGCAGAGAGGATAATATGTGCCTGAAACGAGAGAGCCGCTGCCTGGTCTGCTGATAGAAGTCCTCAGAGACCCCAATCAAGCTTTGAAGTGCTCCAGAGTCCCTGGTAGCAGAGAGGAAGCTAACCTCTGTGGGAGTACGGGAGCTCTGCCTCCCTCAACAAACACAGTCAGAGGTTCTTACCTGCACTAGGCCTGGTTTATAGTTCACGTATACACCAGGAGTTACTCACTCCTTCAACCTCTGCTTGGTTTTTCTGTCTGCAACGCATGTTTATAGTCTGGACAGATACCTCCAGCTACCTGGAATCCAGTTATTGTTACTCTTGTACTGTTTTTTTGGGGACTTTTTATTGGTATCCTCAGAGGTAAAATACTGTAGGGGAAAAGAAAACAAAACATCTTAAATCTTTGGAAGCAATGAACATAAAAGATATTGGGGGATAAACTAAAAGAGAAGGAAATGTGCCCCATTTCTGTAACAGGTAAGAAGAATTTTATTAGAAGTCCTATTTGTTGACTTTTCACGGAGCACAATATGATCCTTGTATTTCATTATGGGCATAAAATGAGTAGTGGCATAAGGTTCATGTAAGATTATTAATATCTCTATATCTATTGCAAATAGCATACAGTATGGACATTGTAAAAAAAAGTAGCATTTAACAACTCTATTGAGATCAATATTAATATTTATTGGGACCCAGTTTAAAGCTCACAGCTAAAGTCTATTGTTGTCTTGTGTGATATCTCGGTTAGGTATGTAGCCAAGCTCTCTGTTAATCAGTGTGCAATGTACCAGTAGGGATGTGCATGGGCAAATTCAGGAATTCGGCAATTCCCTAACCCTAACCCTATCCCTACTAGGGTTAGTGGTAGGGTTAGGGGCAGGGTTAGGGAATTGCAGAAGTCCCGAATTTCAGAAGTGCCGAACTAGGGTTAGCGGTAGGGTTAGGAGCAGTGGTAGGGTTAGGGTTACGGTTAGATTCCTGTCATCATTGCCTTACTTTTCCCTTCCTCTCCTGTTCAGATGCATCCGAAGGTCAGAATTAACTAAATTTCTCCGAAACGAATTGCACATGTCTATGTACCAGTAGGATATGTGTGTCTTGCAAATGAACATGTCTTTTTTTAAGATGCCGATATTAATCATTGAGCACACCCCAGAGGAGGAAAGTAGAGTAGTAGTGGAAACACAAAATTAAGGGGATTTAAGAGAACTTCAACAACTCGGCAAAGTTGTTCGCAATTGCAGCAATACTGCTTATAATAAAGTGTGTGTGCTGATGCTATACCCGGACGTTATTGGAAAGGTACAGGGATAAAATACTAGTGGTCAAATTACATACAAACATAGAATGTGACGGCAGATAAGAACCATTCGGCCCATCTACTCTGCCCAATTTTCTAAATACTTTCATGAGTCCCTATCCTTATCTTATAGTTAGGATAGCCTTATGCCTATCCCACGCATGCTTAAACTCCTTTACTGTGTTAACCTCTACCACTTCAGCTGGATGGCTATTCCATGCATCCACCACCCTCTCAGTAAAGTAATACTTCTTGATATTATTTTTAAACCTTTGTCCCTCTAATTTAAGACTATATCCTCTTGTTGTGGTAGTTTTTCTTCTTTTATATATAATCTCCTCCTTTACTGTGTAGTTCTATATTAAGCTCCTAGATGATGCTGAAAACTGACCTCCTGTTCAGCTAATTTGACCTTAAATTTGCTTTGAATTCTCATTTTAGTAACTAATTGTGTATACCAGGCTCTGAACAGTCCCACTTTTGGCAGGACAGTCCCACCATCTCAATTCAGTTCCTGGTCTCACCAGGGAACTGTCGTCAGGAGCGCCAGAGCCAATCCTGTGGGTACAGACTGCCCAGGTGCTCTGTAGATGGGTGGGGTGTTCAGAGGTAGGCTCCGCCCCTTGGGTGCACACAGAAAAATACACAATGCATTACACACACACACACACAAACAATGCAACCCTTACACACAATGCAACCCTTACACACAATGCATCCCTTAAACACACAGAAACACACAATGCACCCCTTACACACACTCAATGCACCCCTTACACACGCACACACTGCATCCTCTACATACACAGAAACACACCTTGCAGCCCTTACACATACAAACACAGATTCACACAATGCATTCCTTACACACATATCAGGACATCCCCTACACACTCCACCCCCTGTGAACAAACTCATTGCTGGAACATGAAGGTGGACCCTGGGACCCAGACCTTGAGCTGTGTAAAGGGCCCCCAAAAAATGGAGCTGCTTACCGTTCTCCCAGAGCATTGATTTTTGTGACCACAGTTACAAACAGCCTCCAGAGAGCCTGTTCTACACCAGACCAGTGGAGCCAGACTGCAGCTAGAGCCCATCATCATCCTCATCTCGTTGTAAGTAGGCAATCTAGTATATTATTTGTGGCACTTATCTCTAATTTACCTCACATTAAAGAAACACTATAGTACCCAGAACCACTGCAGCTTAATGTAGTTGTTCTGGTGTCTATAGCCTGTCCCTGCATGCCTTATAATGTAAACAAGGCGGCACTGCAGCACTGGCGTTAGTTAACATGGCAGATCATATGGGTGGAGCATTGTGATGTCACATGGGGGGGGGGCGGCAAACTTTACTTTTGCCTAGGGCGGCAAAAATCCTTGCACCAGCCCTGTATGTAATATAACAGAGTGAGCTCCTTTTATGCCAGGCACACAAACGCTTTGGAGTTTATTCACTAAATACCAAACTGTAGTAAACTGAAAGCCAAATTGCACAATTTAGGCAAAAAAAAATTTGGAAACATTCTCCTACTTTTATATAGTCACAGCTTGGTTATTTTAGCCTTCATTTTGTAATAACGTTTTAAAGGGACACTATAGTCACCTGAACAACTTTAGCTTAATGAAGCAGTTTTGGTGTATAGAACATGCCCCTGCAGCCTTACTGCTCAATCCTCTGCCATTTGGGAGTTAAATCCCTTTGTTTATGAACCCTAGTCACACCTCCCTGCATGTGACTTGCACAGCCTTCCATAAACACTTCCTGTAAAGAGAGCCTCCTGTATTTGATTAAAGTTCAATTTAGAGATTGAGATACAATTATTTAAGGTAAATTACATCTGTTTGAAAGTGAAACCAGTTTTATTTTCATGCAGGCTTTGTCAATCACAGCCAGGGGAGGTGTGGCTAAGGCTGCATAAACAGAAACAAAGTGATTTAACTCCTAAATGACAATGAATTGAGCAGTGAAATTGCAGGGGAATGATCTACACACTAAAACTGCTTTATTTAGCTAAAGTAATTTAGGTGACTATAGTGTTCCTTTAACTTCAATACGGTTTGTTGCTTTATGAATAAACCCATTAATGTTTTATTATTTTAATTTCTACATATATCATTTTCACACCAAGACTCAGTTCTCAAACTGTTCCGAATTCACACATGAACCATAATTAAATAGGCATACTTAGTCATCTATTAGTGCTGCAAGAATCTCTGGTCTCACTCTGCCACACAAGAAAACTGTAACAGACACCACATACTCCCCTTGCTGTACCTACCTTTCAGATGGTTATCAGCTTAGCCAGCTCCAGGCATTCCTACACTGAATTGACTCATGTGGTCTGACAGCTGTCTGATCCCAACTCCCAGATTGCCATTTCTCTATACTCCGCTTACGTTGTTCATTCCTTTTTCTTCTAAATTGAACATTTACTGTTCACCAACTATGTATCTCAAGTAGGACTTTGAAAAAGTCTAAGTTGGACACAGTGATTCTGATAAACCATGTTTCCACAATTCTCCCAGAATTCCATCTCAAATGAGCACAGACAGCTATCAGATGTAGCCTCTATTTCTGCACGTACACTTAGCAATAGAGCACATTTTAAACACAGCTTTATAAACCAAAGTATGAATTGTTATCCAAAAAGACCATGCGACTACCCAAACCCCCAAAAATAAAAATCAATGTGTAGTAGATATACCCCTAGTGAAAACATGCATGCATTTAGTTACACGTTTTTTCATTGGAGTTATATCTACAACAGCTTGTAAAAACTGCAGATCTCTTTTCTGAAGCCTTTACAAGCCCTCCCATTCCAACCCCGTCAGACTTTCTGTGGCTGTCTAATCACAGATTTCAATGCAGCTCAATGAGAAGTCTTCTTTTCCTTAGTTTTTGATAAGTCTTTAAAGGTGTCTCTTTAAATATGGGTGGATGTGCTAGATGATTAAATCCCTATGTTTTAGACAAAATGTCAGTTGTGGCTGCTTGACTAATCTTTAATAAAGGGGCTCGTGGGAGCCAGAAAATTATTTTACCACACTGTGCCTGGATATTCTAATTTTGTAGATCGATGTTTCAGATCGACATGTTGCGGAGAACCCTTAGTACCATTACAAAGATGTCCTATAAAACAGGTGTGCACCCAAAAACCATACAATCAGTAGTTAAGTTGATTCTATACATTTTGAGAGGCTTTGTGTAGCAAAAACAATACGTGTTATCGCAAAGCAAAAGACAACCGTATCACACAGTAGATAGATCGACATTGAAACAGCATTTACAATTTCCACCTCACCCCAGTTAAATAATCAAAGCAAATGAGCAAATCACATTTTAAAAAAAGATATACATTTAAAGACGTTTAGAATTATATGTTGTTGCTGAAGGTTTGGAGAGAGCAGATAGTAAGTCACCCCGGGTTACCAGCATGATAACTAGACTGTCCCAGTTTTGTGTTTCTGTTTGATGGCCTTCTGTAATTTATAACAGTGTAATAAAGCAAGCTCTATTAACTTAGATCAATGTAATGCTACTGACCTAGATGCATTTAATATGTATAAATTGCTCAGAACAATATGATAGTGTGTGCAACATTCCAGATATAGGGTCAGGTTCTAGTAACAGACACAAGCAGTAGAGAGTCCAGTGTTTACATATCTGTTAACCCCTTAAGGACACAACTTTTGGAATAAAAGGGAATCATGACGGAATATTTCCGCCATGTGTCCTTAAGGGGTTAAGGATAACAAAGAGGTGTGTAACCCCTTATGGACCACAACATACCATTATATGTATTGAGACATCATGGAGAGATTTTTTTTTTGCTTTAGAGTAACGTTACTTATTTCCATAATTTTAAGCATATCTGTCACCATCTGGGGACTTTGCATAATTTGCAAATACTCCTGACAGTGATATCACAGCTGGAGGGTCCAGTGGCCGGCCTGAAGCTTTCCCTTGCGGGCGCTGCCATCCTCTTCTGTCTGCTCCTGGCGCTTCAACTGGCAGGAATCCACGTTGATTCTTTCTTTATAAAATACTTATTTTGGAGGAGGGGGGTTGACAGTGCCACTTTAATGCGACTATGATCTTTTTATAAGCTAGTCGAGAAATTAAAGTTATTGAGCACTGAACACTTTGTTGTATCTACATAAAGTAGCTTACAGCTTTTAAAATAAAAAACATCCATGATTTTTAGTTAACATTAGAAGCCAACTAACCATGGGATAATTTTAGTTCTCAATTAAGCATCAAAAAATTTGATCTAACTCCAAAAAAGTAGGTGTGGCTGCTTGCCAAGGTACTACCTGCAAAGCTTCCCAAAAGTTGTTCGAGTAGTACATTTTGAGAGGCAGAGCCAGGCATAATGCCACTCTGCCAACTGTAGATTTCTAAACTATACTAAACGCCCTGCAACTAGTTTCCCAATTAGAGGTTCAAAAGCAAATACATTTCATAGGTAATTTAACACCAATTCAGTGGTGAGAAGCTTGTGGTTGGCACATTGTTTTAGTCAATGTACAACTCAAGCTATGTTGCGGTCAGCCTGTCTTTAAAGTTGTATGTCACGTAGGTAAAAAGATACTGCGGTCACCATTTTAAGGCACACTAGGGTTTCTTTAAAAAAAAAAGTATTGTAACATTTAGGCCAAAATATTTGGTTTTCGTTTGACCTCAATGAATAAACTAGAAAGTATTTTGTCAGATTTATCAGTTTAAAATGAGATATTGTTACCCTTGCTATGTAGCAAACGGAACAAATACAAGTAAAAACTTATCCGGAAATGGGGATTTAATGTGAATCTGGGTCGCTTTAAAGCATATGCCAGCTATTTGCTATTCTCTAAACAAGCATCCTACAAACAACAGCTGCTCTACCACTAGAACAAAGAGGCATGAGAGAGAGATGTCTCACAAACACTATAGTTTGTTTGGGTGAATGGTGCTTTGGCGGCACATGGGTCAAACTCAAGCATTTGTGAGCTGTTATTCCAGCTCTCTGTTGACATTTGCAAAGCAACATCTGTCACTCTGATAGCTCTGCATAGCAAGTACTTATACAGCATACGGGACTGATGTATTCTCACCTGTAGATGTGAGTTTGCTATAAAACAAATTTGCAGTTTGATTTATCAATATATTAAGTTCCCTATTCATTTCGGCACAAGAGCGGTCATTGCCTTTATAAAGGCCCTGAAAAGGGTAAATGCTCCCAGTAAAATAAGGGTCTGTGTTTTGGATGCCTTAGATACTGGTTAATGTATTAAAGTGGAAACTTTGAGTAAATACTTATGTCATTAACCCAAATGAAGATGGATCTGGAGATATTACCCTCCTTGGTAGTATTGGCGTTGCTATACATATTACATATGTTCTGAACACGTTCTTAATGTCTTTTAAAACTATAATTCGTTAGATGGATGTCATCCCATCCCAGAATCCACTTCTCATTTGAATTAACCTAACTTCTAGGTTCAGACATTGATTCATCTTCCTCTTTTTGTCACTGACAGGACAGCACACCAATATAAACTGGTGGGGTGAGTAAAACAGAAATGACCAGTCCATTTATCCTACACCATGATCAACGAGGAACCACATTAGACTTAAACGTCTTTCCCCTCTTTACTCTATTTCTCAAAACGCTATCTTCCTTTGGGGAAATCAGAAGACCTGCCAGTTCTGTACCACAATGTCTTTGACAATGTTTTCATCCAGCCAAAATAACAGAAGATGCTGCAACATATTATGTATTTTATTGACACCAGCAATGTATGTCAGTTTCTGTCCTCACATCGCCATCAGGTGGATAGGGCACAACTGACAGTTATTGTGAGAAAGAACAGTACATCCTTCCTTTTTATATATTAATTCTTAATATTATTTATAAAGCATCAACAAATTCCACCGTGCTGTACAATAGGTGGACTAATACACAAGATGTTGCAACAAGACATGTTGAAATTACAGTAACATAAGTTTCTGATGGCCCTGATCACATTAACTTACATATAAACAAAACCCTGACCCTTCTTGTGCTTAGATCCCATGATGTCATAAAACACGTCTCTAAATGTATCTCAGTCAGTTTTACGCTTAACTTAACCAGACACGGCAATTCAAACATAAATTTTTGCACTATCTTGTGTCATGTTACTTCCTTCTTCATCATTCCAATGTACTAATGCAGTCTACTCCCTTTCAATAAATTATAATACATATACTCAGACGCCCCTCAGAAGAGAGGAATGTGGTGAAACTGTTGAGAATCTAACTGCAAATCGCTGGCATTCCTCCAGTAATGTGAAAACCAATCTGCAACCAGATTGTCGGGGCCTGGTAGCTATTCTGCTCGAAAAGAAAGACTTCTGTCCAGACAGAACTGATAGAGGTCATTCAAGAGGTTGTAGAGCAGTTTGGATTGCAATTCTCACTAGGGAACAATTAAAAGCATCCGTTGCAAAAGAGTCCGTAATCAGTTCCAGGTAATTTTTATGAAGGGCTTTTTCCAATGGGGACCAAAGGCCTCCAGTGGAATGATTGCATCAAGTCGCATCCCATCCGAGAAGGCTGGGGCCACTCCAGAACAAAGTTCAGTTGTGAGCCAAAGATGGTCATCTCATTCCATCCATTCACATTGTGAAGTCACCAATGGAGTTCTAGATGGACTGCTTCTTTCTGAGATATTAGTTGGACCGATTCAGATAAAATGTTTTCAAAAGCTGCAGTCAATAGTGCAAGTGTCCTGGAAATATTGCTTAGGTGGATGCGGAGAGGAAACATATTATTTGTGGCAAGTCTCATAGACATATCAGTTGAACAGACAATAACTTTCAAATGTCTGTCTTGATGGTTTTGATTTTGGTGAAGGGCAATTGTAGAATTGCTCGCCCGGAATCTATTTGAAATCCCAAAAACTGAATGGTCTGCGAAGGTTCCAGAACTGATTTCTGGAAATTGATCACAAAACCTAGGTTTTGTAATAGTGCTGAGGTCAAATCCATATGATGACGAAGTGTGTGTGGGTCTTGAACCATGATCAGAATGTCATCCAAATATATAATGGAGCAATTCCCTTGAGAGTGAAGTAACACCATGACTGGCTTTATTAACTTTATGAAGCACCATGGCGCGGGACAAAGGCCGAAGGGAAGGCAAGTGAACTGCCAAATATCTCTTTGCCATTGGAATTGAAGAAAAGCGCAATGGCTGTGTGTGAGCGGAACCATGAAAACATGTTTTTGAGCTCAAAGCAGGAGAACCAGTCTACCATGCATAGAAGGTCTCATATGGTACAAAACATGTTGGTTTAGGTCTCTGAGATTGATTAACAGAAGGAGATCTCATGTCTTTATGCGGACCAGAAACATGTTGCTGAGAAATGTATGTTGGAAGGGTGATTGTCGATCATTTTCTTCTCCGGTAGTTTGCATAGTTCTGCATGCTTGACGAGGACATCCAAAGTGCAGTCGAAGAGGCATTTTGACTGAAAAGGGTGACAAAATCTATTTGGAATCCCTTCACAGTGTTTAGAATCAATTGGTCACCTTTTTCAGTCACCCATGTGTGCACATCGCGGCTCCCCAGGGCGCCACGGCACACAGTTTGGGAACCGCCGCTATAGGTTTTTGATTTACATTCTGATGAATTTAATTTTTTTATCTACATTGTTAACTTTTTTTGCTGCTGGGAGGTTTCGGTAAAGAAAGATAAGCAAAATATGAAGCTTCCTGTATTGAGGAGGGAAAAGAGGGGGAAAAAGGAAACCTATAATCTAGTCGATAGCGCTAGAGAAAGCTATCACACAATACACGTGACGGTGTCTAGTGAAAAAATGAAAGTTCCCCGTCACCCACACCTTCCCCACCCCTTCTAGGAAATCGTGTTGAAGTTCTAATAGAGTAACACTGGCTAGCTGATCATTTGAAGAGACTATACTGGTCGGCGTCCAGGCTTTGAACTATCCTGCCTGCTACCTAACACGTGTTTCGGCGCTGCTAAACGCGCCTTCTTCTGAGGCTAAACTGACGGGGAACTTTCATTTTTTCACTAGACACCGTCAAGTGTATTGTGTGATAGCTTTCTCTAGCGCTATCGACTAGATTATAGGTTTCCTTTTTCCCCCTCTTTACCCTCCCTCAGTGACAGGGTTGCAACATTGCCATGATACCTGCTACACTGTATCTATCTAGTTGCCGTATTCAGATTAGTGGATGATCGCACAGTTAATAGACCTTTCTCATTAGTTTTTGCTACAGTCTTCTCCCAAAGTGTATATATATTTGCTACTTTCTTACCCCATCAGTTTCTGTTTCTGTCACTGAAAGGGAACTTAGAAGGGAGTTTGTATAGCGATTGTAGAGGATTTTTTTCTATATTTAGGCAAGTTCCTGAGGTACTATCACTGAGAGACGGATCATACAGGTTGGGGGGATTCTCAGCTCTATTTAGCTTGATATCCTTTAGGTGATTCCCTTAGGATAATTATCCCCTTCCAGGCATATATCCTCCTAATTTTAAATATTTTTTCCAAGCTCTTTATTAGAGTATTTTATTACAGCGACAATTAAAGGTTATGTTTTATTCCTTTGTATATATGTATAGTTATCTACTAGGGGGCGCCCTATTTTCTCTGAACTATTAGGTCTGCTTTTCAATTTATACACGCATGTGAGGGTTACCCCCTATCTTGGTCGCCCCTAGACGCACACCCAGTTGCTTCCCCTTTTGGGTATCCAACTTTCTTGTTCATAGCTTCCTGTATTGCCATAAAATTGAGTGATCTCCATCTGTGGTTTTGCTCCAGAACATTTACTTATATTAAAGGACCACTATAGTGCCAGGAAAACATATTCGTTTTCCTGGCACTATAGTGCCCTGAGGGTGCCCCCACCCTCAGGGACCCCCTCCCGCCCGGCTCTGGAAGGTGGAAAGGGGTAAAAACTTACCTTTTTCCAGCGCTGGGCGGAAAGCTCTCCTCCTTCTCTCCTCCTCCGTTCCGTCCCGTCGGCTGAATGCGCACGCGCGGCAAGAGCTGCGCGCGCATTCAGCCGGTTGCATAGGAAAGCATTATCAATGCTTTCCTATGGACGCTGGCGTGCTCTCACTGTGAAAATCACAGTGAGAAGCACGCAAGCGCCTCTAGTGGCTGTCAATGAGACAGCCACTAGAAGATTAGGGGGAAGGCTTAACCCATTAATAAACATAGCAGTTTCTCTGGAACTGCTATGTTTATAAAAAAAATGGGTTAACCCTAGAAGGACCTGGCACCCAGACCACTTCATTAAGCTGAAGTGGTCTGGGTGCCTAGAGTGGTCCTTTAATCAATTATAGTTGTGATTTGGTTCTTCTGACTTCTGTAGTGCTGACCTCACCCAATATTGTTATTCTTTTGTCTGCTGCCAATAGTGGCCATTTGGGTTGTTATTTAATGTACCAAGCAGCTGAATAACCCAATTCAGCTTGCCCCTGTTATTTTAGAACAGTCTGTTTCAGTCAGATATATTTTGTTGCCTCTTATGAGGTATTTCAACCACACTAAGAATCAGTCAATCATCTTACTGTTCCCCTTTTCTTTTCCTATTAATTGACCTACTTTCTGCATATCGGTTAATGCAAACTCATTATTATCCCATCCATAATAAGTTCATGTTCCCAAGGATCTGTGACAGGTGTTGGAGATAGGAAATTGGCATGGGAACCAGTCAAAACACCCTACAGTTGAGTTGCTTTGCTCCATCATACTCCCTTCTGATATGGCATTCTACGAAGATCATGGAAGCGAGTGTACATCAGTACACAGACAACTTGCCTTATAAGAAATCAGTAGCCAAACATTTTATGAATGTTTGTAAGAGTTGCAAAGGAATGAATAGGCACCATGGAATGAGCAGCAAAGAAACACTTTATTGGATCACAAAAAACAATAAAAAAAAATATTTTGGCCCACTGGCCTTAGTCATGTATGCATCAGGACAGTGAAAGGATGGACTTACCTTGATTAGAACTGAACATTTGCTTCAACAAATATTCTATCCATCATTTTTGGAATTGCATTTAATAAAATATAATCCACATTTTATATGAAAATATGAGAATTAAGAAGACTAATCTGTATTAATCTTGATTAATTCGCTGATGAGTAAATGGTTTGAGCAACAAATGTTAAAAATGATGACGTAGTATATGCGTATGTGCCTCAAATCCAATTTAAACATCTTGCATAGCTCACTATACAGCTTTAATCTCCAGAATATTCAAAATAGTTAAACTGGTTAACACGTGAACCTATATATCCTCTTATTAAAATTGCTATGAATACTATTTTTTAAAGTGGACCAGCACATTCTGGAGCACTGTACAAAATAAGCGGGTTATAAACAAATGAACATTTAAAATACATTACATGAAGTTTGACATGACATACGCATAAATACGTGTTGGTACTTAAGGACAAAGAGCCCTGATCTTGTGATTTTATATTGTATTAGCAGATGAGGCAAATAAAAACAAAAGGTAAACTTTACTTCAACTCCTTAGTTTATAAACATGTTTCCAGAAAACTCCTTAAATAACTGAGCTGCACACTCACTCCGGTTCCGCGTGCCTTTGATAACCAATGATCTTTCACCACTTTACAATCCAAATTAAGCAAAAATAAATGTCCAGAACTGCTTTCTCATACAGAGCACCAAAAACATGTAATAACCTTTCAATGATGTCCCATCACTATGCTGTTCATTCCTTATTCCAAAATAGAGTTTTACATTTTACAGGGCTACTTCAAATCATCTAAAGCACAAATAAGGGGAATCAGTTACACCATGTGGCCCACCACTACTTCACAGTACCCAAATATAGGTGGGTCCTTCACTAATTTTAACATGGGAGTTAAACATGCTTTAAAGCTTTGGCCGACTATTGGAGTTCCGCCACAGTACCTTTGAAGCAAGATAAGTCTCCCGCTTTTATCCAGGCAAAACAGGTTATAAATAAATAAATTTGACATCTTAATAAATCAATCAGCACTCAAGATGGCCACCAGAATCTAAGGAGTATAAAATGAGTGCATTATTCACTTTCAGTGTCCATGGACTGCGCAGAGCAGTCATTACAAGGTAGTCAATAGCATTTAACTGTAAAACATTTATATTTTAGTAACAGGCTCAGGCTGGGAAAAGCACTAGCCCTGACAATACTATTAATACTATATGTGAAGCTTTTGTAATTCCAGGTGGACAGGGTTCAACACTCTGTCACAGAACTACACAGTAATGGAGAAACAATTGCTTACAAAGGGAGAGTTCTTGTTTTAAACAAAACATCTCCTAATTGACTATATATCGGCACACCTCAACTGATTTATGTATATTCCCTATGTTACGATTATTATGTTATGTTTATTTCGTATAGTTAGAAACATAGAATGTGATAGCAGATAAGAACCATTCGGCCCATCTAGTCTGCCCAATTTTCTAAATACTTTCATTAGTCTCTGGCCTTATCTTAAAGCTAGGATAGCCTTATGCCTATCCCATGCATGCTTAAAGGACCACTCTAGGCACCCAGACCACTTCAGCTTAATGAAGTGGTCTGGGTGCCAGGTCCCTCTAGGATTAACCCTTTTTTTTATATACACATAGCAGTTTCAGAGAAACTGCTATGTTTATATTAGGGTTAATCCAGCCTCTAGTGGCTGTCTCATTGACAGCCGCTAGAGGCATTTGCGTGCTTCTCACTGTGAAAATCACAGTGAGAAGACGCCAGCGTCCATAGGAAACCATTATGAATGCTTTCCTATGAGACTGGCTGAATGTGCGCGCAGCTCCTGACGCGCATGCGCATTCAGCCGAAGAGAAGGAGAGCTCCCCACCCGGCGCTGGAAAAGAGGTAAGATTTAACCCTTTCCTCACCCTAGAGCCTGGCGGGAGTGGGACCCTGAGGGTGGGGGCACTCTCAGGGCACTATAGTGCCAGGAAAACGAGTATGTTTTCCTGGCACTATAGTGGTCCTTTAAACTCCTTCACTGTGCTAACCTCTACCACTTCAGCTGGAAGGCTATTCCATGCATCCATTACCCTCTCAGTAAAGTAATATTTCCTGTTATTTTTTTTTAAAACCTTTGTCCCTCTAATTTAAGGCTATGTCCTCTTGTTGTGGTAGTTTTTCTTCTTTTAAATATAGTCTCCTCCTTTACTGTGTTGATTCCCTTTATGTATTTAAATGTTTCTATCATATCCCCCCAGTCTCGTCTTTCCTCCAAGCTATACATGTTCAGTTCCTTTTAACCTTTCCTTGTAAGTTTTATCCTGCAATCCATGAACCAGTTTAGTAGCCCTTCTCTGAACTCTCTCTAAAGTATCAATATCTGGAGATACGGTCTCCCGTACTGCGTACAACACTCCAAGTGAGGTCTCATCAGTGTTCTGTTCAATGGCATGAGCACTTCCTTCTTTCTACTGCTAATACCTCTCCCTATACAAGAGGTATTACGGCCTTTTATGTCCCGACCACAAATATATATAAATTTTTAAATTCCACTTCTGTATTCTCTACACTCATCACTAGATTTGTGTGTAACCTTTATTTGCTTTTACAATATTAAAATGCTTTTTATACCCCTTTTTTGTAATGTTATTCTTCAAGATGATAAGCCCTCTACAAAATCAATTGAGGTGCTTACCATTGTACATTTCCTGTGAATGTTCACTTACACGTATCTTACATGGCATTCATACAAGTGTATGTTCCTTTCCAACCTCCTGTGTACATGGGCACACAAAATGAAATCTTCCCGCGAAGCCTCAATTACCTGCACCTAAAGAAACAAATCTCAGGGTTTCTGGTCAATCCTTCTGTATTTTGCAGAGAGGACCGTAGAGCTAATCTCTCCAATGTCCCTCGATGTACTGGAACCTCTATGGAACAAACTACATTGGATGTCAGGCATGGAGGGAGGACACGGAATTTCCATAAATATCGCATTCCTTGGGACCCTGCAAAATCAGTAAGATAGTTTCAGTTCTTCATTATCAGACCAGGTATTGTCAGGTGACCACTCAAGCTAGGTACACACTCTGATGGAACAAACTCTCAATTGATAATTTACAGGTGTTACATTATTACTGTTACTTTATGACTTCTCAAATGGGACTTGCGTGCCGGGGGAAATTCTCAATTTTTTTGTTAACTGAAACTCAGAGGGAATCCACCTTAGCCTTCTAGCACCGTGAACATTAACATGGTTATGGTACCGGGAGTGTCACTTCAAACAAACATACTTGTTATTTTTCTACGATATTCTTCAGTCACATTTCTCACTGAAACTCTATGCCCATATTTCATATCTGTATGTAAACTGCTGACTCAGCTTATTGTTTATCCACTGTCACAAGTCACATTTTATTGATGTTAGTGCGCATCATTCCGTAATGGAATACGTTCATTCATAATGCTAGATAATGCCACACAGCCATTTTCTCTTATGTGACTCCGTCTTTCATATGTAAATATGTTTACATGAATAAAGTGCCTGGAGCGAAGGCTGAATACATTGATATGTTTGATATCGGTTAGGTTACACAGAGTCTTCATTTTGTTTACAGACAATTTCAATCTTGACAATGATCAAAATTGTACAAGGTCACCGCGGTCCAACTCAATTTCTATAAACTTGTAAATTCTATTGAATTGTAAGGTTTCTTGTAACAAACATTGAATCATTATGCATCATGAAGCAATATGTTAACTATTAACATATAGCTGTGACATTTGAGAGCTATGGTTGACAACCCTTCCATAAGATTAGAAAAAAACAACAGCACAGTTGTGTCAATGTAACAAACCCGATTCTCGATTTTTTTTTTTGTACTTATCAGTGTTGTAAAGTGTCAGAATACATTAATCCAGAAGTCGTATCAGCTTATTTTGTTATATTCCAGAACAGCCAACATTATGCAGTTATAAGCACACTACACACACTTGTTTATGCATTAACGGTACACAAAAACTGTACTATAGTATGGAAACTCAATGTGAACCAAGTGTGACAGCCATATTCATGGAGACAATATACATGCAAGTTGAATGCTTACTATGGCATGATAATGCCCCATGCCAAGCCTAAGTCCTGCACAGGAAATGGATGACCAATAGGCACCTTCTGAAGGGATCTTGGAGAATGATTTTGAACAAGGACCTTTAGCTTACTAGTCTTGCACCTTACAGACTGGCTAAAGGAGACATTGAGATGAGCTCTCTTCGTCTAGACTATAGCTGGAGAAATTTATCTCCCTTAACAAAAAAAGTAAAAAAAAAAAAGGTTTCCCTCATCATCTCCGTTGTTGACTATTGCAACCTACATTGTGCCTGCCTTCCAAACATCCAATTAAAGGGTTTCGCCAAGCACCATGACTTCAGTGGTTTGAAGTGGTTGTGGTTCACTATGAAACACTGCACTTACTTTTCAATCCCTTTGTCACCCTTGGTGGAGTTATACCTTTATTCTGGCATTATTGGGGCAAATTATGGGCATATTTCTATGCAGAGAATGTAATTTATCAGTCAGCTGATACTCTCAGCCAACGAATGGTGGCGGCATCGACTTCTGGAGCTCTACACATGCCAGATGCAAGTCACCAGACAAACAAGGAGAAAAGGCACCTAGCAGGGACCCAGGTAAGTGGGCAAATTGTTGCAAGAAGTGGCCAGGATATTCCTAGTTTCATAACCACTACAGTAGGCTGTAGTGGTTATGGTGCTTGAAGTAACCCTTTTCTGAAATGACATTTTTACAAAACATTGTTCCCATTTCTTACACACAAATTAATTTCTGCTGCTCTACACAGTATTGCCCTCCATTGACCGACCCCCTACAAATCCCACTGCAGTTCAAATGTTACTATATCTTTGCACTTGGTAGACTTTAACCAGCTATTTGGCTTCCCTGCTCTTCTCACCTAAGCAAGCAGGGCAAACGGTCTCAATGCCGCCGACAGTTTGGCTTTGTTGCCAGCATCTGAACAAAGTGTCATCAGCCACTCCATTCCTAAACACCCAAGCCAGCACGAGTAGTGTCGGCTAGGAAGTTGCCATGGGTAATCAGAGCTGGCAGCATGATCTCAGTACTGGCTCTCTTGCGGTCCAAAGCGCTCTAGTGAGTCAGGGCACAGCTGCCAGATGTGCCTAGCTTGCCCTTTGACTAGCTTAATGCCTAGCCGCAAGGGAGTGATTACAGATGTCTGTACCTGTAGGTGGTACAAATCTTGTGTTCCACCGCTGGACCATCAGGGATTCAAAGCATTATATAAGTGAATATAAAGCACTGCGGAATTTGTTGACGCTATATAAATAATAATAATACTTCAGGACCCCCGCTATACCACCAGGCAAAGATAACCTACCAGATCACCAGCGAGTATGACTCCACCCCCCCATTGGACCACCAGGGATCATAGGCACCCTCCTTCCTTGTGGAACGCCAAGCATGATGGGGATGTACAGAGCACGACCAGACACGTTACATACAGCCACCACACATCACATACAGCCAGCTCAACCCCCACACATCACACACACATGCCCCCCCCAACTGTCCTGCTTTTGGCCAGACAGTTCTGATTTTGGGGTGCTGTCCCACCATCTCGTTTTAGTTCCCTGGTGTCCTGCATTTGGACACACCAGGGAACTGTCTGCGGGCTGCACAACCTGAGCACATCATCAGACACAATAGAACCATGCAGGGAGCACTTCAGAAACACTCCCTGCATAGAGGTCCCGAAGGCGCAATTTCTGTGCTATTTTCAGTAACTATGTATACCTCCCAACATGGCTCCTCTTCAAATTGCTAAGAGGGCATTGCCAGTGATGCAAACAGCATCACTAATAATGCCCACAATGGGAAGGGCCACCTGGAAAAAAAAAGTCATTGGCATACAAAAGGGGGCAGTTTTAGAAACATAGAATGTGCAGATAAGAACCAACCATTCGGCCCAATTTTCGAAATACTTTCATTAGTCCCTGGCCTTATCTTAAGTCTAGGATAGCCTTATGCCTATCCCACGCATGCTTAAACTCCCTCACTGTGTTAATCTCTACCACTTCAGCTGGAAGGCTATTCCATGCATCCACTACTCTTTCTGTAAAGTAATACTTCCTGATATTTTTAAACCTTTGCCCCTCTAACCTTATCCAATTTAGTGCCGCTAAACAAATGTGGCGTGTCCACCACTTGACTGGCAGCCTGGCCGGCCCCCAGTTATCAAGCAGGAAGAGCTGCTGAAGTGCTTCCTGCACGCCTAATGATGCGTGCAATCTGTTCTGTCTAGTGACAGTTCCCTGATGTCCCGAAATGTGGCACCCCAAAATCAGTGTTCTGCTTATGAATGTCTTTTAGTATGCTGAATGCTCTAAAACTGTGGTGAAAGCCCAGAATTATTTCTGCTTTGAAGCATGTTTTGCTTGCAACCTGAAAACCTACTGTACCAGTAACACCGAGACTGTATTTGCAGCCCCCATCCCAGCTCTCTCTCCACATGCACACATCACTCAGTTCAACCACTACACTCACAGAACACATCCCAAAGCTCTAGAAGGGGTACTAAATCTGGCATCTTGTCTAGAGCCCTGGCAATCTTAATCTGGCTGTATGTTCCAAGAGAACTTTTTAAAAATTATATTAACCGAGCTCTCAGGACATGGTATTGTAGATAGGGACTAGTATCCAGCAGACCACTTCTGATGAAGAGGGTGTTCATGGGTTCTCCTGACACCATAACCACTACAGTGAGATTGGAGTGGTCTTTTAAAACAAATGCGACCAGAAACAAAGATTATTATTTAGAAAGTGCAAACAAATTCCATAGTGCCATACAATAGGCTGACTATCAAACAAGTATTGGCAAAAAGACGAGTTGGACGCATAGGAGCAGAAGGTGTTAAGGGCACTGCTCAAACGAGCTTACATTCTAGAGACTAAAGACTAACCAGAAACTCACTCACTTCAGAATAAAATAGAACAGAATAATCTTACAGCAAGAAGTAGGATAATAGAATCAAGCTGGAGTCAGGATACCAGAAATCGGAGCAGATTAAAAAAATAAAAAATCTATCAGGGTAAAAACAGGAGCAACAACTGCTAAAAACTCAGAAACCATGCAAGAGGGCTGCCTGAGAGTACGGATAGGACACCAAGTGGAAAAAGCCATAGCTGCCAAGGCAAACTCTGGACAGAATATAGACCGTAATGGCTAATATTAACATATATCCAATACACGGACTTCAAAATGACACCACTTCTAGAATTCCTGTGTTACAGTGACAGCACGCACAGCACAACACGTGTAGCACACTTCCTACTGCAACACAATCGATCGCTCTGCGTGCATCCTTCATCAAAATCTCCGCAGTCGATTAGCGCTGTCTTTTTCTCAACACACGTGGGTTGACAGATGTGATGGCGGAAGAGATGGTTGTAGTAAAGGATGTTGTTGATGGAGCGGGTGCAATGGAGAAAGAGAAAAGCGGATCGGCAGCCTTGGCACCTGCAGGCCCAGTAAATGCAGGTGAGGCTGCAGACACTGTCTTATTGCTGCTCATGTATTTTGTTTCTGGACTGCCAGGAGGGAGCAGTTCTTGAGGGGTGACATTCACATCCACTGTCAGTGTAACTTTACCCAGATTAACCCTCCTCCTTACTATAGTGCCCTGTAAGCAGAGTTGGCCAACCTTTGGCAGTGTAGCTCTTTGGGCTCAGCCAGATATTTGATTAAAGTTTGGCATACCTGCTGTGGACTTGGTTTTTCCCAACGACTTCCTTTAATAGAAAAGTTACCCCTTTAAAACTATAGCTTCCCAATAAGATTGTATGCTTGCTGTTAAATGCATTTTAGTTTAATATAACGACTCTGTAATTTCCTGTCCTTTTGTATGTGTATTCTGTAATGTATCAGTTTTCACAGTATTTACTTCAGAATTGAATCCTGCAGCTCGTATTCGATTTTGTGAAAATGTAAAGACAGTATATAGCACAACTGCTTAATATTAAATGTATAGTCTAAGCACCAAATTCACGTTATCTAAATAGTTATTTTTGGGGGGATAAGGGGATAATGTATTCTCCGCCCCTATTACTGGCTAACAGACAGGCATAAAGGGCTACCAACACAAATGGATTCAATTATTGAATCTATTTGACATTTTGCATCTCCATGAAAAGTACACTAACATTATTTGTGCTCAATGCTTCTCTATGAGAATTGGATTCCATACATGTCGTAGAAAACGCTGGGATGGTGTGGTGATTGACACTCATGTGCTGTGTTCTCAATGCTTTTCTCTGAATGGATGATGGATTGGGTGCTATGAAGAATCTGGCCCTGTACTTAATAACAGGTAAATTTAAAGGAGCACTTCATGCACCATAATCACTGCTTAAAGCGGCACTGTCACCCTATGGTAAATTTGCATGGACCCCCAACGGTGTAATTTTCCCTGGTGGTCCGGGCGTTGGGGAAAGATGACATTTTCTTACCTGAACCTGGTGCCTTGCAAATGAAAAGATCTGTGATATCGCTTAATCCTCCATAGACATAGCTAAAATCTCTGCAGTCGTCACTGGTGACAGTTGGGAGACTGACACATCTAGATTGAGGTAGCTTCATGCAGTGTCTAGAAGTGTCAGGCTTAGAAAATATACTGAACAAAGTCGTGACAGTGCCACTTCAAAAGGACACTATAGTCACCAGAACAAGAGAAAAGGTAGTGTTTACATTACAGCCTATGGATACTTCCACTTGCCATTCCCCAGATGGCGACTAGAGATGCTTCCTGGGGCAGTGCTGCACACTGTGCAGCACTGCCATTCAGTGTTTTAACCCTCTGCATGGAGACACTGAATTTTCCTCATAGAGATGCATTAATTCATTGCATATGTATGAGGAGCTGCTAATTGGCCAGGGCTGTGTTCCTTCAAGAGCTTCCAGCTCTCTACCTCAAATGATAGAGGTGGGGAGCTACACCTGGCAATGTATTACAGCTCATTGAGTAGCACTGAAACTCCATGATCATGTGCACGCGCGCTCGTGACTTCAGCAGTATTAGACTGTAAGTCTGTGTTAGTGCTTACAAAGGCTGCAGTCAGAGGGTCTCTTTAATATACCCCCACATAAAACATGCATGTTTTCTTAGGTGGTATATCTACTAAAAAGTTACACATTAAAGTCAATAAAGTGTTCCTTTAAATGTGCTCTCTAAGCACCATAACCACAACAGACCACTGTTTTTGAATAGTGTGACACTTACCTATGGCCTAGCTCCTCTTCACAAATATCGGTTTTGCCCAACTTCTGATGTAAATAGGAGTTTCCTCTTTAGCAATAACTGTAAAAAGTGTCTAGACTGCAGTAACCCAGGGGACCCTTAAAAGTATCAAACTCTTCCAAAGCAATTAGACTCTAAATGGTGGGATGGCACCAGGGCCTTCTGACATCATGCATAGCTTGCCCTTTAACCAGATGAATGATTTTGCTGTACAGCAAAATATGCTCCCCCATTGCTAAGAATTGTGCAGTATCGTACAGAAAAGGTAAAGATCCAGTTTTTTCCTGCAATATAGGATGCAATCGATCCCTCTCATAATATTGTAAAGCGCTACGGAATCTGTTGGCGCTATATAAATGGCAATAATAATAATTGGGGTAATAAGCTTTCCTATGGACTGGCTGAATGCGCTCGCGGCTCCTGCAGCGCATGCGCATTCAGCCGATGACCGCGATATGGAGGAGGAGAGTTCTCCCCCCGCGCTGGAAAAAGAGGTAAATTTAACCCCTTCCACCCCCTAGAGCCCGGCGGGAGGGGGGACCTAGAGACCCTATAGAGCCAGGAAAACGAGTATGTTTTCCTGGCACTATAGTGGTCCTTTAATGGAACACTCTAGCCACCAAAACGTCATTTAAATTAATTTGCCTGGAGGCAATCTCACCTCTTCATGGAACGGTTTAACCACCAAGTTACCTCCAGCAGCGATGCCCACTCCCTTCATCCCCTTCCCAGCATCTTCAAAATTTTCAGATTCAGGAAGCGCAGAGTGACGCTGGGCAGGGGCACCCCTGTTTTGTTGAGACAGTTCAGCTGACGCTCTCAAGCAATTAGTGACTCCCCATTCATTAGACTGCTTTGGAAAGAAACATACCTTTTCCAAGCCGATTTAGTGATTGGCTGAGAGCATCAGCTGACCACTCTCAACCAATCAGCTGCGCCCCATGCCGCTGGCACGCCACAGTTCTTGAATCTAAAACTTTATAAGACAGAAGCTACCTGGGGGGGTTTAACCCGTTAAAGGTTGGAATGCCTCCAAGGACCTCCTGGCACCATAACAACTAAGTTAAGATGAAGTTGTTTTGGTGCCTAAAGTGTTCCTTTAAGTATAACTTACCCATGCTGCACCCTGAGGTCTTCTTATCCAAATGGATATTTAATCATCAGGGGTCTTTGCAAAATATGCTTTAATAAGCATTTTAAGTAGGCTTAAATGCTTATTTGTTTTTGTTTATTTTAACAACATTTTTAAGATATACCCAGTTGCATAAATCATTACTGATAGATGTTGAAGTCACATAAAAATTGTTGGCACTGCAATTTCTCTTAGCTACACTATCCCCTTAAGCAAACTTTCTTTGTCAATTTGAAATGATGCAGTGTGTGAAAATAGCTCTTTATTACCAAAGTACAGCTATACTGGAAAAAGGTACAGATTATTGTAAATTAGAACAGCTATTCTTAGAGTAGTTTTACAGTAACAATAACATTTAAGTGTATAGAAAATTAAGGACACGAACATAGAAATACATTATGTTATCAGAAATTAAAAAATTAAAATAAAATATGAGTTATTTGTGGGGTGAGAAGGCATTAGCAATACAATGAAAAAAGAAACGAATAAAACAAAGGGAGAAAGAGTTTTCCTTGGAACATGAGAAGCTTTTGGAAGGAAAGTGACTCCAATAAGTTCCGAACGAACCAAAGTAGCATTCAAAGCACCTAGACACTTTGTGTCATTAGTCTTTAAAGGGTTCCAATGTAATATATGCGCCCTACTGGGCACTGTGGAGAAGGCCATCCCCTCTCAATTTCCAGTAAAACCATTGAAAAAGGATTTACTCACCTGGAATTCAGCGTGGGTGACGTTTCTGGTCCTGATCTTCCGCTTCCCACTCCGATGTGGGTTGCGCATGGTCCAGACAAAACCATTTCCTTTTTTTCTTTTCTTAAATCTTGTTTTTTGGTTAGAGCCTCTCTTTAAATATCACGTTTTCAACATGCTGTTTGTTCAGTATGAGTATCTAATTATACTCCTGACCTTTCCTTGTATCCATAGGCAGTTGTTAAGGACCTTATTTAAGCTTACAGAGTGTGAAAAGTATAAAATATTCAGTAATTGAAGTGAACTGACAAACAGCCAATAGCACAGGCCGTGAAAAGGGAGATTGCTAATCTCAGAGTAATTATCTGCTCTCAGTTATATTGTTTTTTGACAAGTTTGATAAGCGACTAGCTGCTCATGGTTGCCTGCACATTCAAGAAAAGAGGAAATTTATGACACATCTAGTGTTCGTTTCCCAAAAAAGAATAGAAAGTAAAATATTTAAATGCAATGCCTTAAAAACCCAAGGAACGAATGAGTAACTTTTAAAGGGACACTCTGTTCTGGAGCTGACCTCCCTTTTTAATGCATTATATTGGTAATGCCTTGAAAACGCAAAATAGTGAAATTAAAAATAATAATATAAAGGGATACTACCTTGTCGAGGTTCCTGAATTTGCTGTCCTCTTGCCCCAACTGAACAGCATGTGGTGTACCTCTAAAATGGGAATGTTAGTTATTTCAGAGCAAAAACAAACAAACATCACTCTCCTGAGATGATATCCAAGAAGTAGATCCACTAATGGTCTAGGGGTCCTCTCTAGAACTACTTAGTTACTTTGTGAGCCTTAAAGGGATACTATAGTGCTAGGAATACAAAGTTCTGTTCCTAGCACTATTGATCTCTTGTGCCCCCCCTAGTAGTGCAAGGCTTAATAAACCCTTACTGTGTTTACCCTATTCCAGCTGATGTCCCTCACGCTGGGTTGGTGTACGGCCCCCTCTGACATCACCCGACAGGGATCGCTAATGAGCATGCACTGCGAACGCTACCAGCACATTAGGCCCTCCCCATAGGAAAGAATTGCTGCCATGTGGGGAACTGACTGATGCTGGATGTCCTCATACAGAGCATTGCAGGGTTAAGGGGACAGGGTCACTGCACCCAGACCACTTCAATGAGTTAAAGTACTCTGGGTGCCTATAGCATCCCTTTAAAGTGACATCTCAAGCATTATAACCACTACAGCCTTCTTGTAGTGGTTATGGTTGTAGGAGATCACATGGGAAATTCCCCTGGTATTTGTCCAACAGTTTTCAAGCAGACCCCTTTGCTGGAGATTTCATAAATAAGAAGTTCAGTTCTCCTCGTTATATATGCAAAATATTTTCACAAATTAATCCTGTATTGCAATGAGAGCCTTTGAAGACCAAAATGATTGTGTGTCAAATCTCCCTAACTATTTGGACATGGTTAAATAACCACACGCTTGATAATGACGCAGAGGCAGTCTGAAAATGGAATGACAAAAAAAAACCAGTGGTTATGATTCATGGCGTGTCCCTTTAAGGCGACTTATAGTGCAGCTGAACATCTACCTGTTCTCTATCCTTGCTTTACTCCTTTTGTCTCTCATGAAAACATTGCCACATTAATTCTAGTAAAACTATAATAATGTATAATAAAGGTTTGGCTTTGTTCCGACCATCAAAATTCCACTTGGCCCGATGACAATGCAGTGAATAACACTATTGTACATTTTGCATAATAAAGAGAAAATCACGAATGAAAAACTGTGAATAACTTGGAATAATATCTAGACTCTAGGTCTAGGACATACTTGTAACTAGTGGCAAGCTAAATGTATCTTTTTATTTCTGTTGCTGTTATGTATTTTGTGAGGGCTAAATATTAATATTCTAACAAGGTATGTAATTATCTCTGTTTTTCTTTTTCTTAAACTTTAATATAAATTGGACTTTTTTACTTTATATTCCCTTCTTCATTTTTCAAATAAAACCAAACGTACTAAGGAATCAACGAATCACAATATTGCATGGTGTCCCTGTGCTTAAAATAATTTTGTTGTTGTTGTTGAATTACTCTTTTAAACAAAAGAAAATATTGCATTTTGATTAACCTATTTCTAAAATATTTTTAATTAAATATTTAATGCAAATAAAAATAAAATAGAGATTAACTATGATAACAGGGGATTACTGTGATCCTTATAAACCGATTCTGCATGGTTCACTTTGCCCCAGAATTGCTCATCATTCTGTGCGAAATTGTGAGAACTGTTGCACAGATCAGTTCAGGACTTCTAATCATTAGTTTAATATTAAAGGGTTACTAGAGTGCCAGGAGCACTTTAGCTTCCTCTGCCTTCCCTCCACCCCCACCACAGTGAATAAAGAGTTAAAAGCCATCTATTACTTACCTGATCCCAGCACCGATGTCCCTTGACGCTGGGTCGCAGGTGCCCCTCCTCCAATGTCACTTGACGAGGGGATGCTAATGCTCATGCGTGGTGAGTGCCGCGCACGCTTGAGGCCTCTCCATAGGAAAGCATTGAAGGGCCACTAGTAGCTGTCTCTAGAGGCTGTCTTAGTGCTGCAAGCAATGTTTTACATTGCAGCACTAAGTGCCATAGGGACACTGTACCCAAACCACTTTAATGAGCTGTAGTGGTCTAGGTCCCTACTGTTCCTTTAAGCGATACACACCAAAACTGTTAGAACATATTGAAGTGGTTGTGGTGCAAGCTGTGTTTGGGTGGTAAACCTCCTCTAGTGCTCACAGCCCATCAATGTTGGACAACTTTAAATGTATGTTGTGTAAGGGAAACCTGTACAATATCACTTCTGCAACTGGGGTCTGATGGGCAGGATGAGCTCTTGGTATAATTAAGCTTTGCATTGCTGGGAACACTGGGTGCTCTATTTTTCCTCCCCATAAAGAGGGTCCTGGGGTGTCTCACACATAGGTTTTACAATCCCTGCTCTGTTTTGGCACTGGGATTATCACAGGACGGCAATACAATGTTATCTTAACTAATGGATGGAATCAATTATTAAGGTCTGAGGGACTCTATATAGCCAGTATTTATTGCGTTATCATTTAACACCTATTTCACTGGCAGCTTATATAGCTACTGGCCATATTTATTTTTGATTTAATAGTTAAAAAAAGAGAATCACTGTAGACTGAGTAATTCTAACGACCCTGTAATGTCTCCCCTCACAACAAACCCCAAACAAAAGTGAACAAATAAAGAATGATAGAAGTGTCCTTAAGTGGCTTTAAACAGATATACCCCAGTAGGGGAGACCGGCCCGAATTTCTTTCCACTTTTTGACTGCATTTTAACACCCCTCCTTGCTCACCCTCCCCAACACACTATTTACGCTATGTACCGTCTTTTTCTATATTTCTGGATATATACATACAGCTGGGAGATAGTCCAATCTAACTTTCAGAATTGTTCCTTAGCCCCTTTTGCAACCTTTTGCAACTTGTACTATATTTTATTTCTACATTCCCAATCCCCCATGGGTTATTTTTTATAATGTATAAGACCCTTCTATCATAGTTTCATTCTATGTCTCATTTGTGTCAAACTAAAATTCCTGCATCTGCCCCTGAATTAAGAAATGTGGAGGCAATACAGAGGTAAACTAGCGCATTAACAGATTTCCAAATTCCTGTACACAATTGTTCTGTATCAAATTAGCAAATTGATTTTCAAGATCTGAATTTGCATATACTTTGTCTTAAGTACTTGAATTGAATTTATCTTTTTCTTTGTAATCATACGATTCAGAAGAGAGTATTGAGTGCAATGTTATATATGTTAATGAAATTTTGGTGAAAAAATATTTGATAAATGAAAACATCTTTTCTATTATCCAACTAAATTACACCATATAGTGTATTTCCCTTTGCGCTGCATCCCTCTGCTGTTAGACTGTCAAATTCACTGATGTCTTCCTCGGTGACAGGGAACATCTGGTGACAGCAGGAGGATAGGAAAGCGTCTGAAAAGAATGGAATTATTTCTCTGTACAGGGTTCTCAATCTACCCAGTGTGAGAATGAAATGATTTGTTCCTTGATGCCAGTTAATTCAAGCTAATATGAACAGACTTTAAATGTTCTTGAAACTTTCCATCGCCTTTTAAACGGGATGTTACCGTTGAAAAACACACGTTCTAGGTAGGCCATCCTAAAATACATTTTTGAAGCTAGTTTGGTAAATGAAAGCAGGATGATTTGGGGAAAAACAATGGGAGTCATGAAATTTTAATGGAATAGGACTGGACTAGAGCTGGGACTGTGCCTGGGGCTCAATGTGGTGGCTGCAAATGAGGTGTTTGCCAGCCAGGCACTGGGTTTAAAAGCAGAAACTCAACTGCAGGCTAACAAACCAAACCTATTCATGCACTTAAAGGGTTTCTCCAAGCATTGTAATCACTACAACCCACTATAGTGGTTATGATGTTAGGAGTACCCTGGCCTTGTTCCTGGGAGATTGTGCAGCCCCCTTACTGTGATCCCTGCTGGGCTTCAATGCTCTCTGTTGGTTCATTGACGTGTTTCTGCCTTCTGCAGAGCTTCAGAAGCCTAAGCCGTGGCGGTTTACATTCATTGGCTGAGAGCGCCAGCTGACCACTCTCCATCAACGACTGACATTAGAAGCCTAAGCCGTGGCGGTTTACATTCATTGGCTGAGAGCGCCAGCTGACCACTCTCCATCAACGACTGACATTAGCCAGCACCGAACTCTAGTTCCGGTCTGGCTGATGACACCCCTCTGGCCTATAACCTACATCAGCTAAGGGGTCATACTCTGTATTGGTAGCATTTCAAAGCACATACAGGCACCATGACCACTTCAAATCTCTTAAATGGTCATGGTACTTGGAGTAACCCTTTAACAATGATGGAGCACTTTTGCATAAGTAGAAATGCCCTGCATTGACTTGGAAAAGAGAAAACATGTTTAATGGTAAAAACATGTTTAAAGAAAGAGCTGATCTTTTTTGGGGGGGATTGGACAGGGCTCTCAAACCAGGACTGCTTTGCGAGATGAGCTGCCATAATTTTTGACACCAGTGCTAACTTCAAATACTCTATAATATTTCACTTCTGTATAACATCATAAATGATCGATATATATATATATATATATGAATCAATTTTTTTTGTTTGTTTGTTTTTTGTTTGTTTTATATAGTTAGGAAAGCTGCGTTTATTTTTGGATCAATTTAACAGAATTTGCCAGTACCAATCCAAAGCTATCACTTGATGTATATAATACCTGGTGCATTAACTTCTGGAAACCTCACAACCCACCCACCCCTTCCCCCCACCTGCCCTCAACTGTTGGCTTGTTGAAGATCCTGCTCAAGCCAGCAAGTTTTGTTCATGATCTGCCTCAACAAAATTTCAATGAAATTCCAACACAGTTTAAAATGAGCATGTCATAAAGTTTCTATCACTGACAGGTGAAGTGAATAAAATGTATTATATCATTACAATGGCACCTGTCAAGTGATGGGATATGGTAGGCAGCAAGTGAACAGTCAGTTCTTGAATTTCATGTGTTGGAAGCAGGATTACTTTGACAAGGTCCAAACAGTGATGACCAGACGACTGGGTCAGATCATCCAAAACGGCAACTTTTGTTGGGTGTTCCTGGTATGCAGTGGTTAGTATGTACCAAAAGTGGTGCAAGGAATTACAACTCATGTCAGGGTTTTGGGTGCCCAAGGCTCATTGTTTCATTGTTGACTTCTTGACAGCCACTAGAGGTACTTCCACATTAAGTAACAGAATTTGACTGTTATGTGACATTTGAGTCATCGAATGCTGATCATGCTAAGCATTTGATTAAACGAGCCTGGTACTTGCTATTCACGTGCGACTTGTCTCCCTTTGCTTCTCTTTCAAAAGCATTGGATTGGACAAGAAGCCAAGGCGTCAAGCCTCCAAGATGACCTCACAGTAGGAGCAATGGGCGACGTTGGTGAAAAAAGGTAAATATCTTCTCCATCTAACCAGTGAGGAGAGGGAACACTATAGCGTTAGGAATACAGGTTTGATGAGGGACACCTTGATATTTAAGTAGCAGTAAGGTCATTTAAATGGTAAATTTCCATGAGATTATATACCAGTCTTGGTGGCCAGCAGATAACCAATGTTATTGTAAAAGTGCTATTTTCATTTTTATATTTAATTTTTTTTTCTCATGTGTCCATGTTGGGCTTATTTTATTAGGAAAATTGTGTATTGGAAGTGACACCCTGGAGGTGGAGCTTTGGCCCAAGAGATTTGCATATTTGTAGGAGTGCTTCTCATGCACAGTCATCCCTTACTTGTCAACTATATGGCTTTCTACGCCATATCCTTAATGTTGTAAGACATTTTGTGTGATGTCTTCCAATTGTACAGCGTTTCCTGGTGCCTTATAAATGAATTATGATGTTAATACATTTCCAGCTCAATACAGGAGAGGTACTCCTGTTAGCTCGCGGTTGGCATTGTATGCAGACGGCGTTCAGGCTCGGCACCTGCCTATGACCATACTTTCCATTCTTCTCTTGCTCCCTCAAAGTATCCTACAACCATTTTATTTATTGTTCTATAAGTCTGAAGGGTAAAGTATAGCCAGCACCTTACTGTAAGTTTTTTTTTTTTTTTTTTTTTTCTTCTCCTTACTGATAAGATATGTAGCTTTTAATACAGGGCTTGACAAATTTGTTTGGAATCTTGGAGCCAGTCATTTTTAAATGATAAAATGCCATTCTTAAAGGGACACTATAGTCACCAGAACCACTACAGCTTGATGTAGTTGTTCTGGTGTCTATACAGAAAAGCCTGCAGGGACAGGCTGTAAACACTGCCTTTTCAGAAAAAAAGGCAGTGATTACATTGCTGCTTAGTAACACCTCTAGTGACAGTCACTCAGATTGCCACTAGAGAGTCCTGGGTCACTGCTGCACCATGTGCAGGACCCACATTCAGTGTCTGCTAGCTCTGCATTGAGGCGCTTAATGTTCCTCATAGAGATTAATTAATTTAATGCATCTCTATGAGGAGATGCAGATTGGCACATTTGATGCACATGCACAAAATCTTTCCAATGCTTTCCTAAGGGAAATCATTGTTTAGCTGAGATCATAAAGATTGATAATCTCGGCCATGGAGGTGGAACCAGCCGTGGCGAAACTGGCGTGGGAAAAAAGGTGAGTAAAAACACCTTCCTTATGTGATTGGAGGGGGCAGCTACCTAAACGCACACACTCACTCTGACAACAGGCTTGCATACACACACACTCACGCTGGCAACAGGCTTGCACACAGTGACAGGCGTGCACTCACACACTGACCAACTCACACACTGACAGGCTCTCACTCACACACTGACAGGCTCACGCTGACAACAGGCTTGCACACTCAAACTCTGACGTGCTTGCACACACTGAAAGGTTCACACACACTCACTCTGACAGGTACACACACACACATTTTTGTTTTAATTGAACTCCACTCAGCCTTGTTTTAATTGAACCCCACTCAGGAGAGCTAAGTGGGTCTTTCCCTGGGGTCCAGTGGGGCTGCTCTCTTTCTGCGCTCTCTGTACTGATGCCAGGGCCGGAGTGATGCCATATTCCGGCTCCCGGCATCATTACACAGTGCGAGGAAGTAGAGAGGAGCTACAGGCAGAGTACTGCTCCCTTGCACGTTGCATACAATGCTCCCGCGGGCTGCCTAAGCTGCCTGAGTCCATCCTCTTCAGAGCGGCTGGCTCTATGCTTCCTCAGCTGGCCGCCTCCATGCTTCTCAGGCCACATTAACTAAATAGCTGGCAAATTCCAGGTGCCACATTGAAATTTCTAGTCGCCATGGCGGCCTGGCTTTTGTCGAGCCCTGCTTTAATATTTGTTACAATAAATGATTTTTTAATTTAAAAAATTTTTTTTTGGGGGTTGTAGACTATAAGTCATATTATTCTTAAAGGAACATTCTAAACAACACATGCACTGTAGCTCATTGTAGCTGCTTATGTTGCCAGTTTGACAAAGATTTATACTTCTGAATGCTTAGAGTGTATTTTTAAAGCGGCACTGTCATGCCGAACTTACCTTTCTCTTATTGATTCCTCTTTTCTCCCTCTGTCAGGATCTATTCTTCACTTTATTATTGCCATTTATATAGCGCCAACAGATTCCGTAGCGCTTTACAATATTATTAGAGGGGGAATTTAACTATAAATAGGACAATTACAAGAAAACTTATAGGAACGATAGGTTGAAGAGGACCCTGCTCAAACAAGCTTACAGTCTATAGGAGGTGGAGTATTAGAAACATTAGGACAGGAAATATCAAGTAGGAGTGAAGCAGAGCTGGAGGAGAGAGCAAAGCACTGTCCCATAGGAGAGAGCAGGAGACAGGTATGTAAGGTGGGGGGGGGGGGCAGAGCTATTGGTCCATACCCCCCCATTCTCCCTCCCCCCCCTTTGATGCCCATGAGCAGTGGTTGGGGGCCCAAAATGACAAATGACAACTAGATCAGATAGGAAGAAATGAACAAATCCCGAAAGGGAGAGAAGAGGAAGCGATTGGGGAAAGGTAGGTACAGCATGACCGTGCTGCTTTCAGTATTTCTTTATTTAGTTCTTGCAGGCATGTTTCTCCTGTACCCTGTGCATATGAAGGATTGACAGATTTAAAAAAATATATATATATTTTTTTGGCTCTTGGAACCAGCCTCAATCACTCAGGACAACAGGGGTAGGCAACCCTCCAGATGTTGTGGACTACATCTTCCCTCACTCTTTGAAACCATTAGGGCTTTCAGAGCATTATGGGAGATGTAGTCCACAGCATCTGGAGTGCTGAAGCTTGCCTACCCCTGCTATATAGTCTCAAATCTGAATAACTACGCTACCTTAAAGGACCACTCCATGCACCATAATCACTACAGCTTGCTTGAAGTCAAACCATTCAACCAGTATCCAAAGTACTTTACAAATGAACACATGCAGATGCCACACTGGATGTGACCTGAGACTCTTGAAGAAGCTTAAGTAATAAATGATGTAGCTAATATGCTTATCACCCATCTTAAAATTAGTTGGAGCACACACACCAACATTGGAGTACTTTATTGTATAGGTGAGCGTCACGCAGTATAGCCATGTAGTGGGACCAATTCCCCGTGCTGTTCAGTTGAGAGAGAGAGGTGTGTTTAACATATGAAGCTGCTTCTTTCTCTTTACACAGAAAGTGCTGCAAGAAGGTTTTTAATGCAGTGACATGGACACTCTGCCGGTTCAACAGGCTGGAAAATGTTCCTTAGGGAGAGGCTCTCCTTTAAATATTTGTAGCACATCCCTCTCACAGACAGCTGTTGCTTTTCCTAATGAAGTTGTCATCCCTACAAGTAAGGCTCTGTACACAGTAAGAGCTTTAGTCTGTGTAAAGTCTTTAAATACTGCCTAATTCCCATGCAGACAAAAGCAGTTTCCTTTTTTTTTATTTTTTTTTCTCGGCTGATGCTGATTCCATTCTAATAAAGGCAGTGTAGATGGCAAACGGTACATAATAATCATACTTACCAAATTCGTAGACCCTGCACGCGAGACACTAATGGGACGACTTGTCAATCCCACAGGTCACCCCACTGAGGGCAGGAAATGCAGACAGCACTGTTTCAGTGCTCTATGCAGGGTTCCAGTGCCATTAGCATAGTGTTTGTGGGTTTAATGCTGCGCTTGTGCTCTGCTTTTTTGGGGACATTTCCCTGGTCGGGATAATGTGCCCAACGAAGGAGTTGTGAACGCAACCTCGGACCCAAAAATCGTGACTGTACTGCCTAAATCGGGACAGTTGGAAGACATAATATATTCACTTAAACGAAATAAGGACAGCACAACTATTATGCCTTACTGGGGCACAATAATTAACAGTGGAGTTATGTTTATGAAATAGTTTGTGCCTGTTTGGCCCCAGTTATATTTGATCAGATAGCGTCTGTAATGCACATTCAAACTTTGGTGGAAAAAATGTTCGTTTCTGGCAGTGTTTGCTTATACACCCAAGATCAATAAAATGAGAAGCATCGAGTTGGGTAATGGCATGTATACCCTAAACATACATGTAGAATTTCCTAATACACGAGTATACTTCCTGTTAACTTTAATATTGCTTTACTTGATTAATAAAGTGCTGAGTTAGAGAATACAGTAATCTGCACATGAGAAATAAGAAATACAAATAAAAAGAAACATGAAGAAATAAAACGTATCTGAGCTTACAATCTAAACTAGAAAATATGAGAGTCAATGTATTGGGTAACGGGCTTCATGGAATTTCTGGATTTTTGGCAGGGATCACTGAAGTGAAAAATGTCAGGAATTCAAAACTAATTTCAAATTTAAGGCCAAAGTAGCCTAACTGGGAACATGGCTTACTCGGAGATTTTTTTCCATTTGGGCCTTAAATGTGAAATCCACTTTGAATTAACAGTTATCACTTTAGTTAATAGCCCTGTAGGAATAAACAAGGAACATTTAACAAACTTAGTAGAAGCATGGTTGGATAATTGCAAATCACTAATTAATGAAGAGGCCTGTAGGCCCTGTACGAAGCTTATGGTATATTAAGATGGAATTTGGATCAAGTGTAACAGAAGTCCAGTCATCATATCTACAGGTGTAAAAGATGTGTGGGTTTCCAGGTGAAGGGAGAATGTTGGATTGGGAGGGAGAGTTATCCATGATACCAATCGTGACTTGCTATTGGTTTATCTAGTATAAAGTGTGCTAGCAAATTTATAGACAAGTTATTCAGGATGTATTTTTTTTTACCTTCCTGAGCTTCACAGCTAGACCACCAAGAGAGGGTGAGCTTAAAGGGATCCTATAGTGCCCACTATAGGGTTAAAGGGATCCTATAGTGGAACTATAGGGTTAATAGGCACCCCCCTCCCTCAGGGCTTCCCTCCTATGTCGCTGAAGGGTATAGAACCCATTCAGCCACTTACCTGAATCCAGCGCCATTGTCCCTCGACTCAGGCTCTGGCTCTGCCTACGCTCCTCGACTGACGTCCGCGGGGGAGACCTAATGTGCATGGGCGGCAATGGCCGCACGAGCATTACACCTCCCCATAGGAAAGCATTATTCAGTGCTATCCTATGGGGAAAATCTGACGCTGGAGGTCTGTGAGGACATCCAATGTCAGATAACGGACCAAAAGTCCATTAGGTTTCTGGAAGCGCCTCCAGTGGACAGGGCCGGCGCTACCTGTAAAGCGACCTAGGCTTATAGCAAGCCTCAGGCGGTGCAGCACTGCTGTATGGAGGGCGGCTGGATTTGAGTGACCGGCAGGAGGGAAGCGCAGAGCGCTCCCTCCTGCCGGTCTCTCAATGTAGCGTGGCCGGGTGGCACGGAACGCTGAACAGGAACCTCTGGCCACGCTACATAGGCAGGAAGGAAGAGGAGGGTAAGGACCACTAGGGGAGGGGAGGTGAGGTGAGGTGAGGTAAGGACCACTGGGGGAGGGTGGGTGGGAAGTAAGGACCACTGGTGGTGGAGGAGGGGGGGGGGAGTAAGGACCACTGGGGGAGGAGGGTGAAGGAGCACAGGGGGAGGGGTGGTGGGGAGTAAGGACCACTGAGGGAGAGGAGGTAAGGACCACTGAGGGGTTTGGGAGAGGGAGGACCACTAAAGGGGGGAAGGACCACCAAAGGTGGGTAAGGAGGGAGGACTACTAAGGAGAGGGGAGGAGGGTAAGGACCACTAAGGGTGGGGGGAGAGGATAATGACCACTGAGGGGAGGAGGGGAAGGTCTACTAAGGGGTTTGGGAGAGGGAGGACCACTAAGGGGAGGGATGGAGGACCATTAAAGGGGAGAGGGGGGAGTGAGAAGACCACCAAGGGGGGACTCCAGAGGGACAGGGGGCCAAGGGAGAGCACTAAGGGACAGAAGGGAAGAACACGGAGGGACAGGAGGACTAGGAAATTTAATAAAAATAAAGAGCTGCTCCCCTCTCAGTCCCTATCCTACCACACAAACCCTCTCTTTTACACTACACACATACACAATGCATACACACACACACACACACAGAAACATACAATGCATTCCTTACGTTCACACAAAGCTCATTCTCTTACACACACAGAATGCCTAGGGCGGCAAAAATCCTTGCACCGGCCCTGCCAGTGGATGTCTGGCAGACAGCCACTGGGGGCAGACTTAGAGCCGCAATGTAAACATTGCAGCTCTCTGGAACTGCAATGTTTAACATTGCAGCACTAAGTGCAAAAGGGTCACAGCACCCAGACCACTTCAATTAGCTCAAGTGGTCTGGATGCCTACGGTGTCCCTTTAAGTTAAATGTTGCCATATTGAGGAGTGGTCCAGTGTATGTTATGTATACCGACCAAATAAACCACAATATATACCGGAGCTCTGCACCGGAGCGAGCCGCATACCCCCTATAATGATCCAATAAGATGTAAGAAATGGTTGCTACTACAGGGCGCAAATAGAAAACAATAAACATTAATGTGCAATTCCCATAATTCTATGAGTTGTGAGATTCTATCTGGCAGGACCCCAATGGTGGAACGACGGGAAACAATCTATCAGGAAGTAAATAACCTATACAATTTACTGGTCTGTATTATTGACTAAATCACATTCACCTCCACTAGGAGCAGTGTTGAGCTTGCTTGTTCTCTTAAAGGACCACTCTAGGCACCAAGACCACTTCAGCTTAATGAAGTGGTCTGGGTGCCAGGTCCCTCTAGGATTAACCCTTTTTTTTTTTTTTAATAAACATAGCAGTTTCAGAGAAACTGCTATGTTTAGAAATGGGTTAATCCAGCCTCTAAAGCCTCTAGTGGCTGTCTCATTGACAGCCGCTAGAGGCGTTTGTGTGCTTCTCACTGTGAAAATCACAGTGAGAAGACGCCAGCGTCCATAAGAAATCATTATTTCCTATGAGACTGGCTGAATGCGCGCGCAGCTCCTGCCCCGCATGCGCATTCAGCCAAAGAGGCGGAGAGGAGAGCTCCCCGCCCGGCGCTGGAAAAGAGGTAAGATTTAACTCTTTCCTCGCTATCCAGCCCGGTGGGAGGGGGTCCCTGAAGGTGAGGGCACCCTCAGGGCACTATAGTGCCAGAAAAACGAGTATGTTTTCCTGGCACTATAGTGGTCCTTTAAGGTACGTACCTACCTGGATTTAGTCAAGTCATGTTTTCCCATCACATTATAAAAGGCAGTTTAAGAATAGGGAGTTGTGAACGTACCTAGGTGTCTCATGTGAAAAATAGATTCTCATCCAGCTAAGACACCCATGGCCCGCAGACGCAGATATGAAATAGACCAAAAATGTGTTTGCCAAAGCACTAATAATTCATACAGCCTTTGTTTGCTGTGAGTCCCATGGGAGGTGTTTTTAAGAATCTCCAGCTTGTTACTTTAGCCTGAAACCGACATGGAGACTGAAAAAAGAAATGCCATAGAGAAACAGATTGAAACAGGACGAGGTGTACCAGATTACCTCCGTGAAGAATCAGGGGACACAAATTAAATTTCTACGAATGTTTGTTTATGCAATGTATACACGGAAAATTCTTCTTTCCTTCGCTTTCAGTCCGCGGATCTCATTACGGCCAGATTTTGTTTCGCGAAAATGGTAATATAATACCACTGCTAAGAGGATTAAAGATATCATTGGAAGGTAGGTAATTAAATGGATATTTAGCAAACCAGAAGAAACTTTAAACTTTTATTTTTTATTTTTTTTGTCACAACCAGTACAAATGTGAAACGAGTGAGGCAGGAAGAAATCTGGATGGCTCTTGCCTAATTGAGATTTGCTGTGGGCCCCTCCAGCGAAGAAAGGGTTAATTAATTAGGATCTTAAGCTTTTAATTTTAGCTTTGCAATTCTCCTCTGACAGCTGCCTGTTGGTTCTCTCCCCTCCCAACAAAATTCATTTATTTAAATTCATTTTGTACAATAGTGAAATTAATTATGCAGATTTTTCTTTGGAGGTAAAGTTGTTTCGCCTGCTCGATATTAGTTTGTTCAAATTGTGCTCTGGGGGTCTCGGCTTATTGTTTGTGATATTATCAGGCAGTGGGCTTCTCTCATTTTGAGTTATTGACAGTTTGTGCAACGAGATGTACATAAATATCAAGCAAATGTTGACAAGGGGAGGAGGAAGATGTGAGCAGCCTGCTATGAGATTCAGTAAAAACGCGTTTTGCTCATATTAAGTTGATGCATATTTCCCATTTCCTATGTCACTTATTCCCCTAGTGAAGGAATTAATAGATCTTTTTTTAAAACAAAATATTTTATATTTCTCATTTCTTTATTACTTGCTGGATTGTTAGGCATCATCTGAGGCTACAAATGTTCTAATTTTATTAAAAAAAGAAAAGGTATGTTTTCTTTATCGTTTCTTGTGTTTTAATTGAGTTGCTAATCGGTACATCGCTGCGTTTGTAAAGGGTAACTCAACACAAATATGCCTTATGACATAGTATTATACTTTAGTTTTTTTTAGATATAAAAATGTAATAGCTTACCTATTTTTGAATAATGGGCTAGCCAAATCTTACCAACGTGCCTCCAAGTGCTGTGTCTTAAAGGAAAATGAACTGTATTCATTATGACAGCCAGACTGGGACTAAAAATAGATCCAAAGGTTTTTGGCCCGAATATTTGCCCCTTCTCCCAGGGAGTCTTCCCATTCTTTATGGACCCTAATACTTGACCATTCACACTGTGACCCTAAAAATATGTCCATTTACAATGCCATTTAATCAATACTACGATGAGGCTATTCACATACACGCAGAGGCCACAGCTATGTTACAATGCTGCCGCCCATCCCATATCTTCCCTATTAAGGGTTAATAAGTATGTCGGGGTGGATATAAAAAATACCCCTCTCTGTTTCATTAGAGATATCTTTGTCAGAAGCTCAAGGAAGCAAGGTTAAGGGTTAGTGTAGGACCCACCTAAGAGGTCTGCCTTCATGTGTCAGGTGGCATCCATCTAATGGCCTTTGGAGTAACTAAATAACAGACATTTGTTTAAATATACATAGGAATTTGGGAGAGAGCGCATGTAACTTTTTTTTTGGGGGGGGGGGTTTACTGTATGTATTTGGGCTGATGTGTACTAAGGTTTGAGCGCAGGACTTGTGTTTTTTTTATTTTTTTTATTCGCAGAGACCACGTGTGCCTGACATTCCATCCACCATGAAAACTGTTTTTAGAATTTGCGTGTCTTTGGTGCTCCAGAGTAATTTTTAGTATTAGAATGTCTGGGGTCAACCCTAAACACCCCCTGACACTCAAAATAGTGGTAGAGGAATAATCAAAATATTTAGTAGGCGAGCTACTGTTTTGGACTGCAGCGCCAACCTTCGAAACTGTAGAGGAGGGACTGGACTCCTTGTAAAAGACTCTTTTTACTTATTTTCACCTTTATTCCTTGGCTGCAGTGTACCTTGCGTCGTTTTCTAAATCTTCATAGCATAGTGTAGGTAAGTCGGTCAGTTCTGTGCTTTCTGTAACGGCTGATCTCTGTACCAAGTTTTCTCTTGACAGCATCGAGGCTACAGTCAGGAAACAAATGTATAATACTGTCCAGCTTCAAGCTGGGTGGAAAAAAGCTGCTTGTGTGTAAAGGAGGCTCCATGTTACTGTATTTAAATGTGTTCTGTGAACTTTTTTTTATTTTTATTTACATTGCTTGATTTGTCTTTCATCCAGGTATTCTAGCATGGATGAAAGCCAAATCAAGGTATTCTAGCATGGTACAAGCATGGTTGGATAATTGCAAATCACTAACTAATGAAGAGGCCTGTAGGCACTGTACTAAGCAGCTTATGGTATATTAAAGGATCACTATAGGGTCAGGAACACAAACATGTATTCCTGACCCTATAGTGTTAAAACCACAATCTAGCCCAAGTGGGCCCCTCATGCCTCCATAAATATAGCAAAATCTTACTGTATTCAACCCTGAATCTGTAACTCTGCATGCTGTTAGACTCAGAAAAACAAGCAGTCTGCTGACATCGTCAGCCTGATCCAATCACAATGCTTCCTCATAGGATTGGCTGAGACTGACAAAGAGGCAGATCAGGGGCAGAGCCAGCATGATTCAAATACAGCCCTGGCCAATCAGCATCTCCTCATAGAGATTAATTGAATCAGTGAATCTCTATGAGGAAAGTTCAGTGTCTGCATGCAGAAGGAGGAGACACTGAATATTTGGATGCATTTTAGGCAGCCATTACCCAGGAAGGATCTCTAACAGCTATCTAAGGAGTGGCCAGTGAAGTTATCACTAGGCTGTAATGTAACACTGCAGTTTCTCTGAAAAGACAGTGTTTACAGCAAAAAGCCTGAAGGGAATGATTCTACTCACCAGAACAAATTCAATAAGCTGTTGTTGTTCTGGTGACTATAGTGTCCCTTTAAGATGGAATTTGGATCAAGTGTAACAGAAGTCCAGTCATCATATCTACAGGTGCAAAAGATGTTGTGTGGGTTTCCAGGTGAAGGGAGAATGTTGGATTGGGAGAGAGAGATATCTATGATACCAATCGTGACTTGATATTGGTTTATCTAGTATAAAGTGTGTTAGCAAATTGATAGTCACGTTATTTAGAATGTATTTTTTTTTTAACCTTCCTGAGCAAATGTTACATGTGCATTATATACACCCTACAGGTCGTCCACCTGTTCGACGAGTGGCTAACCAGATCCCAGATGAGATCTCCCAGAATCCTTTGCTGCTCGAAGCCATTTCTGTGCTGCCTCAAAATTATAACTTTGAGATTCCAAAAACCATCTGGAGGATCCAGCAAGCCTCAGCAAAAAGGGGTACACTATTTTCTCGTTTCACTGTTTGTTATGCCCTCCTGTATACTGTAAAGATAGGCAATTTTTGGTCTTGCTAACCATTCTTCACTGTAACTTTGATAAACTTCTGCCACTGTTGAGTCTGTTCTAGGAGTTGGAGACCCCATAAACTCTGGTGCCTAAGATGATCTATGATCTAAGTGATCAGCAACCTTTGACACGTTAGATGTTGTGGACTTTGTCAGCATTTTGGCTTTAAGAGCATTGTGGGAGATGTAGTCCACAACATCTGGAGTGTCAAAGGTTGCTTACTCCTGCTCTATGGTACAGTGTATGGTACATGTCAAGTATGCGATCTCCATCCACCTTCAGATTAATGGAGACCGACAGCTGTCTCCTCTTGTCTGTGGATTTGTTTTAATATGTGCAACACAGAACGTTATTAATGGTTAACTACTAACTATCATCAGGATTATTCGCTGTAACCTGATCCACCCTCTAAAGAACTGTTTTGATTGGAAATTCAGCGTGTCTGTGACAACAGTACATCAGTAATTTTATGAACGCTCTGTACTAAAGGCACCTGGAGGGGTGAAATAATGAGGTACCTGAATGGTGTTGACTGAAATGTTCTAATGGGATAATTTTACCTCCCTGTAATACATTGCCTCGTGATCTTAATGCATGTTTCTGATCGCTTACTTTGATTGTCTCTAATCCCATTTGGTCTGCTTGGCTCTCAATGTCCTGCAAACGCTTCCTCTTCCTCTCTAATCATTTCCTCTCCAGCTTCTTCTCTCTGTTGGTCTCAGATGTAATGCTATATTTGTCCATACAATAAATGTACCTTTATATGTTCTCCTAAGCTGTCTGTGTCTCTCTGCACAGTCTGCCTCTTTTTTTTTTTTTTCTTTTTTTTGAGAGAGAGATTGTCGTTTTTGAAGCTTTTCAGTCTCCCTTACTTTGATGTTGTGGTTTTTGTCCCCCCCAACCTCGTTCTTTCTTTTTATTTCTCTCTACATGTTCTGTTACCTGCATCAGTGCTATCTGTGTTCAGGATCCCTAAATGTCACATTTGCAAGTGTTCTCAGCCTGTAATCTCTCTATTCTGTTTTCCTGGATTGCTTCTCAGTTGTATTTTATGTAATATATAAATCCATGTTCCTAAAGTTTTATGTCTGTTCTTTGTTTATTTTTTTTATTTTTTTATTCTTTATTTTTGAACGTGCATGAGATTATAATACATCCTGCATTGCCACAACAGCAAATGCGAGGATTTGCAGTACATTCAATGATACATGTAGGTTGACATTGAGGACTGTTAGAGACAATACTTTGCATCATTTGAGAGAACAGCACGAAATTTTATATTTAAAGTATGGTAACTAGTTAAACATAACACTTGTTTGTCTGGGCAGAGAGTGTCTTCGTGACGAATCGTGCTAGGTAAGTTAGTAAGAACGATTAAGCCTCACAACACTTATGGAGGAAAAACAAGAGTTAGCAAAGTAATGTAGTGGAGTAATATAGTGGCACATTGTTAAATTATATATATCCCGCAGGCTAAACAGGCTAGACAGTATAAGTCTGGAGTAACTAGTGAAGGGAAGTAGCTAAATTTGGTTGTAGATCTGATGATGGCAATTTAAGCAAGGTAGGAGTATATACATCTTGCGGCTGCATGGTACTGTTTGGTTATGGTCTAAGCATTTTAGGAGTTCTGGCAGTGGACTCCCTTTTTTTTCCCCCTTTTTTTTCTTTTTCCCTTTTCCTTTCCTTTCTCTTTCCTTGAGCACAATTTTAGCTTATTAACAGCATTGAGTTTGTACGTAAATTGGGCAGTGGCATGAGGAATTGCACAGTGTTATACGTATAGTTATACCAATCATCAGCATGGCTAACCCGTTTTGTCATTAGAATATAGTGCAAAGATAAATGTAAAGGTAAGCTCGGACAGGCTTAGTAAAATGAGAGTAATAATCTGGCTATACATGCTGCTTGAAACAATTGAGCTTGAGTTCCTATTACTGTTTGTGGTCAGACATTGCAAGCGGTCAATATTGCTATAAGATGGCTAGTCATGTCCCACTGCCCGGCTACAGGCCAGCAGAGCCTATGATGCATCCAAACAGGGTGGGGACACTTAATGAGACTTGTACAATTGTACATTAATAGTTACTTTGTTTTGATTTTAAATACTGCAGCAAGGTTTTCTGAAAATTTATTGAAAACCCCCCCCCCCAAAAAAACAAACTGAAGAAAACCCTTCCCCCCCCCCACCCCCTAATTTCGTTTGTATTGACTTGTTCTTACTGTTAGATATTTAAATTTGTAGGCATTCACCGTTCCTCTTTATCTGAAATGGGACCTTGCCTTACCCAATTTCCTGAATATAGAACCACAGATTCCTAGAGTCCAGTGGTGGCTGGGGTGCTGCCACCCTTCCCCCCCCCCCCAGTTGGACTCTTCCTTTTAACCCCATGAGATGCCAAGCTCTGTTTAAAACCACTTGCTTCTCCAGTCAACAATAAAGGGGAGAATAGAATTAGAAACCGCAGATCTAATCATGAGACAGATGCATTTTTCTAACACATACTTATCAGGGGTCCTTACAATGCAATAGATTTTTACATTATTTTTTTGCAAGGCTAAGGGGATCGCTGCCCTTATGTTCCTGCCTCCATTGCCAGAGACGTTTTATCCGGTATGTAATACTCTGGCATGGCTAGTGGTGGGCCTTGGCTAATGCTGGCCACAATGTTATCTGCCCCTGGGGTGATGGACACAGTTTTTCTTTCTCCTTATATTTATGTTAAAACATGATTTTGTTGTTGGTAGATTTGAACATTCTCGTTTTTTATTTTTTTATTTAATAAAAATGAAAGAAAATAAAACTATGTAGAATGTGTCATTATTGCTGTTTGCCTTTTATCTAATAAATAACTGTGCATTTTTTATTTTTTTTTACAGTTGCCTTACAGATGCCAGAAGGCCTTCTGATGTTCGCCTGTACAATAGCTGATATCATAGAGAGGTGAGCCTGGCTATTATTGGGAGAGTATTCTGTAAATTGTTTATGGATTCCTATAAGCACATAGACAAAAAGAACTTTTTCATAATCTCCTTGTAAATATATGCTCGTAGCAATCATACCATGAGTCTTGGAATTATATGCAGTAATAAGAACCTCCTTATACTTGATGGTGTATCTCGGTGCTCTGCCAGCACGGTGTGCTAGTTCTGTATTCCTAGTATGATAATTTAGTGTGTATTAGTGCAGCATGCTTAAACAAAATCTGTCAGCCAAAACTCAAATTAGCTCAATTACCTTTAAATGCTGGTATAATGCTTTGTAATGTAGACAATTCACATAGGAAGGTTCATATTTGTTCCTATCCAACTTTTGATCAATCAGACAACTAAGACTTGCTTATATGCTTCACTGCATCCTTCTTACTTTGTTTTGATTGGATATCAAATATTACTCATTTGAATATTCTGGAATGCTGCAGACAACCACTTTATTCATTTATTTATTTATTATAACGGGGATTATGACCTCCTTCCTGATCTTCTCATTATGAAAAATCTGATTGATTTCCCATACTTGCTCTTTTGGAGCATCATACACTTATTCTCTGCATTCTTGCATTGCCATACTGTTAACCTTTCTTCCTTTCGCTGAAAGGCTATCCCACGTATGTGTAACCTTTTCTGTAAAGGTCACCTTGGACGAGGCAAAAAAAAAAAACCCAAACAATCTTCAGCTTTAGTATAACTGGTAATCTATATATTTACTGGACGTTTTGCAGGGATTGCAGAGTTGAGCGCTTATCTGAAGGGTGACCTACAATCCTATGGTCTTGTTAATAACAGAGTCCTTTTGATTCTCTTATTGTTTTCAAGATGTACAAAATTCTTTGGAGCATTCAGATTTCTGTAACATACATTTTGGTATGTTTGGGGATTGCAATATGGGCATTTTCCTGCACTCAGGAAAAATTTGTTAAAGGACCACTCTAACCACCATAATTGGTACACCCAGCCATACTGGCTACGATGCTTAAAGTACCCTGATGCCATCTCAAAATAAGTAGTTAAATGTTCTTGAATGGTTTGACACTTACGAAGTCCTTTAGTCGCCTGTGGTCTGAACCCTTTTCACAGATACAGTCAAAGCAGAAGTTCCCGCTTCCACTTTAGTAATATCAATTCCATTAGTGTTTGGATAGAATCCGTGTATTTTGTCAAAATTAATGTATCTAATGTCAAAGGAGTGCTTCTTCATTAACTATATCCAAAAAGGAAGCTGAATCACAGGTACTCGTGTAACGCTCGAAAACCGCATGATTGTCACCTTTAGATGGCTCCTGGGAATCCTTACTATAACTACTACAACGATGTAGGGCTTATGGTGCTTAGAGTGCTGCTTGCAAGTCATACGATTTGTGAATGTGCTCATAGTATGGGCTATCCTGATTGATTTCTCAGCATACTGGGATAAAACACCTCTTTACTGGTGGGAACATCATGAGTAATGCTAATTGTGTCATGGGTCTGTCCACCCCTGGCCCTGCACAGCCTTTCTCCAAGCTTGTTAGGTTTACTATCACATTTTAAAATGAAGATCTGTTTTGCGATTTGTATTATGAGTAATATGAACGACTGTTTAGATTTTTCGCTTTGGCTTGCGTGACATATTTAACGTTTTCTTTGCCAAACAATGCCTCACCATTTTGTGAGCAATGTGTGCAATGTGCTGCATTATTTTCCTAGCCCGGTTTAATATGAATGAATCATAGATTTTATTTATGTTGCTTGTTCGGCTTAGTTGCTGATGAAAAATGTATCTTTGCTTTATAATGGGTTTTGTTAATAATTGCAGTCCTATGTGTCTTGCGGAGATTTCCTCACCAAAACCATTTTTATGCTCGACTGATCTCTGCCCATTTCTAAATGTTCTCTTCCCTTAAAGTGTAACACATCGTCTTCTGACTTTTATGAATAGGTTTAAAAGTATTAAATCCACAAGTGATAACTTCACAGCAGTGTGTTACCATTATGTTGCTGGATTTGAAAGATCTATTAAATATTCTTTGCTATTTAAGATTTGCCGAGGATTGAAGAAATGTGTTTTGTTGTGATGTTCAAATGCTTTATATGAACTGTCTATTCATCCATTTGAACTGTCTATTCATCTTTGTTGGTCCTATGACAGTCCTATTTCTCTCCTGTAGTTTTGAATGACAAGTTTAATAGACAGAACCAAAACTTTTGTTTGTGTGTATGTTTATGGCAGTTCTATGACAATGTCACGTGACCATTGTCTTTTAATCATGTTTTCATACCTTGGCTCTTAGTGCTGGTGGGAGGCAATCCAACGACTATTTTTGGTTTCTGTTCTTGATGTTCTCGTTTTATATTTAATTTGTTTCTTACATTGTGTATGTAAAGCAGACAATGTCTTGGTAGGAGTTATGTCTTTGTAATGTATCGTGTTTACCTATAGTTTGACATGGGCTGTTGTTGTGCTTATGGACTGCCAGAGGGGATTGTCTTTATCATAAGGGAAGCATGTCGCCAGTTAAAAGTCGAGAGCTACTCAGGATTTCATGATCAGTCTTTTTTCTATACTTGTTTTTTGTTTGTTACTTTAGACCAGACTTCCCCAAACTCCGACACTCTAGATGTTGCTGAACTACAACTCCCATGATTCCCAGCCCATTTCATTCATAGAATCATAGGAATTGTAGTTCGCATCATCTGGAGGGACGGAGTTTGAGGAAGCCTGCTTCAGACATTTGATCACATATCTATTTAGTCTAGCTCGCCTCTACAAAACGTGTGTATTATATACATTGTTGTATTGATGGCACTACCATATAAACAGCTGATGCAGGGAGAGACCTATGAAACAGTGACACAAATGGTTTTTATATTCATAGACGTTAACCCCTTATTCAAATGTGACCTTTGCCGTCGCTTAATCTCCATATTGATGTAGGGTACTTAAAGGAACACTCCACACGGCTAAAGCACTTCAGTTTGTTGAAGTGCTTTAGGGGTTAACAGAGTGGTCCCTCTTTGTCAATTTCAAAAGAATTTCAGATCTTTTGAAATTGACAAAGAGTTCTGATACAGAGGTAAGATCACTTGTTTGAAATCGGAAGATATCTGCTTTTAGATAAGGGGGTTCTTGTGCTAGTCACTTCTAGTGTTCTGAGCATGGCTATCTCGCGTACACCCTCGGTATGCTGAGGCTAGGAAATGACAGAATCCATGTAATAGGAAGGACTGAGCACAGGTATAAGGTCCTGGTCAGGTTTGTTAGATGTGACCCTGTTACTGTATCACATCCAATAAACCGTTTTTAAATAAGGGCCTTTATGCACTGTTAAACAGAGGGTAAGATTGGGGATCCATTAGACACCCACCCATAAGACAGAGATGTTTTTGCCATTATTGCTGGTCACTGCTGCTTTTGTAGTTACCAAGTGGGCATGATCTGTCCTTTCAAACAATGGCTTTTGCCCTTCTTAGCTTTGCATTATTGTGTGTGTGATGTCACCACACAGACTCTAGGGATATCACACAAGCCTGTGTCTTAGTACAATGGGATGGGGTTTATCATCAAAAATATGGCAGACAACAGTGTTTTTGTTTGTTTGTTTTTGTTCCTTTTTACCCGAGAGCAGGCCTTGATTCTGTTCTGCTTGCAGGTTAGCAGCACATTATGCACACACTCATTTTGGTAGGTACTTTTTGAGGTAAATATACAACCCCCCTTTTGTTAATGGTATCTGAATCACTGCAATTTTCTATTAAAATCACGAAAGCTGCAGGGAGGAAAATAACATCCAATATAAATTTCCTATATGTCATATTTAAACGGCTGCCTCCGCACTCTGTTTTGTTTACAATGTGCACACAATCTAATTTCTGTAACCTGAACAGCAGGTGAAAAGAACTATAATGGCTCCACAAGTTCCTTCACATAGCTGCAGCAAGTGCCGGTCACCCACTCCAGCACATTTAAAGGGACCTCTGTATAGCTTAATATTTCTACAGGGAACTGCCATTTACCAGAATTTATAATATTATATCCCCTGTATTCAACAAAAATGTGATACTTTGTGAGATCTGAAAAATAAAACTAAAAACGTGCTTTGCACTGTCCTGGAGTGCCGGCATCTGGGCTTGTTTATGTGCCCTGGCTTTGCCTTGATGGAACTTAATTGAGATGCAAATTATCTTATATCTTTATACATGTAACAGAAAACACAATATTTTAAGGGACACTTAAAGCACCAGACCCACTACAGCACAAAGTTTATACTTGCAGTCTGATTGTTGTAATTACTCCCTTTCCTGGGAAAAGGCAGTGTTCATGTTTGTCTCTAAGGACACTAGAGGAGATTCCTGTTGTAGACCTGCTGTCTTTGCAGTACACATTCGTATAACCCATGCTTTAGTGTCCCTGTCCCTAATACCAAGCCCCGCACCTGTTCTGCATGAAAATCAGTTTTTACTCACCTTTTACAAGTGCTGAACCTCCCTTGGCGCCGATTACAGCCCCTCCTTACACGGCTTCGGAATCTGTTAAATCCAATGCCCCTTATACAGAAGCATTGAGGATCTGATGCACATGCATCCAATTTCCCAATAGGAAAGGATTAAATCAATTCTTCCCTCTGGAGGCTGCAGTCACACAGGGGGCTGCAGCAGGAAGCGACTAGTGGAAGTAAGATTTGACCTTGAAATATTGACTTTTGTTCAAAAAACTAAACTAAAATATAAAATAAAACTCTAGTGTATTACATTTCACTGTTAAAACTACAGGACCTCTATACCCAGGTCACTTCATTAAGATAAGTGGCCTGGATGACTCTAATGGTCCTTAATATAGTATGGTGTGATTTTGAAACTTAGTACTCTTCACTTAATTTCCTCCAACTGCCCATCCATTGTTAAATTGGCACTGTCACTGTCTGGGGACTCTGCAGAATTTGCAAAGACCCCTCATGATGACATCATCACTGGGCGTCTGGTGTGGTGGGAGGTGGGGAGGGAGACAGGCCAAGGTGCGTTCTACTTATCTGAACCTGTCTTTCACGAGTGCGGCCATCTTCTCCCGGCGGGTCCTCTTTAGTGCCTGTCACTTAAGTGCCAAAAGCTGACTTCCTTGCTAAACTCAGTACAGCATTGAGATCTATGGCGGATCCCGCAAGGCTTTGTGATGCTTCAGAGTTAAAGCCAATTCCCTGTAGCCGTCTCTGATGACACGTCTAGATGCTGGTAGCTCCTCCCAGTGCCTAGAAGTGTCAGGTGTAGAAAATGTACAGAGACTATGTAGTCCCTACTTTGTCTCAGTATATCTCTTGACTTGGATGGAATTTTAGTGAAAGATTCTATCTTTATGAAATACTAATTTTTCAGGGGGTTGACAGTGCCACTTCAATAAATATGATCCTGTGGCAAGCTATGTTATGTTTGCATATTTAAACAGGAACTGTTAATTTTTTGTTTGAGGCTATTCCATTTAACCCAACAAGAATATTGTATTGTATTTTGTTGTTATTTTTATTGTTAGCACTTATTACAGCACCGACATATTCTGCAGCACTTTACAATTACAGAAAGGGGATATTTGGAGGTAAAGAATGCCCTGCTCAAACAAGCTTGCAGTCATTTAAAACAATTGAACTGCATGGTGGACTGCTGAAACCATGGTTTTTACTTAATTAATCACACAGCAGTGCATCCCTTTGCAAACAGTTTGTTGCTTTCATATGTATTTAAGTTGTGAGTCATGGGTTTAGATATAATTTGCATGAAGTGCCTTTTTGTGCCAGAAAAAAGGAAATTGATTGAATGAATAGTACAATTCCGTTAACGCATATTTTATCCCAGAAAGCACTGCACTATTGTGGGTGTATATAAAGAATTTTCATGAACTGAAATGCGATTGTCTTGTCCAGTTTTTTGGAGAATTTTTAGTTTCACGGATTCTAGATTTGTAGATTATCTATCCATGCTATGGATGTGCGGTTTCATAGTTCTTTATCACTAGGAATCAGTAAGAGCATCGTGATTAATGTGGTTTTCATCTTACCTTTTCCAAAACACGCAATCCGCAAACTAAGAATAGTTGGGAAAAGAAATATGTAAAAACTGTGGCATTTCGGTTCTGTTTATTAACTTTAAGTAAGGGAATTTACCATCTTCTTGTACTCCTGCACCTATTAAAGAGAACATGTTGATGCACTTTTTGTTTTTTACATTGCAGAAAAAATTAGATTGTACAAATCCCACTGAAAACCAAAGGGTTTAGATAAACATTTTTTTTTTTTTTTTCTGAAATTTCAGCCAGTGTTCGCTTCAGCATTGCTGAAACCTTCTTTCTCTGGTGACAATTCCCTAACTGGCTCCTGATGGAAAGCACCTGATCATTTGTAATAAGGGTCTTTTAGATTCAAAGGTTTGTGCTTCTCATGTGCGTACTAAGTGGTAAGGTTTTACAGAGTCATTACAGTCACCAGAACTATAGCTTAATGTAGTTGTTCTGGTGTGTATAGTTTGTTCCTGCAGGCAGTTCAATGTAAACACAGCCTTATCCCTCCAGTGGGTGTTACTCAGACGGTCACTAGAGGTGCTTCCTGGATCAGTGCACATTCTGCATCTCCACGCTCTGCATGGAGGCGCTGTATTTCCCTTTAGAGATGCATTGATTTAGCTTGTCGATTCTGATGTCAGCCAAGGAGGCGGATCAGGAACAGAGCCAGTGTTGGCAAACCTACGCGGCACTGAAATATATGTGAATTTTAGAATTCTTTTGGAGGGACCGGTGGGCTAACTTGTTATTTTTATTTTATTTTTCCTGACCCTATAGTGTTCCTTTAAAGTTATTCCTAACTTGGCACAGATATTTCAGTCAAAGTAGTTTATTCACCTGTGCCCAAGCAATCTTACTGAATACTGCCCAGGTGATGGATTTGACAAACTTAAAGGACCACTATAGTGCCAGGAAAACATACTCGTTTTCCTGGCACTATAGTGCCCTGAGGGTGCCCCCACCCTCAGGGACCCCCTCCCGCCGGGCTCTGGGGAGAGGAAGGGGTTAAACTTACCTCTTTTCCAGTGCCGGGCAGGGAGCTCTCCTCCTCTTCTTCGGCTGAATGCGCATGCGCGGCAGGAGCTGTGCGCGCATTCAGCCAGTCCATAGGAAAGCATTCTCAATGCTTTCCTATGGACGCTGGCGTCTTCTCACTGTGATTTTCACAGTGAGAAGTACGCAAGCGCCTCTAGCGGTTGTCAAGAGACAGCCACTAGAGGCTGCATTAACCCTAACATAAACATAGCAGTTTCTTTGAAACTGCTATGTTTAGAAAAAAAAGGGTTAACCCTAGCTGGACCTGGCACCCTGACCACTTCATTAAGCTGAAGTGGTCTGGGTGCCTATAGTAGTCCTTTAAGACACGTGAACTGAACTGTCCAACCAAAGGCTTGCGAAAGAATTATGGATGTTGTAGTCTTGCAACAGCTGAAGAGCTGCAGATAGGCAGCACATACCAACATACATATAAAGTCATTCCCAAAAGCTCTGCTCTGACTGCTAATAGAATGAATTGTTTGAATTAGAGCCCAACAACAGAATGCTGCAGTGGACAACTTTGAACATAAAGGTTGCATACAATCAGATACATTCTGTTCTTGTCCCACATACCAGTAATGCTTCACTGTAGCAGACATTCCTTGAAGACTGGCCAGTATATGTTAAAGGGACACTATAGTCACCAGAACCACTACAGCCTATTGAATTTGTTCTGGTGAGTAGAATCATTACCTTCAGGCTTTTTGCTGTAAACACTGTCTTTTCAGAGAAAATGCAATGTTTACATTACAGCCTAGTGATAACTTCACTGGCCTCTCCTTAGATGGCTGTTAGAGATTCCTCCTGGGTCATGGCTGCCTAAAATGCATCCAAACATTCAGTATCTCCTCCCTCTGCATGCAGACACTAAACTTTCCTCATAGAGATTCATTGATTCAATCCATCTCTATGAGGAGATGCTGATTGGTCAGGGCTGTGTTTGAACCATGCTGGCTCTTCCCCTGATCTGCCTCTTTGTCAGTCTCAGCCAATCCTATGGGGAAGCATTGTGATTGGATCAGGCTACCATTTCTGATGATGTCAGCAGACTGCTTGTTTTTTTTTGAGGCAAACAGGATGCAGAGTTACAGCTTCTGGCTTGAATACAGTAAGATTTTGCTATATTTATGGAGGCATGAGGGGGCCAGGGGGGCTAGATGGTGGTTTTAACACTATAGGGTCAGGAATACATGTTTGTGTACCTGACCCTATAGTGATCCTTTAATTATTAGGCCACTTTAAGCTCTGAATCCCATGTTCATCCCTATGCCTGGCTACAGAATACAGATTACTGATTTTGAAGTTCACAAGCTGGAGAGTCTTGCGTTGACTGAGATTCGAGACTTGCATTTCTTTGCAGTTGCAATGCTGCTATTAACTGTATGATATTACGTAACAGCTGTTGTGACTGGAATGGCACAAGGCTGCCTGTCATTTATTGTTGTTGTGTGCTGGGAGTGCATCTATTTTACATGAAAACACTGCATGCAAAGGGAAGATAAGCCGTATCTTCAGATGATAGAACAGACTGACAGTCGACACGCTCTTGTTGTTTGCCCTTGTGTAGTAAACCCTTTGGCAAACTAAGCATGTACATTTTAATTCCTCTGTTGGTACGACGTGGGTTGCTGGCAATCACGAGGGCATCTCTTTGGTCGCCAGTAGCAGGGCAGTTTACTGGAATTTTCGTTTTCACATCCTCTAGCAGTGTGAAAATACTTTGCAACAATGTGGAAATCTAGGGGTGTTTATATATACATATATTTCCATTTGTAAAAGTTGTACAATTTAAAAACCAAATTTAAACATTTATAGGAATGACTACATCAGGGGTGCACAAAAGGCAGGTGAGTATAATTTAGATAAATATATCTATTTTCTTTCTTTGGTTATCTGGGCGGAGGTCTTAACAGACCCTTTTATTTGAACTTTTAGCCCTTGAACAACTTGTAGCCACTGGAACATCCTTGAAGTCTACTCCTATGGTCTTGACATTAGCTGTGTGTATTAGGTTTAGAAATGGATCTGCCAGCACTCACAGCCAGAAACAGAAATCTTTATGATCCAATTACTAATAGTTGTAGGGAGGTTTCTGCCATTAGTGTGAAAAGACAGCAGGAATTGTATACACCAGCAATAATTTAAAAAAATAAATAAAAAATAATAATTCCCAAGATGTAGTGATGATGTGCCACATCAGGCCTCTCTTTAAATTCTTAGCTGACCTTGTAGCGGAGATCCCTGTACCCCGGCTGGGTTCCCCCGCCAAGGATCGCTTCCAAGCTGGAACCGGGGAAAGCTTGAGCGCTTCTGCCCCAGTCACTGGGGGGTCCTCCTGGAGCCTCTACGTCATGGAACAGGATAGGGGACTAGCTCTATGCCCTCCCAGGGACTGGACGACACACAGTCCTGGGAGCTCTAGTCCTTGCAAGGACTTTCCCCACCAAATCCTCCATGAACTGGAACAAGGTGCTGAGCAGTGATGAGCCCTTTATGGGAATACAACTGATCTTAATGAGCCAAACTCTGCCTTTTATGCACAGACCCCAGCAGGGGGTCTCCGTTGTATTCATCACAAGCCCCTCTCAGGAATCTCTGGACCTGGGAAGCTAATTATCTCCCAGAAACCGAGAGGCAAACACAAAAACCTAAAAATTACTCCAAAACATCATAAAAACATACAATAAACCCACAAATAATGCATCCCCCAAATAACCCTGATCTGAGTGCTCAAGTTCTCTAAATATCATTCAGATCCATGCAGTGTTTGGGAAACGCCACTGTGTTAAAGTTCTGACCAGCCGCACACATGGTCCTATGTCCAAAATAGTTCCAGGGCGTTTGGTGCTTTTGCCTGTCATCTTTCGGGAGCTCCTTGGCCGCATTACGGGGTACTCCGCCTGGCTTTCAAGTAGCATTTGTTCCCCTTAGTCTCAGGCACCTTCCCTCCAAAAAGTGCCCTCTTGGCAGATTCAAAACCCCGGACCAAGTTGTCCGGGAATCTGCATGGTCACCTCATGACGAAAACAGTTCCATAAAATTCTTGGCTAAGTACCACTGAGGTGACCAGGGACCCACGAAGCCCTCATGCCGAAATTAGTTCCATAGCGGTCGCGGCTAAGTATTGCTGAGAACTATTCGTGGGTTTGGTTCATGCAAACGGCCGCCAGAGAGCTAGCGTTTGGTTCCATTCGCATGAAGGGAAAGTGCCGAACCAGGGGGCACCCAGGGAAGCTACTGATGGAGGTTGGCCAGGGTAACTCCCAAATGGTGTCTGAGACCCGGACCATTGTCAGACGGCAGGAGGCCGGCTACCACACTCCTCCCTGAGTCCGTGGAAAGGAGCGTTTGTCACAGACCTCACATGCAAAGTTGCGAAAGGGTAAATCAGCTTGGTGTCCACTATTTGGCTAGGCAGACTTCAGCTGCAGGCAGTACTGCAGAACATACGTTTTTAGTATGCCCCTGAGATAGGTGAAAGATTGAATTTTTATTTTTTTGTGTGTGTTGCAGCTGCATGCTACAATTGTGAAGAAAAATATACATTTTAAACAGTCTTCGTTTAATACCCCAAAATGACAACGCATAAATCAGATTTGTGACACCATTGCAAATGTATTACGCAAACCATGCTATTGATATATATCATTGACATATATATTCAGATATATTTTATTTATATATATATATATATATATATATATATATATATATATATATATATATATATATATATATATATATATATTATATTACAGCCTCTGTTTTTTGTTTGTTTTTTGGGGGGGGGATACGATGCAAGAAGCTTTGCACAGCAAGATTTGAGTAGTTCCTGACATCCATCTCTGCAGATCCTTCACTCTCTGTCAGGATGGATAGGGGCCATTGGTGGACAGCCATTCTTTGCTTTCTCTAAAGATGTTGGCTTGGGTTCAACTCTGGGCTCTGGCTGGGCCACTCAAGGGCAATCACTGAGTGGTTCCTAAATCACTCTTTCATTGTAATGGCAGTGTGCTTGTGGTCATGTCCTCTTGGAAAGTGAACCTTTGACCTAGTCTGAGGTCCTTACTGTTCTGGAACAGGTTTTCATTAGTGATATCTTTGGCTTTTGTTCAGCTTTCCTTCAACCCTGACTGGTCTTCCAGTCTCTGCTGCTGAAAAATACCCCCAAAGCATGATGCTACTAAAACCACACTTCACTATTGGGATGGTATTGCGTTGATGATGAGTAGTGCCTGGTTTCCTCCAGACATGGTGCTTTGAATTTAGCCCAAACCATCTCAGAGTCCTTTGAGGTGTTTTTCTTTTTGTTTTGTAAATTACAAACAGGCTTCCATGTGTCTTGCAGTGGAGAAAGACTTTCACCTGGCCAGTCCGTCATAAAGGCCAGATCAGTGGAGAGTTGCTCTGATAGTTGTCTTTGCGCAAGTTTCTTCAATCTCCACACTTGATCTCTGGAGCTCTCCCAGTGTGCCCATCGGGTTATTCACCACCTATCTTACCAAGACCCTTCTCCTGACCAGCTCTAGGAAGAATCCTGATTGTTCCAAATGTATTTTATTTAATAAATTATGGAGGCCACTATTGTCTTGGGAAGCTTTAATGCAGCCAAACAGGTTTTTGTAGCCTTCCCAGATCTGTGTCTCGACACAATCCTGTCTCTGACATGCCTTTACAGTTGTGATACCTTAAACAGATAGATGTTTGCCTTTTTAAATCATGTCCAACCAATTGAATTTGCCACAAGTGGATTCCAATCATAGTGTAGAAACATCTCAAAGATGATCCAGAAAAATGGGATGCATCTGAGCTAAATTTCAAGTGTCCTAGCAAAGAGTCTGAATACTTGTGTAAATATGATTTCATATTTTTTTTTTTAAATAAATTTGCAAAGTTTTCAAAACTGGTGTTTGTGTTGTAATTTTGGGGTATTGAGTGTAGACCGTATATTCTTGTATTTTCTATAGTGTAGTGTGTACCAGGATTTACTTAGTGTTCTAAAGGAACACTGATGTATACTGGTGTGTTATGTAGAGATTGCAACCCTATGTGAAAGGCCAGTGCTTATTATTACAGTAGCTTTGCTGTAATATGCACAATATAATAGGGACATCCTACATAAACTGACCATGAGACTTTTCTATATATAAACCTTGTAATAGCCCTTCAAGGATACCCTAATTTGTGTCTTGCTATTACTGTAGTGAAATTATTCTAGGTATCAATCAGAAAACTTCAGGGACCTTGCGAGGGCTTAAAAAGCCCTTAATTGACTAAATTGTACTGAAGCAGGGCTATCAACAATAAGCCGTTTTCAGACATAAGTACCAGTTCATCAGTGTGGAATATGAAGAAACCCGTTCCACTCTGCGTGGTCCTAATGATCTGCCCACTTAGCGTGAGAGTGGAGTAACAACCCTGATAATATGCATATCCACGCTGAGACTGGCGTATAACCCAAAGAAGTAGCCCATCCATCCTAAGATTGGAGCAAAAACCATGAGAATAGAATCCGACCATTGGAAACAGCGTGGAGGTTTTTTAAATTTATTTTTTGTAATTTTTTTAAAAAAATGGTGTGAAATAAATCCACCGTGATTGGATCGAACACTGGTGTAAACAACGGATAATCCACCTGTTCACACTAAAAAAAGGAGTAAAAACCTCTGTCTGGATTAATAACCTCAGAGTCTACTCATTCGATCCTCGACTGGAATAAAAACCCTGAGAAATCTGACTGCTTCGATACCATATATACTGCACACTCGCAATCTCAAATCTCATGTGGGGCGCAATGCTAATACAGAAACCATGGCTGGAATTTTCTTCATTAAATGGACACTGTAGGCACCCATACCACTTCAGCTCATTGAAGTGGTCTGCGTGCAGTGTCCTTTGCACTTAGTGCTGCAATGGTAAACGTTGCAGTTCCAGAGAAACTGCAATGTTTACATTGTAGCTCTAAGTCTGACTCCAGTGGCTCTCTATCAGATAGCCACGAGGGCTTCCTGAATTGAAATGGACTTTTGGTCTGTATGAGGACGTCCACTGTCAGATTTTTCCCCGTAGGAAAGCATTGATTCAATGCTTTCCTATGGGAGGTCTAATGCACGCACGGCATATGCTGTACATTAGACCCAGCTTGTTGCGGGATGGAGGAGGGGGCGGAGCATAGACCTAGTGCCGAGGGACATTGGCGTGGGGTAAAGTAAAGGGTTTTTTAACCCTTTATTTACGGGGGGTGGGAGGGCATGAGGAGGGGGGAGGCAGGCGGAGCGATAGTGCCAGCAATACAACATTGTATTCCTGGCACTACACTATCCCTTTAAAATGCTTTAAAATGAGCATATATTAATATTACTTAGTGTTCTTTTATTTTTTTTATTTTTTTGCCCCTAGTGAATGTTAGTATGTGTCACAACAGAGATTTCTGGGAAATATACAAGGTTACACTTCCTGGTTTGTTTACCACTTCCTGTTTAAGATGCGAGACAAGAGTGCATTTTTAGACTTCTAGCTGGTATAACCAAAAAACTAAGTCCAGTATGTTTTTGCATGGTACTCTGTACTAATTCTTGCAATTCTGAGTACATGGAGTATCTCTTTAAATAATGCACCAGTATGGCAAATACCGGCGGACATGATCTTCGAGATCACTGTGGAAGAGAAATGCACATAACAGCTAGATGTCTGCGGTGAATTCTTACATAGCAGCCTTGAGGGCCAAATTATAAAGCAGCCCAGAGAAAATGCAGAACGGCAACCATAATTAACGAGCCCTGCAAATATTATTTTACATCCATTTTTCCTCCTCCTAAATAGATAACTACTGAAGGATTTCATAATGAAGTATGTGATGTGAATGCAGGATTCAAACTAAAAGTCATTATATATATTTTGACATTCTTTATTTTTGCAGTGAAGAGATAATAATAAAGGCTGGTAGAGACATTACAGCAAGAATATGAACGGTAAATAAAGATTGTCAGTACATTGTCAAGAATGTTGCACCTTTTTATAATGTAGCGGACTGTACGTTGCTACTCATCATATTCTTGTTGGCTGTCCCTACCCCTAATTGGTGAAATATTTTATTCACTTCTCCCTGGTTCAGTACCCTGGAACAAGAGCCCAGTTACACTCTATATGTTGTGTCATTCGTCTGGTTGTTCGGTAAGGATATACTGTGAACCATCTGGAGTTATACCATTTGACAAACGAACAAAATACGAACAACCAGACCACCCCGGAAAGGAGTGTGGCACTAATTGACCTCCCCTATCGTTATTTCCCTTTACCTCAATTGACAATTACACAAACGCAATGGGTATTCCCTGGGTGGCTGCCGTTCGACAGACAAACATGTGGCGGCGGCCATCTTTCCATACGAACGCACCAGCGGTGTTTTGGTCGTCAAGGGTCTGGAACCCAAATCGGACACTCGACCACGCAAACACCGCAGAGACCTCCATACGTTCGGTGAAAAGATGCACACGAACGAGGGGAATCATCCAAATTATATTGGAGTATTTTGTGCATTTCACCTCCCGAACAGAGACCAACCGCAAGGCTAAAACTCATGGAACTCGTTTTGGCAAATACCTCGTGTGCATTTGGTAAAAAGAAGACCTCCAAGAAATTCCCGAACCCTTGAACCAATCTAGGTGATTTTTTTTTTAGTATGTTGCTCACCCAGATCAGGGCTATCAGGGGATATATAGTTTATGGTTGTAAGTTACAGTTTTAGGGTACATCTAGAAATTGGGTAAAAATGTTAATTATGTTCTCTCCCAGGCTAAGGGGAGGGAATGTATTGGGTAATGCATGATTTTCTGTGGGTGTCTCACTTGCATGGGAGAATTGCATAAAAGCAAAGTGGCATTAAAATTCAGTTCTGCTCCTGATACTGCGTGTCGTCCAGTTATTGGGAAAGGTGATGGGATATTCGTGGATTATTTTATGTACTGTCACCAGGCCTAGAGGCCTCAGGGGGCCAAGATGTGCGGTAGAGAAGATGACACACGGTCCATTTAGTTGGATCTCTGCATTGCATCGTACACAAGCTTGTGCCTTCAGGTCAATATGCTGAGAAGAGCTTGTTGTAAGTCCTGGCAAATAGACAGGATACCATCCTGGTCGGAGATATGACAGACCCAAAGTCCTGTGTCACAGTTGAGTGGTGAGAGTTCTTGTTAGCTGCTGGTTCACCATAGGTGAGATTAGGTGTTGCAATGAGGAGCTACTGGATCAGCCAATGCCTGGAAGTGGTGCCGAAGCAGCAAAGGAGAAAGTGACTAAGTCCTGTGATCTAGCTTGGCCCAAAGTCTTGTGTGGCTATCTGTGGATATCTTCAAACGTTTGAGGGAACGATTCTATCTGAAAGTGCAGTTGATACCGCTGCAGGGGTGTTTCTCATAAAGCTGCTGCCAGGCGGAGAAAGGCTAATGATGATGTGAGAACTCCCACCAGTTCAAAGGGGGTGGCAGGGAACAGCAAGAGTACTGCTCGAGCACTGGCAGTTCCAGGACAGGAGATCAACTGCTTCAGTGCACAAGGCCACAGGGAGGAGCTTTTCCTAGACACGTCCCCCCTGCCATGATAGTCAAGCCCCACCAAGATAAGAAATATATTTTTGACAGGTTTTTTTTTTGTAAAATAGAGCAAGTAATGCGGTTTTAATCATCTGATATCAGACTAAGTTTTTATCGGAGAAAGACGTTTGTGCTTAGATTTTGGTCTTTGAAGTGGAAATCCTTGAGCTTTCTCTGTCTTCTTCCATTTTTTTTTTGCCTAGTGTTGTCTTGATTTTTCTTGCTTTTTCCAGTGAATCCAAGGCTGCTATTTTGTACTGTTAGTGTATTTAAACATTTTATTCAGTTTGGTGCAACTGTTAACCCGTTTACCCCGAGAAAAGAGTATATATTGAAGTGCTAGATTCTAAGCAGGGGAAATAAATAAATAAATAAAAGAGGCACTTAATTTATTAAGGCACATTTTAAAATGTAAAGATATGCAACACATTGTATTTTAGACCTGGAACCATTTCTTTTCATGACAATTGACTGCCTACCTAATTGGTGGTGGTGTAGGGTTAGGGGGAACAGTCATAAAGAAAAGTGTTCCCCGTGGAAAGTCACTGATCTGTAAAAGGGAGACAATACATCGGGATCACGATTCCTGCAAGGCTGATTGCGTTTCTCGTGCTTATCCCCGGTGTGGGCTTTTCAAAGGTCAGAGTCTTCAGTTGCTATCACTGCACCCAGCATGTGCAAGCCAGGCCTGCTAAGAGGCTGACAGCACAAAACTGTCTGCTGGGAGCACTCTGAACTGGGCAGAAAATGCACGCAGCAAATCGTCACACGTCACTGGCGATTGGTGAAGGAAAGGGGGGGTGTGAATGATGAAGGAAGCAAGAGAGACCAGGGCATAAAGCGGATTATGAGACCCCTGCCTGTGCCTTTAAGAAGCGTAAGACTATTCCTTCCTGTGGATGAGCACCAACCTCTTTCATGTCTCAGACTTCAAAGGCTAAAGATTAGGCTCCTTTTATCTGAATGGAACAGTGAACCAGAGCTAGTGACAGAATCGGAATGTCAGCTACCTGGCCTTGGGTCTCGCGCTCCTCCCCGCCCCCACCAAAAACTCTTCCTGTGTCTGTTGCAGATGGATTCATACACCAAGTGCTATTTATTGTTGTGATTTCTAGAAGTACTGAGAGGATGTAGAATTTCAGATTGAGAGGGCACTTGAATTTTGTTTTGCAGCCAAATGCTGCTTAGTGCCTCATTTTCTAGCCCTCTTTGGCAGCCATTTTTCGCTCAGTTTTACAGGTTTCATCTGTGGAGTGGATAGAAAAATGTGCTTTCCTGGCACTTCAAATGTTAAGTCTCCCCCCCCTCCCTCCTTCTTCTTCTTGTAGTTGTAATAGTTGAAACCCTCATGCCCTGGAGTCCTTGCGCTATAAATAGTATTTGAGAAAGTATACATGTTTTATTTCCTAGAGAGTGTTATGGAGGGTCACTTCCTTCCCATTAGAGAGCACATTGTGCCACAAATGACCTGTCTGCCCTTTGTGTACTATTCCCAGGTACACAATGATAAAGCTGCATCAGTCACATTTGAGCAGCTTCCCCACAGAGCACAATAAAGTGGAGGTCACCAGCCAGGTATTGCAGTGACTATTTTACCCCGTGACGTAAATAGACACTGCTGCCATAATGAGACTTCATTCAATGATCGTCTTTATCTCAGGGAAATTGGATTGTTACAGACGCCCTCTAAAATAACTCCTATTGCATTAGTCACTTTGTAGAAACAGAACACTAGGCAGTATTGCATTTCTTGAATCTGGAAGGTTCCATCTGCGCCTCAGAGTTCCATCATGTTGTCCTGGACATATATAACCTCATGGTGTAGTGCACTATGTGAAAATTGCAACCTGGCTGTAATGCATACTCCAAGGAAGAGAAGTAGATTTAAAAAAAAAAAATCGCCTTTCGTTTGGAATTTTTTTTTTTTTAAACTCTCTTGTGAAATAGAAAAATCTCCCAGACATTGGGATTTTTGCATGAACATCAGATTTTTAAATGCGAAGTAAAAAAAATAATCAGGTAATCTGTTGATAACTTATATCTCCCAGTCACCCCACCACTTCTTCCGCAGCCGGAAACACGAGCAGCCATGTAATCAGACGCCACGTCGCAACCCCACGTCATTCCTAACTGTGAATCCCCACATGCCGAGCTAACCGGGAGATGTACTGGTATGCATGACTGAGAGTGATAGGAGTGTGGTTGCTATCAGCAATCACACTTTATATCAGTAATAGCACTGTACATGCTGGGATCGCCTTGATTCCAGCATGTACTGTCTGCCTGAGAGATTGCTGACTGCAATCACACTCCTATTAGTAACACCACAGTACATGCTGGAATCTTATTGATCCCAGCATACACTGTCTGTCTGAGAGTGATAGGAGTGTAATTGTTGTCGGCATCTTCAGTTAATGCCAGATTTTGTAGAAATTGGGTTGCTTTCTTAAAACTTTAAATGTCCAGAATATCGGCACTGGCTATCAGCAATTAACACAAAAGGTGACCGATAATCTGCGTTGTCTCTGGAAGAATGAGATTGGTTGATCCCTAATATGTAGCTGTGACAGGTGGCTTGCAGTCTAGAAGGAGATTGGGTATGAGTATGCATTGGATAAAAGAATATGTCCAAGGAGAGTTTGCTGGAGTATGAACAGTATGTTAAACATGCATAAATACAAATATTGTAACACAGAACTTTATACATTATTATTTTTTATTTTTTTTTATTTGGCTTTAAACTTGGCTACTCGAGTGTTTGTTCTACTGTTCTTTACATGACAAATATTTTCCACAGGTTTGCTTATATATTGTATTTCTGTATAACTTGATAAATTGTCACTTTTGATTACTTATCCTCTGTATTTATTGAACTTGTGTTTGTGAAATCTGAGAAATAAAATGTAAATGTAGAAATCCACACTACTGTATTTAGCTCTATACTAGAACTGAATTTGTCCATCTTGGCTCCTTAACATTTACTGTTCTAAAACAAAACAGGCTTTCCACATAGCAGTCAGTACGAAGGGGAAACAGAAACAATGCTCTTTACAGGCTCTAAGTAATTCTCAATCTTTAATCATATAATTTCCAGAAAAGTGGTGGTTCCCCTTTAAGAAATATATATCAAGATAGATTTATATATTAGGCCTGCTTGTGATAATATGATACTTAGGATGACCTCCTTGGATGTTTCTGGGCAAATAATAGAATGAGGCAATTGCCACTGTAAAACGTACTGTTGCCTGCTTCCTCCTAAGTTTAAAGAAATTCTATAGTACTAGGCATACAAATATATATTTCAAACACTATAATGCTGGAGTGGCTGTTTAGGTGACTGCCCCCTCAGATTGCAGTGAAAAGGTAAAAGTTTACTGTCCCCACCTCAAAGGCTGAGATCATCAATCTTGATGAGTTCATCCAATCCGATGCTTTCCCATAGGAAAGCATTTGGAATTGTTTGTGCATTTGTGGCAAAATGCCGCGCTGCGCCAATCAGTACCTCCTCATAGAGATGTATTGAATCCATGCATTTCTATAGGGAGTGTCCAGCGTCTCCATGCATTGCAATGTAGGTGCTGCACATTGTGTATCACTGAGATAGGAAGCACCTCTAGTGACTTTCTGATTGACTGCCATTAGAGGTGTCCCTAGGCAGCAATGTAAACACTGCCTTTTCTCTGACAAAACCGCGTTTTAAATTGGAAAAACTCCAGGGACTGGCTATAGACACCAGAACTACTACATTAAGCTGTAGTTATACTGGTGACTGTAGTGTTTCTTAATTGGTTGCCACTGCATCCAAAACTCCTATACAAAGGTTAAAATACTCAAAGGGTTAGGACTAATGCCAGGCCAAATTAACCTTCCTGTTCCCTGTTTAGATCTCGATTAATATTTTTGCATGTGGTTGGGCCTGCGTCTTATGGTTTTGAAGACAGAAACAGGATTATCTCTCTATATACATTCTTACCATTGTAACAAAACTGCACACTTTTTTTTTTTTTTTGTGAAGTTTAGATGGAAACATTCTCTTTGTTCACACCCTAATACTATATGTTGCATTTGTCAAAAGCAAAATAAATTTGTAGAAAATAGACCACTCAGGGTATGTACAAGACGTGCAATTTGGTAAGTTCCAAATCGAATTTCGGTTGACTGGGCAATTCAGAAGCATCAGAATTGATGAAAACCAAACAGATCCGTAATGAATTGAAGCAAATGATTTTGGATTCTTTCTATTTTGTAAATAACTCTATAATTTGCTATCCTTCTTAAACAACTGATAACCGCAAAATTGGTGGCTATTCTTAATTTAGATTTTTCAAAATTCACTTCGTCCGAATCGATATTTTACAGATTTAGACGGAACTAAAATTAATGAAACAAAACTTTTTTTTTTTTTTTTTTTTTTTCGTGCACATCACTAATATTTACCTAGGGATATCTTAAAACATTTGCCCAAACTTCATGATATATTTAATCAGAATTCAGATTTGCAATTATGTCTCATTTACTGGGCCCATGACACATTCTGGTTAAATTAGCAACCCCCAACTGCAAGGTTCCACTGTCATGATAAGCAACTAAATTTGCAAAATAAGGCAATCTGTGCTGTGTACACACTTGCTTTCACACACAACACAAATGTGTATTTTAGGAAATAAGACTGTAAGGATAAGTGTTTTGTGCACTTTAAGTGCTAAAAAAAAAAAAGATTCTTAACAGATATTGTGTAAAAAAAAACAAAAAAAACCACAAAACTAATATTTATATAAATAGCAGTTACACACTATAGTGGCATCCTTTATCACATTAAGTGAGAACAAAAGTGCAGAAAAAAAACAAACGTCATACCTTAAATAGTACGTTTAAATCTTGTGCGTTCTTAAAATGTAGCTTTAATATAAAAAAAAAAAATAACAAGAAATAAAATATTGTAATACAAAATGTGCTCCTGCACTTGTTGCAATCGGATGTCAACTCACTATTTAATGCGCTTATTGTAACTCTATATTCAACATGCAGAATGTAAATCCTCCAGTAAAATAGAGACCGAGAAAGTTCCTTAGAGTGGCCAGATAGAAAGTAAAAATACGAGAAAAAGAGGAAAGACAAACCAAGATCAAGGAAGCCAAAAAATCACAGGAACAAGAGTCAGAGCTGGGTCAAGGGAACCAAAGAACAGAGTAGTCAGGACAAAGCCGGGTCAATACCAAAATATAGTACAAAGAGACAAAGGTACGCTCTATTGGAACACTAGACGCATAGGAACCACAACAGAGCATTATACCCTGGGCTGAGTGAGCTTTTCTACGTTTGTGTTTGGTGTAACCACGCCCCAAAAACCTTAAGTACGTTGGCTTCTAGTGTTTAGAGCCCTTCTGTCGTCATGAGGCTGGCCCGCGCGCGCCGTGCCATAAAAAGGGGCATGCACACAGAAGCTGGCATCCAGGAAGCTGTCCGGACCGTCAGGAGACACTGAAGCGGCGGTCCACCAGATCAGAGCAATATCTTATCGTCGGACCGCCAAGGTAAATATAGGGGACCTTACACTTCTCTAACAAACCCGAGTGTTTTACTTGTTCCAAATATTGAGGTTTACAGCAGTAACAGATATACATATAGTGTAGGTTTCTAAGCCTGGCATCTACATATGGAAAAGGAATCACAAATGCCTGCTTACATTATATAGAGCTTCTGTCCACTTTGTATGTGACACACACTATCTCAATGACATAGCCACTCTCTAGCAAATGGGGCTTTAGAAATCTTACATTTATTACTAAAAACACTAAAATATGCTTACAATTAAATCAGTTTGTGCCCCACAATCAATTTGAGTGCTATGTAGGAGAATTCTACTTAACCCCTTAAGGACACATGATGTGAATATGAGCAGATAATATTGCCCGAAACACTTCAGAATTCATCCTGCTGCTTTTGTCGGCAGTCACATCGTCAATAAATACAAGAGAACCAGTTCCATTGGCAGCCATACATGCCCACGCCATGACACTACCACCACCATGCTTCACTGATGAGGTAGTATGCTTTGGATCATGAGCAGTTCCTTTCCTTCTCCATACTCTTCTCTTCCCATCACTCTGGTACAAGTTGATCTTGGTCTCATCTGTCCATAGGATGTTGTTACAGAACTGTGAAGGCTTTTTTAGATGTTGTTTGGCAAACTCTAATCTGGCCTTCCTGTTTTTGAGGCTCACCAATGGTTTACATCTTGTGGTGAACCCTCTGTATTCACTCTGGTGAAGTCTTCTCTTGATCGTTCACTTTGACACACATACACCTACCTCCTGGAGAGTGTTCTTGATCTGGCCAACTGTTGTGAAGGGTGTTTTCTTCACCTGGGAAAGAATTCTTCGGTCATCCACCACTGTTGTTTTCGTGGTCTTCCGGGTCTTTTGGTGTTGCTGAGCTCACCGGTGCGTTCTTTCTTTTTAAGGATGTTCCAAACAGTTGATTTGGCCACATCTAATGCTTTTGCTATCTCTCTGATGGGTTTGTTTTGTTTTTTCAGCCTAATGATGGCTTGCATCACTGATAGTGACAGCTTTTTGGATCTCATATTGAGAGTTGACAGCAACATATTCCAAATGCAAATAGCACACTTGAAATTAACTCTGGACCTTTTATCTGCTCCTTTTAAATGGGATAATGAGGGAATAACACACACCTGGCCATGGAACAGCTGAGCAGCCAATTGTCCCATTACTTTTGGTCCCTTGAAAAGTGAGAGGCACATATACAAACTGTTGTAATTCCTACACCGTTCACCTGATTTGGATGTAAATACCCTAAAATTAAAGCTGAAAGTCTGCAGTTAAAGTACATCTTGTTCATTTCATTTCAAACCAATTGTGGTGGTGTATAGAGCCAAAAAGATTAGAATTGTGTCGATGTCTCATTATTTATGGACCTGACTGTAAGTGGAAGGATTCAATTGAATGGAGAAAAAAAAAAAGCATTTCAAATCAAACACCTTGACACACTACACAAATACACGTCTACATTCACAGAAAAACACTGCATATAAATACTTTTCTGCATTCACACACACAAATTAACCAACTGCTTTTGTAACCAAGTAAACTTGCAGAAGCCAGACACAGAGAGATGGATGCAGGTCTTTAGGAAGTAAAAGGTCTTTATTAACATACCGATCAGGTCTCAGATGAACGAACGTTCCAAAACAGGTCTGAGGGCCGAACACATGGAGTACATGCTTTTTTTAGAACTACAACTCCTCCCATCAATAGCTCCACCCGCACATACCCATACGGTGAACAGGATCTGGATTTTCTTATATGGGCAGACCACATGGCTCATCCGAAACAAAGGAGAAAGGAATGTGATTTCAGTTCCTGCATTCCTGCACATGCTCAGTACGTTGATGACCGTATCTTAGCTACGTGTAACTAACTGATACAACAAACACATATGCCACGTGGAAATCTCGGCCTACTAAATTTAAATTTCACCAAAATTACATCACCTTCCCCCCGTGATGCCTCTGATAGAAAATTATTCCAGATGCATCATCAATCATAGTTTACCAACACCTTATCCTGAATATGTTCTCTTTGGGCTAGGGATTCATATCTATAGACAGCCATTACATGAGCAGCTGTCTTTATTTCTAGAGTACTCTCTATGATACTACGTATAGATCTGACCACTAATGGAATTAGGCAGGGCAGAAAGATACATAAGAATATAATGAATACTACTCCTCCTACTAACGCCTTAATCCTTCCAAGCTGCTCATACCAACTTCCAAACCAACTACTAGGATTATACCCATTCCAGACCCGAGTAGGTACATGCGTCAGTTTAACCATGTGGCTTGTAAGTTCAGCCACTGCCCGCCCTTCATCATCTATGTGCAAACAACAGTTGCTGAGATTAAACTTTCCGCATACACCTCCCTCTACTGCTACCAGGTAGTCCAGAGCTAATCTATTTTGATAGATGGGCTGATCTCATCCGAGTATTTTGCTTAGCTAGAAGATGAAGTGCTTGTGCTGTCTCATTAGTGATAATCTCAACCACTGCCTGTAGTCTTATAATACGGTTGAGCATATATATTGGGGTTCTATATCCACAGGTACCATCTTCTGCCCAAGTAGCAGGTCCATAATAATTAATAATACGTTGGGGAGGCCACTCATCATCTTCCCAGCTACCTGTATTCAAGGATGCTTGCTTCTTTTTATGATTTACATCATAAACCTTAACTCCCAAGGTCTCTCCTGTCTCTTTTGGCAACAAGAAGAAGGATGGTTTGAGCGTACCTAATACACATGCCCCTTCCCAATCTTGTGGTAACTCTGAATATGCTTTCTTACCACAGATCCAATATAAATTTGCTGGGGCTTTCCAATTGGATGTAGCAGATAAGTCAAACCATACCTCTTTTAAATGGGTGTAATTGGCAAACGGATTAGTAGGCTCTGAGACATTTGAAGCTGACCACCAAGTAGTATCTTTAGTTTTGGCATTATTGGCCTTCTGTCCTAGACATGTTAACTCGCCAACAGGTGTGGTATACAATGGCCCTTTCCTGGCTAAACATACATGACCTATAATAGAGGTTTTTAACCGCCACTCTGATTTACCTTTAGTACTTACTTGATGATCAGACTGAGAAAGTATTTGTTGTTCATCTGTCTCAGAACCAGGGTACCATACTTCCTTTGCCTCCCATGGCCACTGGCCTCCCATATTAGTACCTCCACATACAAAGCAATTAGTTACATTAAGACTACCCGCAATACTCTCAGCCAAATCAATAAATAGGTCCTTAACATTATGGGGAATTTTATCCTCAACACTCATCTCCTCATCGAAGGAATGAAAAACTGATGAGTTTGAGTTTCTACTGTCTCAGTGTCAAGTCCTACATATATTATGGTCCCTGGATCTACTCCTGTGCCATATATTTGGAACCCAAAAAGATTTCCAAACTTATCAATAAAATGTTGTGGATTAGAGATGGTCATATGGACAGGATTACATTCCATAGACTTAGTGTGGTGTAGTGGGCAACCTTTGGATAATCATATCTTGGTCCACTGTTTTTCCCCAGGTCGCCCACCCTACACAAGACCAATATGGACAAAAATTAAAATCCCTATTTGGGCAATCAGGATCAGTAGATCTTTTACTGGGACATAAATATTTATCATTAAACCCATAAGTTCGTTCCCATTTAAGATTACCACATACATTCCAAGGTTTTCCACTACCCGAGATCGCCTTACATGCATTAAATAGTAGAATGCCTGTAGAATGTATGGTATTTATCAAGGTCCCCTGGGAGTTACTGTTCTGAATTACCAACCAAATTGTACGGGGTTGGAATTGGGAATCAAAACATTTAAGCTCTCCTGATATTGGTTTGCACACACTGTAATCTATATCTAGATATCTACACTTAGATACAGATCCCCTACACTCATACTGTGAGTGCCAAATGAGAGTTTGGGATATTTGGTTAGCTGTTCGTAGTCTTAATGCAGCTAACACAACTCTGTATGTCCTCACCTTTACCTTCCTGAAAAATCACAAAAATGCCTAACCACATAATATAACATATTATTCCAGAAGTCCTCATTTCTACTCTTCGACCGTGCGACGGCACCCTAGCTTCCCGATTGTGAGGGCTGCAAGGATTGTTGTTCTTCTGATCCTCACTTTTCTTCACAGAGGTCCCTTCGAGACACTCTGGCTATGACACGTAGGTAGGTAGGTCAGGCTTTATAATGGCCGTCAAAACACCTACTTGCTGATCTCTGTTGTTACTTTCAATTAAGATGTCCCAATATCTCCTCGTATTGTTTCTTACTCCGACTGAGTTACCCACTTTAACCGGATCTTGCAAGGATTCTCAGGATCTGGAATAGCTTGCCAAGAATCTGCCGCTGGTTTAACCCTAGAATGATGAATCCACTGAGTCACTTCTGCCAACTTTACAGCTGTTGGAGTAGATAAAAGAACAACATAAGGACCCCTCCACTTTGGACCTAATGGAACAATATTCCATTCTTTATCCACACTCGATCTCCCGGATGATAGGAATTAACAGGTGGATATATGTTCACAGGTAACCTATCTTGCACCCATTTCTGTACTTCCTCCATAGTTTTACCCAACTCTACAACCTGCTGCCGAGTAATTCCTTCACCCAACTGATTCAAGTTCCCCCTTAGGTTATGGAGTATGGGAGGTGGACGCCCATACATGATTTCAAAGGGAGACAGACCCATTCTTCTGGTAGGAGTACTACGTATCCGCAACAGAGCTATTGGCAAAAGGACATTCCACTTGAGCTGAGTTTCCTGACACATTTTTGCCAATTGGGTTTTTATTGTTCTGTTCATCCTTTCCAGAACTCTAAGGTCTATATGCTGTATGAAGTTTCCATTTAATACCAAGCACATGAGTCAATTGTTGTAAACACTGATGGATAAAGGCTGGACCATTCTCTGATCCTATAGAACACGGAAGTTCATATCTGGGTAAACCTTCTCGCAACAGAAATCGTACAACTTCTCCTGCCTTTTCTGTACGAGTTGGACAAGCTTCTACCCAACCTGAGTAGGTACACACAGCTACTAACAAGTAACGATATCCCCCAGATTTAGGCATTACAAATATGCATTTGCAAATATGACATTGGGAGTCCTCCCAAATACTGAACTCCAGGGGGTTTGACAGGACCTTGTCTTGCATTGTTTCGTGCGCACAAAACACATCTTCGAACAATAGCTTGAGTAAGATTGGATAATCTTGGTATGTAGAAATGTTTCCTGAGAGATTCTTCCATACTATCTCTTCCTGAATGTGTGCCATTATGGAAGTTCTGAAAAATCTCTATAGCCAGAGATGTCGGAATAACTATTCTTCCATCTTCTAACTGATACCAATTATTCTCCAAGTATTTCCCAGCTTCAGTCTTCAACCACTCCATCTCTTGGGTTGTGTATATCTGAGTCCATTGAGACAGAGGTGCCGGCACAAGGACAGTAACATACCCCACAAATTCCTCTTGCCTGGATTCAGCTGCATGTTTTTCTGCACTATCGGCCATGCAATTTCCTTTTACTACATCACTATAGCCTTTCAGATGTGCCCTGCAATGTATGATACCGACTTCTTTCGGTTCCCATACCGCCTCTAATAGTTGGAGTATTTCTGCTGCATACTTGATTTCTTTCCCTTCTGAAATCAACAACCCCCTTTCTTTATACAATGCTCCATGGGCATGGGTGGTTAGAAAAGCGTATTTCGTATCTCAACCCTTCAGCTAATTGCAAGGCCTTTTTTAATGCAATCAGTTCCGCCTTCTGTGCTGATGTCCCTTTCGACAGTGCCTGTGCTTCTATCACCTTGTCTATGGTTGTTACCGCATACCCTGCATAACGTATACCTTCTTTCACATAACTACTACCATCCGTATAATACTGTATGTCTGGATTCTGGATGGGGAAATCATGAAGATCAGGCCTGCTTGAAGACACTTCATCCATTATCTCCAAACAATCATGTTGACTTTCAGTAGTCTGGGACAGAAGGGTAGCTGGATTCAAATTATTGACTGTCTCGAGGTGTACTCTTTTTTCACATAGCATAGCTTGATATTTGGTCATTTGACTGTTGCTAAACCAATGATTTCCCTTGTAATCCAATAGGGTCTGTACTGCATGGGGTACTCGCACGTTGAGTTCCTGACCCAATGTGAGCTTGTCAGCCTCTGCTACCAACAGGGCAGCGGCAGCCACTGCTCGCAGGCAAGGTGGAAGACCACTGGCCACTGCATCCAACTGTTTGGACATATAAGCTACAGGTCTTTGCTATGATCTCAAATACTAAGTTAATACTCCCACAGCCATTCTTCTTTGCTCATGTACGTACAGATAGAAAGGACGCGTGTGATCTGGTAGACCTAGGGCTGGGGCACTCATAAGTGCTTTCTTAACATCCTCAAATGCCTTCTGTTGTTCAGAGGTCCACAAAAAGGGGTCATATTCTGTGTCTTTCACAGCTTCATATAGAGGTTTTGCCAGTATCGCATAATTAGGAATCCATATCCTACAGAATCCTGCTGCTCCTAAGAATTCTCGCACTTGTCTTCTATTCTTAGGTATAGATATCCGACACACTGCTTCTTTTCGTTCAGGTCCCATTATTCTTTGACCTTCGGAAATATGGAATCCTAAATATTTGACAGTTGACTGGCACAATTGTGCTTTCTTCCTTGATACCTTGTATCCTGCTCTCCATAGAATGTGACGCAAATCATAAGTTGCTTGTAGGCATATCTCTTTGGTAACAGCCGCTATCAAAAGATCATCCACGTATTGAAGCAATACACATTCTCCCGAGATGGACTTGAAATCTTGCAAATCCTGGCTTAATGCAGATCCAAATAGGGTAGGTGAATTCTTGAACCCTTAAGGTAGTCTGGTCCAAGTCACCTGACGCTTTGAACCTGTAACAGCATCTTACCATTGGAAAGCAAAGATACACTGACTCTCAGCAGCAATCCAAAGGCAAAAGAAAGCATCCTTAAGGTCTAGAACTGTGAAGTAGGTTGCCCCACCTGGTATCAAAGCAAGCAGATTATAGCGGTTGGGTACAACTGGGTGTATATTAACTACTGCATCATTATCTGCTCTCAAATCTTGTACAGGACGATATTCATCTGATCCTGGTTTCTGAACAGGTAATCATGGAGTGTTCCAGGGGGAAGTACAGAATTTTAGGATGCCATACCTTACGAACTTATCCAAGTTGGTCTGTATGTTTTTCTTAGCCTTTTGAGGTACATGATACTGACGTAGGCTCACAGGATAGGCCCCAAGCTTTAGTTCAATATGCATAGGTGGAATATTATGAGCAAGCCCTGGTGGATTATTCTATGCCCATACTCCTGGAATGTCAAAAAAAGGTTCATCACTCTTAGGGTTTACACTTGTCAATATGGAGTAGAAGCGCCATTCTTCTTCCCTTGGCACCGATACCGCCATTATGCCTGGTAATCCATTAAACCTCAGAGACGTTGATCCATTGGGTAGAAAAGTTATCTGGGCTTGAAGCTTCGATAATAGATCTCGTCCTAGAAGTTGAATCGGACACTCTGGCATATATAGGAACTGGTGCTTCACCAAATGGCCTCCCAGAATGCAAGTGCGACTTTTAAGAACCGGTCTAGCTGCGCTTCTCCCAGTAGCTCCTATCACAGTTATAGTTTTTCCTGAAGGCGGAGCTACCAGTTTAGTCACCACGGAATGTTCAGCACCATTGTCAATCATGAAAGAACTTCTCTTTCCCCCTATTGCTGCATCGACCATAGGCTCCGCTCGGCAAAGGGGGATGGAGCCCGGTCGGTATCAATAGTCTTCCATGATAGTGTCAGCCAGACCCACAAAATATCTATCCTCTCTATCTCTAGGTCTCTGAGTAGGTGGATAATATCTATCTCATTGAACACCCTCCTCTACTATTCCCACCGTCCCCTCCAAAACTTCCTCTTCCTCTATAACTACCACTATAACCTCCCCGCACTCTTCTCTCTCCTTGTCTATTATTTTCATAATGCTGTCTCTGTGGACACTCATTCTTCCAATGTCCCTCCTCTCTATAATACGCACATTGATTCCTACTTAAAGGTCCCTTACTCAGCCTTTTCTTGACTCCTTTATTCACCTCCCTTTCCTGTCTCTCTACACTTGTGATAGCTACCGCTAGCATATCTGCCCTTTTCCTCATTTTACGTTCTTCCTCCCGCTTTATCTCAGTTTCCCTATTCATATGTACTTTATTTGTGATCTCCATTAGCTGTGATATAGACATCCCTACAAATCCCTATAACTTTTGCAATTTTCTTTTAATATCACCTTGGGCCTGGCTGACAAATGCTGAGTTGATCATTCGAGAATTCTCAGGGGCCTCTGGATTAAGAGGAGTATACAGTCTATATGACTCCAATAATCTTTCATAAAAGGCACTAGGTGACTCATCAACCTTTTGCAACACCTCAGCCGTCTTTGACATATTGATTGCCTTCTTCCCTCCTGCCTTCATGCCAGCAGTAATGGCTTCCCGATAAACCCTTAATTGGGGCATGTCAGCACCATTCACATTCCAATTTGGGTCAACATTTGGATAATGGGCTGCAGCCCATGCAGCTGGATTGGCCTGATTTTGAGTACGGGCCGTTTCCTCAAGCTCTTTAATAGCCGCTTGATTAATCCGGGTCCTTTCTTCACAATTAAATAAAGTTAATAATATTTGCTGGCAATCGGCCCAGGTGGGATTGTGTGTTTTGTATAATGGAGGTAACCAAATCTGTCATGACTTGAGGTTTGTCGGTATACGAAGAGTTATGAGTCTTCCAATTGAATAGATCAGTTGTGGTGAAGGGGACATAGACAAACACAGGATCTGCCCGTTGTATTTGGCCATTTTCGTCAACGTGTGTTGGGCCCGGTGTAAGTCAGAGGAGCATCTGGTATTATCGGGGTTGAAGGGTACCAGTCATCTGTCGGGTTAATATAGGACTTCGGCAAGGCTGTTTAATAGTAAGTTCTGGTTTAGGGGTAGTAAGGTAAGGAGAATGAGGCAGGCTAATTTTGCTGGGTGGAAGTTCAGTCAACAGGATGTTGCGGGCCGGGCTGGGAAGACCCTGACCAGGAACCAGAAGTGACATTAATTCTGGATATATAGAACTAGTGGAGGTAGGTACTGGAAGGGGAGGACTTAGGGCAAGTGGGCTGGGCTCTAAACTAGATGAGTGGGCACGCGGCCATAGGTTCGCCAACAATGCAGAGTAGGCACCTGCCTGCCCAAAATGGCAGGCACCTACTCTGCTTCCCTGTCGGGAGGCAGGGGGAGGGATCTGCTTCACAGATCCCTCCCCCTGCCTCCCGACACGGAAGCAGTGCTTGCCACCCCCGGGGATGGCTGTGTCCCCCCCCTCCTTCATTAAAGGTAAGAAGGTAAGAAGGAAGGAGGTGGGGGATACTGATTTAGCATACTTTTTTTTTTTTTGTGTAAACTTTACCCCAGCCCCACACACACAGCACCCCTACCCTCCACACACAATACCCCTACCCTCCCCAACATCCCTCCCCTCCCCCACACCAAGCTTCCCTCCCCCACACACAGCTTCCCTCCCCTACATCCAGCATCCCTCCCCACCCCTACCCCCCCACACAGCAGCCCTACCCCCCACACAGCACCCCTACTCCCATACACAGCACCCCTACTCCCATACACAGCACCCCTACCCCCCCATACACAGCACCCCTACCTTCCCCACACAACACACATAGCACCCCTACCCCCACACAGCACTGCACCCCTCTCTCACAAGCAAGCACCCCCTCATACACACACACACACACACAGCACACAGACACAGCAACCATCATACACACACAGCACCCCTCACACAGCACCCCACACACAAACACATACACTACACCCCTCAATGCAGTATGTGTGTGTATTCAGCAGTCTGTGTGTGTGCATGTATTCAGCAGTCTGTGTGTGTGTGTGTACTCAACAGTTTGTGTATTCAGCGGACTGTGTGTATGTATTCAGCAGTCTGTGTGTGTGTACTCAGAAGTCTGTCTGTATGTGTATTCAGCAGACTGTGTGTGTGTGTATTCATCAGTCTTGTGTGTGTGTATTCAGCAGACTGTGTGTGTGTATTCAGCAGACTGTGTGTGTATATATTGCATTTGTTGGAGATACTAATAAATATAAACTTAATTTTATCTATTTATATCATTATTTAAAATTTGTATCATTGAACTCTCTGTTGTTGTGTTCTTTTAAAACAAAAGTTGTTAATTAGTTCGGACAACAGTACGAGTTGTTTTTTCTAAACTTAAACCTCAGTATTGAGGTTTAATTTCTGTGTTGGCACTTTAAGGAAAAAAAAGTTGGCATGTATTGCGGTTTGGGCACTCGGGCTCAAAAAGGTTTGCCATCACTGGTCTAGTGGCTGAATTTACAACCGGGCACACTTAGCCAAGATAGGTTGAGAACTAGCAGACGGAATGTACACCAGAATCTACTTAGTCTTGCTGGCCTCCCCGACCTAGCGACTGAAATTTACACCTAGACACGCTAGTCAAGACAGGACACCGGTGTCAGGCATGAACTATATGCACCAAGATTCAGCCTTACACAAACCACCTATTTTAGACGTCTGACTACAGAGGGTCTAATTTCCAGATAAGCATTGCGCCTTCACTTCTTCCCTCCAGAGGGAGGGGGCAGTCCAATAACCGGTTCCAAATATAAAACCCCTTGTGGGCCTACTGCTCTAACGGTATCAGTCTTACCTCTTCGTTCCTGAACCTGCGCTCACACTCATCGACGGGGCACCCCGGTACTTACTACGTAAAGGCTGATGATCTCCTGGGCGAAGCAGCCCAGTGGCGCCGAGATGAAGGGATGTCCACGCAGAAGTTCAGGGGTGCTGCCATAGAGAACGTTGGTAAAAGTCTACCGTCTCACGTCTCTGTCTCCGCTTCCGTGACAATGAGCTTCCCGGCCAATGCACCAAAGATGTAACCGAGTAACGTTGCAGAAGTCAGACACAGAGAGATGGATGCAGGTCTTCAAGAAGTAAAAGGTCTTTATTAACATACCGATCGGGTCTCAGGGCCGAACACATGGAGTACATGCTTTTTATAGAGCTATAACTCCTCCCATTAATGGCTCCACCCGCACATACCCTTAACCAATCGGTGGACAGGATCTGGATTTCCTTATATGGGCGGACCACATGGCTCATCCCAAACAAAGGAGAAAGGAATGTAATTTCAGTTCCTGCATTCCTGCACATGCTCAGTACATTGATGACTATCTTAGCTACGTGTAACTAACTAACTGATACAACATACACATATGCCACGTGGAAATCTCGGCCTACTAAATTTACATTTCACCGAAATTCCATCACACTTTTACATATACACCAACATTCCATAACAAATGCACCTCTGCATTCACAAACTATAAACGTAAATACAACTCTGCATTCACAAACAATGCACATAAATACACGGCATTCACAAACTATGAACATTAATACACCCCTGCATTCACAAACAATGGACATAAATACATCACTGCGTTCACAAACATTGAACATACATACAATTCACTACATACAATAAAGCTTAAACATCTCCATGAAAAATGCACACTCAAATACAAACATGCATCCATTGCAGAGCTCTTCACTACACAACCAAATGAATACATAGTAATATATCAAAGTTATATTTAATATTTGTTTGGTAAATGAACATTGGCATTCCAAAGGTCCAGAACCTAATTTTGCCTCTGGGTCCAGGAGGTATCAGTCCTCACAAATATACAATATTCCAAGGATCTATAGATGTGTGATAGAAAGATATATTATGTAAAATCTATGCAGACAGCGTTGTATGAGAAGACACAGGCCAGACAGATAGCTGCTTCTAATGCGTGGACCAGTGGTTGGTCTTGCCTTAATGCTTCAATGGATTTGTTCAGTAGAAAGGGGGATTTTGGGGGGCACATTGCCATTTAACCTTTCTCCAGTGTAGAAATTGGAATTCTGCTTTTGTACTGAGCCTGGTAGAGCTGGCAAAACAGCAGAAGCAGAGGATTTTTTTTTCTTTCCCTCTCTCTCTCATCCACTACTGGTAAATCTTCAGGGACTGGATTAAATTGCATTAGGTGAGGGGGTTAGACAGACAGCAGAGTGTTCCTGGCCTCGTTAGTGGCTGCCTGGATCCGCCATTAATATTTATAGCCCTGTGTTAATATGAAATCTTAGTTTGGCTGCGTCTCGCGTGGCCCTTTTCACCCAGCTGAATCTCCGAACGTGAGATGAATTTCCCCCAGCTGCCAAATTGCAGGCTGTAGGGGGCTTCCTAAACCATTATATGCACGCATCAGAATAATCCTTGACCCAATATTTTATTGATAACTGTCCATAATGAAAACTTTATTAAACAAAAGACAACACACTAACATTATTTATTTGATATAGACAGATAAGTCAGAAAGTTGAATGTTTTCTATTACTGTTTGTCAAGGCGTTTACATCCTGACAGGACATAAAAAAAAGAATGTATTCTGAACAAGTGTTTCACTGATTGATCATGGTTGTATGATGGAAATTTGGGCTCTGAATTCATGTTCATGCAACAATAGGATAACGCAGGAGTCTGGAGAATGAACTCAATGGACCTAGACTTTTATTTTTGTTATATATTCAGTCAAGTATGCCATTTTAATATGTATGATGTGTTGCTAGATTGCAAATGAGGTCAGTGCACTAAAGCAGGGCTGAGAAGGCTCTGCACTTGAAGGCCGCAAACAGGCCAGGCTTTCAGAAGTCTCAAATTATCATGCAATTAACCTAGCAGTAATAGTTGACAGGACCAGTGGCTGTTTTGCATTAAAGTGTTACTGTATTACTCCACAGAACTTTGTGTTGTTCATATTTTGAATATTTTTTTTTCTACTCCATTAAAGCAGCACTGTCTATTTTATTTATTTATATATATATATATATATATATATATATATATATATATATTTCCCCCTTATGTCCCCAGTAACTAATTCATTTTGCTCTCACCTTTACCACTGTATTGCTTTTGTGCAGACTAACTTGGCATGTGCAGCCCCTGTGTGGTCTTGCGCTCATCCTTCCTCACCTCCTCATCTGGCCACCTCAAACCTGTCCAAGCCCTCAAAGGAACACTATAGTCACCAAAACCGCTTTAACTTAATGAAGCAGTTTCGGTGTATAGAACATGCCTCTGAAGTCTCACTGCTTAATTCACTGCCATTTAGGAGTTAAATCACTTTGTTTCTGTTTATGCAGCTCTAGCCACACCTCCCCTGGATCGTGACAGAACCAGCCAGCATGAACACAAAATGGTTTCATTTTCACTTAGATGTAACTTACTTTAACCCCTTAAGGACGCAGGACGTTCTATGCCGTCCTTAAGGAACCGTCTCTAAGCGCCGAAGGGCGGCATAGAGCGTCCTATGTACTTACCTGGTCGCTGGCGATCGTGGTATGGGGACTTACCTGGGAGCCCAGGGAGTCCCCCTACTTCTTCTTTGGTCCCTCTGGGCCATGTGATAGCGAGGTCCTTGCGAGGACCTCACGATCACTTGGACGGCAAGACATTGCCAGTAGGGGGAGTGCCTGTTATGACAGGAACTCCCCCTGCTGTCTGAAAAAAACGAAAGAAAACAGTGTAAAATTAATATATACTTAGATCATATATATATTTATTATATATATACACACACATACACATAAATATACATACACTGTCTAAGTGAATTTTAATATTAATATATATATATAATTAAATATATATTCATATCAAAGTACGCGTACAATGATATTGACTAAATATATATTTAATTATCATTATATATTTATATATATAATATAAAATATAAATGTAAATACGTTAAATAAAATTCAAAAAATAATTATAAATAAAAAAATATATATACATGTGTAATTTTGTTCTAACTGTATTTTAAAATTAATATATATATAGATATCAATATACACGTAGAACGAAATAATCTATATATATCTATATACATAAGTATATACGTATATATCACTATATATATCTATATATAAATAAAAATAATTTAAAAAATGTGTGTATATATATATATATACTATATATATAATAATTCTACGTATATATTTATGTAATAATTTTACATAATTAGGTCATTTTATTAATTACAATTTGCAGGACCTGCCTGACAACCTAGGCTGAAAGTTCAGGGAATTTAATTTGCTAGCACTATATTTAACCCTGTAACTTTCCAAGACACCATAAAACCTGTACATGGGCGGTACTGGTTTACTCGGAAGACTTCACTGAACACAAATATTAGTGTTTCAAAACAGTAAAATGTATTACAACGATGATATCGTCAGTGAAAGTGAATGTTTTTGCATTTTTCACACACAAATGGCACTTCCACTGATGATATAATTGTTGTGATACGTTTTACTGTTTTGAAACACTTGTCTACTTTTGCAAATGGTATGCCATCATGGTTGTTGTTCGTATTCCTGGGCTACCATACGGTCTCAAAGGCAACGTAACGAATCTGGTGAATTTCAATGTGAAAAAACAGAAAAATGTAACACGCCATATTTGACCCTGTAAACACCATAAAACCTGTACATAGAGGTACTGTTTTACACGTGAGACATGGCTGATTACAAATATGTGTATTTTATTGCAGTAAAAGCAATCACTATTATGACATTTACAGTTAGAATGTCACGTAGAACTAAACATTTAAAAAAAATTCTTATTTTTCCCCATTTTTTTATATTTTGTTCATATTAAACTATGTTGCATACCTTAATAGTTGATGTTAAATGAAAGCCCTGTTTCCCCTGAATGAAATGATATATAATAAGTGTGGGTGCATATAATATGAAAGAGGCGAATTACGCCTGAACAGACATATAGCGCAAATTCCAGTTTATGTTTTGTTTTGATCACAACGTGTACATTTGGCTCAGTCCATAACCCCTAAAGGACGGGTGAGGGACGAGGTCCGTCACAGAGGGGAGACCCTTAGTGACGAGTGACGGACCTTGTCCGTCACGCGGTAAAATTAACCCCGGATCGCCGCTATCGCACCCGGTCAGGCTGCCCAGCACATGTGCTCTGTATACTTACCTTCCGGCTCCCTGCACTTCCTGGTTCTGTGTGAAGTGCAGGGAGCCGGAATAGTGCTGATCCTGCCCCCTGCTGTAAAAAATATAAAGTTAATTTAAAGTCCCACCCCCCTTTACCTATTGTAACAAAAAATTAACCCCTTCCCTGCCAATTGATCACTGACTACAGTGATCAATTGGCAGGAATTACATTTTACTATGATCTGATTTTTTTTTTTTTTTTTAACCCTAAGGGGCTAAATTTAATTAATTAATTAATTATTTAATTTAAACATTTTTAAATTATATATTTAGCTAGCTGGGGTGGGTGGAAGTTAGTGGGGAAATGGGGGATTTGGCATTAGGCTAACTACGGGTTAACGTTAAAAAAAAGTTTTAAAAAAAACTTTAAAAAGTTAAAAATAACATTTAAGTAAAAAATAAAAAAACACCCCCCTTTACCTAGTCCAAATAAAAATTAACCCCTTCCCTGCCCGTCGATCACTGCCTACAGTGATCAAATACAGATCACAGTATTATACTGTCTGGGATTTTAAGTTTTTTTTGGTAGTTACAGGTCACAAAGCACAAGGAGTAAAATAAACTTTTAATGTGGAGCGATTTTAGTATCTGGTATGTTTGTCTTGTAAGCTTAATAGCCATAAAAGAAAACAAAATTGCCACACAAAAGTATATATTTATATAAAGTAGACATCACAGGCTGTTTACCTAAGGTTGTTTTGACATTTTCTACGTAGCCATTTCACCGCCAACCTCTGCTAAATATTGGAGTAAAATTGTGTTGTTTTTTTTTTTTAACAAAGAAATCCTCATGTGTATTTTAAAATTGGTGTGTGCTATTCCTGTACAAAGTTTTATTTTGTGTTCAGTTCTATTCACAGTAGAATTTTGAGAGACGTATTTAATGAGCCTATGCGTTTGACTGTTCATAAAAGCCCACAAAGGCCTACCATTTGTAAAATTAGACACTCCAGGGTATCTCATAAGGTGCATATTGTGCCTTAACATGCCCCCATTTTATCACCAATATATGCCAAAGTATGTGGTAAAAAATTATTTTGTGCGTTTTTTACATATGGATTGCATTTCACACAGAACCAGGAAGTGCAGGGAGGTGGAAGGTAAGTATACCGAGCACATGTGCTCGCTCTGACAGCCTGTCAGAGCGAGCACCGGTGCTGGGACACCCCTGATCGGGTGCTCCCGGTCTGCCTCTATTACAGAGGCAGACCGGAACACCATTAACCCCGCGATCGCCGCAATTGCGGCTATCTGGGGTTAATTTTAACGAGTGACGGACAAGGTCAGTAACTCATCGTTATGGCAATCCCCTGAGTGACGGCCCTTGTCCGTCACTCGTCGTTAAGGGGTTAACAGGTTAAAAGTGTGTAGCTCCTGCTGTGTAAATTGAGCTTTAATTACATACAGGAGGCTCCTGCTGGGTCTAGCAAGTTATTAACAGAGCAGGAGATAAGAAATTCTATATTAAACAGAATTTGCAATAAAGGAAGTACAAACATTAGATGACTCTTTACAGGAAGTGTTTAGGAAGGCCGTGCAAGTCACATGAAAGGAGGTGTAACTAGGGCTGCATAAAAAAGGTGATTTAACTCCAAATGTCAGCAGGGCAGTGAGGCTGCATGGGCATGAATTATCCACTAAAATTGCTACATTTAGCTAAAATTGTCAATTGGTTAAAAATCACTATAGTGACCTTTTAACCCCTTAAGGATGCAGCTTCAAAAACTGGACTTACCCTTAAGGACATAAGTAATTTTTACATTTTTTGCTGTTTGTGTTCAAACGCAATTTGCATCTCTGTCATTTATTGCACCAACACATATTTAATTTGACATATATATATTTTTTATATAGATATAGATAAATTCTCATTCCTTTAAAAAAAAAAACCAAAAAAAAAAAAACACACATTTCTTCACAGTTTTGGCAATAATAACTTGTGCATAATATGTCCAGCTTAGAAAAAGTAATTCAAAATAAATTCATTAATGTGTCTTGATTTATAGAGTACATAATATGTATAGGATTTCAGCTTATTTTGAAAGTTCCAGGACTAAAATAAAATTTCAATGTGAAAACAATTTTAGAAGTAGGTATGTTTGTCTTGTAGGTTTAGTAGCCATCACAGAAAACAAAATTGCCACACAAAAGTATATATTTATATAAAGTAGACATTACAGACTATTTACCTAAGGTTATTTTGACACTTTTTATGAAGCCATTTCATCGCCAATCTCTGCTAAATATTGGAGTAAAATTTAGTGTTTTCTCTTTTTTGGTATATACACATATAACAAGATTTTTGTAATGTGTATTTTGTAAAGCTGGTGTGTGCTATTCCTGCAAAGAACCCCATATTGTGTTCAGCTACATCTGCTGAGAAAAACGATACCCCCATTGTATGCCTTTGGCACTTTTCTGTGAAGCAACAATGCCCTATAAGAGACAAGGCTATTTCAGTTTCTATACTTAGAATTTTCATAGATGGATTTGACGAGCCTGTGTCTCATTTTGGGGTATTTATATCAGTGTGAGTATTCAAATAACCCCCCAAAGGGCTTCCATTTGATAAAGCAGACACCCAGGGGTATCTTACATGGCGCATATTGTGCATTCATTTGTCACCATTTTTTCACCAATTTATGTCAATACTTGTGGTGAGGGAGAAAAAAAATTAATGGCATTTTTACATACATGTTGCATTTTTGCTGAGTACTTCTTACACTTGATATGTACCACTGTCGTAAAATCCCCCAAACTATGCTCAGTTACATCTTCTGTGTAAAACAATAAGCCCAATGTATGACCTAGACACTATTTTGTGAAGTTACAGTGCTGTAAAAGAGACATGACAAGTTCAGGTTTTTAAGTGTGAATTTTCATGGGGAGGTTTTGATGCGTCCGTGTCCCACTTTGGAGCACTTGAGCAGGCTACATATTCCAGCTACACCATAAAGGCATACTATTTCTTAAAGAAGACCTCCCAGGGTATTTCACATAGCCTATTTTGAACCTTAGCTTGGGATCATTTTTCCGCTAGCTTGTACCAAGTATTCCTTTTTGACACACAAAGTGAGTTTGCACAGTATATTTTGCAAACCTTATGTGTGCTACGACTGTATAATACTTCATATGTTGCTCAGCTATGTCGTCTGAGTACAGCAATGCCCTGTATGTACCTTTGCCAGGTATATGTGGACTTTGACGTTTTACGCTGTGTCCATGCTTCATAGTTTTGCTGGTTGATTATACCCCACAAACATACTATTTATTAAAGAACACACCCCAAGGTAATGCAAAGGCATATTTTGAACCTTAGTGTGGGATCATTTTTTTGCTAGTATGTTCCAGGTGTAGTGGTTATGAGCATTTTTAAATGTATTTTTTTACTTTTTTTAAACTTTTTTTTAAACTTTTTTGTTTACTAAATTATTTTTACTTTTTAAAACGTTCTTAAAACTTTTTTACACTTTTAAAATTTTTATTAACTTTTTTTTTACTGTAAACCCCTAACTAGCAGTAAGCTGCACTAATAGTAAATTCCCCAATTTCCCATATCTCCCACCCACCCCAACTAGCAAAATATATCATTTTAAAACAATTAAATGAATTAATAAAATTAATTAAACCCCTGAGGGTTAAAAATAAATAAATAAAAGTTAATCCTCAAGAGTTAAAAATAAAAATAAAAAATCAGATCACAGTATAATACTGTGATCTATATTTTGATCACTGTAGGCCATGATCAACTGGCACAGAAGGGGTTAATTTTTATTAGGACAGGGAAAAGAGGGGGAGGGATTTTTTAAACTTTTTTTTTTCTTCTTTCTTTTAACTTTTTTTTTTTTTTACTTTTTTTAAAGTTAACCCCCTAGCTAGCCTAACACCAAATTCACCAATTTTCCATTAACTTCCATTCACCCCAGCTGGCTAATTATATAATCTTAAAATATTTAAATGAATTAACAAAAATAAATGTAACCCCTGAGGGTTAAAAAAATAAAACTTAACCCTCACGGGTTAAAAAAACCCAGATCACAGTAAAATGTAGTCCCTGCCAATTGATCACAGTAGTCCGTGATCAGTTGGCAGGTAAGGGGTTCATTTTATTAAAGCAGGGGAGTGGGGGGTGGGAGTTAACTTTAATTTTTTTTTTTTACAGGGTGACACACCCTGTTACACTGAACGCAGAAGAGCAGGGAGGCGGATCAGAAGTCCCTGCAGAACATGTGCTCAGGCTGTCAGAGCGATCACAGCAGCAGGGACAGGGCGATCGGGTGCTCCCGGTCTGCCTCAAATACCGAGTCAGACCGGAGTAGCGTTAACCCCGTTATCGCCGCAATCGCAGCGATCTGGGGTTAATTTTAGTGCGTTACGGACCCAGTTCGTCATGCGTCGTTAAGTGCTTCCCCAGCATGACGGATTGGGTCCGTCATGTGTCCTTAAGGGGTTAGATGACATGATTTTGCAAACCGTATCTAAAATATTGTGAGCACTCTATTTGCAATCCCTGTTTTTGAAGCTAGAGGAGTTCCATTAGACAGTTTAGTATGTTTGTCAACCAAAGACATTTGACTAATGGATTATGAGGAAATTATCATGGTTTGGGAAGTGGAAGTTTGCTTAAAGCGTCTCTGTCACTTTTCAGTTTTTCATAAAGATCGAAACTTTATGAAATATTCATAGTCACTGCATTGGGATTTCATTGCAAGAAACATAATAAGACAAACTAGGGACTACTTTGTTTTATTGACAAAAGGTGGAACTTTTTGAACTGCTAGAGCTGGTCTACGGTGGATCCATAGGCCTTTGTGCTGTACTCTCTTGCATGCTTCAGGCCTCTTGCAGATAATATGTAACTGAAGAAAGATGTTCTTGTCCATGGAGAATATTTGGGGGTTACCTTAAGGGGGTACATTTTTGTACAATATGCAGAAACCTCCAAAACTTGATATAACCGTCTTAGACTAAACACATTGCCAATAGACTATGCTGTACATAAGAAAAAGTAATGTGTTTTTTGTTTTAATGAATAGCAAAATTCTTTGTTATTGATATATAATTATTGATACACGATTTTTTTTTTTTAAGTCTATCTATAGATCTGTCAGCTCTATAGAACAAATAAATATGTTTATTGTACTTAACGGTGGAGGTAGATGGAGTGCGGAAAGAAGGAAGGAGCTGTTATTTGAATGTTGATTGGAAAATTGGCAAGGACATGGTATCTTTTGACTAATGTAAAGTTATGTTGGATATTAAATGATGATTAATTAAACTGCTGTAGCATATAATCTCCATTTAACAAAACAATTTTTCTTGCATTTATTCACGTAAGGTCTTTTAATTTCTTTTCCCATACATGCTGCATGCCTGAATATCCGAACAGTCGTAGTCCACAGCATGTTGCCTGAGCCCAGTGGGTGTTGCCGTACATATCAGGCTGACTTACTATAATGTTTGCTCTAATCGACAGCAGCGCATCAATGTGTATTCTTTTGCAAGATATCTAGGCAGAAAATGAGCTATTGTTCAAGCCAGATGGGCAGATCGTGATGAGAAGTGTAGTCCATAGCAATTTCGCAGCACAGCATTGAGTCCAGAGGTTGATGAATGATGTAGTCCATAGCTTCTTTGGCTTTTGGGAAATGTATATTCTGTAGGAAACGTTCTAGATTTTTCAATTTATATATATTTTTTGCTTGTTTCTAAAAGATATTTCTGGGTCACCACTAAGACATTTCTGTGAATCCCTGACACCTGCTAACAAACAGAAAGCAATCAGGGAAGTATGAGTATTTTGAATACTTCCCATCAATTTTTACCTTCCATTCCTATTAAAGAAATATGCCTTTTAGCACCTGCAGATTTAGCAGCAGCAGTTGACATAATAAATATGTTGAGCACTATAATCTCAGACACTCTTCTTCCTGACAGTTAATCAAGCAGGATTTAAAGGAATCTATCATTTTATTATTTTAAGATGCACCGTCGTATCTTTAACCTCTTCATTGCCATGGCCGTGATGATTACTTCTTGCGTGTTTATAGCAGCTTTAATTGTATTCTCTTTCAGTGTATGTTTGGAGGCAAATCTTTTATTTTTTCCTTCTTCTCGGTGGATGTTTGAATCTTGCATTACCTGCTACCGTAAAAGAAAAATCAACATTTTTTTTTTTTTTTTTTTTTGAATATTCATGTCTATGATTATTATGCCACTCCACCTCAGGCAGAGTTTAATCTTTTGTTGCTAGTTTGAATTGAAATTAACTTAACCATGTGGTTATATTATTTATTTTATTTTTGTTTCACAATAAAACCGTTTGCAGTGTTGGTTTACTGTGTTGCAAATCATTGCTAACATTATGACCTGTTTTAGTGCTAAACCCAACTATTTTACAGAGTAATACTGAAATTCACACTTTCTTTCTTCCTTTTTTCTCTTTTTTTTTTTGTAATTTCTTTTTTTAATCTCACATCTTTGTATATGACCTTGTTCAGAGAATGTGCAAATGTGTGCTGCTTCCTCCTTTCTGTTCTAGATATTGCTTTTGGAGTTCGGGCAACAGTCGGTTATAACAATTCGCCTTTTAACAGGTGCCCCTTTACAAGGCCCTGTTAAGACCTTATTTTTCTGATTCCAGAGGGTGACACTGCACACATTAAAGGAACACTGCAAGCACCATAAAAACAACTGTTCATTGCAGTGGTTGTGGTGCCAGGAATGTAACTCAAGCATGTCAAACTCAAAGACTAGCACGGGCCAAATAAACAAGGTTTAAGTTTGTGGGCCGCAAAAAAAAAACAACTTAAATTTTCATAGAAACATAGGTTTATTTTGAAAAGTACAGTATAAAAAAAAAAGCAGCACCCTCCTCTACTAAACCGTTGTCCCCCCTCTTTAAGAAATCCCAGTCGTCGTCCCCTCTATACTAAATCCCAGTACCCCCCCCACTAAATCCTAGCACCTCTCTACTAAACCCCAGCCCCTGTTTAAAAAAACAAACCAATATTAGCCAACAAGCAGATTCCACTCACATTACTGCTGCCAGTATGCGACATCCCGTTTCTGGTATACTCCCAATGGCGCTGTCCGCACCCTGTGCCAAAACGGATCCTCCTGCTACTCCTTGAAACCCTGTGAAGGTGGAGCATTGACATCATGTTGGAATGTGACGTGGCGTTGCGTGCCTCCGTGCACCTCCAGGTCCTCCACTGTCCAGCCGTGGCCATCGCAACACTGACAGACACACACAAACACACGCACACACACTCACTGACAGACACACACATTTACATATTCTTGCACACACTCACAAATAATTTTATTTATTGATCCCTACCTTTGGGAGCTGGTGTGGGGCCTCTACCTCGGGTCCAGTGGGGATCATTCCTCTGCAGGACTCCCTTCCTTCTCCTCGCTGCTCCCTCACGTGTGCAGTTTAGTGATGCCGGGGCAAGAATGACATCATATTCTGGCACCCGGCATCACCACAGAGGACGCGCGCGAGCTGTGAGGAGCGGGAAAAAACACACCATATCTTTTCATTACATGCTGCAAAGATTCTTATATGAAAAATAAATAAATACAAAAATTCTGGTGACATTTGTCCTTTAATGGTTTAAATTCAATGGTTTGATTTATCAAGGTATTCCTGTGACCATACATAGAGTATGCTGTAATGTCTCTGGGTCTCTTTAAATGTCCAGAATGCAGCAGTTTTGAAGTAGTGGCAGGCTAATGCAACCTATGGCTATATTTTGTAATTAAATCACGTATATATAGTCTACTGAAGCCGCCTCTGTGCTTTGTCTGTGAGCACAAGATGATGCTGTTAACCACGTTTTTAGTGCTCTTTAATTATTGTTACAATCCTGTTATACAATAAAAGTGACAAAAATAAACACTGTCTCTATCCTTTTATTAATTGGCATCATCCTAGAACTGGGGTGTCCAAAATGTAGTCTCCCCCCCCAGCAGCTGGAGTACATCTTTAAATCCAGTAATGCTTTGCCAGGGACTATCAGTTCTACAACAGCTTGATCTATCCTGTGGCCTCTATTTAACAAGGGACAGATCCGAGGGGCTAGTGGCAGATGTTTGCTGGGTGGTAGGTGAGTGTAATAATCCTTTGCCAGTGCTTGCAGTGGTCTTTTACTCCTCTTCTACAGACGGCTGATTACCATTCAGCAACGCGCTTCTGGAGGAAAAGCGGATTCCCAGAGCCCTGCTTTTCATTCCGCTCTCTTGCTTTTACTTTTTTCCTTCATTGCTCGCTCCCTTAATGTAACAAGCCCCCCCAATCCCTCCACCCATCCTTCGTTGTTGTTTAATATTTATTCCTGTTACGGTTATGAATTTCTATAAAATATTCACAAACGGCCCCCTGCTCAGTGAAGAAGAGGAAAATAAGACAGATACACACAAAAAGAAAAGATGGAAAAACCACACTGATTTAATTAATACAAAGCTGCCTCGAGACCTCGAGGTAAAGTTGCAGATTCCCGCAGGCCTGTTTAATCCGAGCCTCTGTCTGTCAGGCCAGCTCTCTGGCCCGTAGTAGTAGATATGAGAAGTGCAAGAATTGTTCACGGCGCAGGACCACTGGTGAAAGTGGAATTCTTATTATTTATTTATCCTTCCACAGTGTCTAATAAAATGTACCGTTTGGAATGATTACTGTTTTGTAACTACAGCAAAGTGTATAATTAATAATGTGTTCACACATAGCAACTTCTACACCACAGCTATCGCAAGCTCATTGCCTTAAGCCTCACTTTACAGTTTAGTCATTCTCTTAAAAATAGCCACCGTATAAAAGTTTACCGTGGCACCAGATCTATTTATGGGCCCAGCAAAATGATTTATTGGAATGATATCTTAAAATATGTCATGGCTTTTTTTTTTTTTTTACATCATTGGAAAAACATCATTTTTTATTTATTTTTTTTACAACCAGATTCATTATGTCTGAGTTTCCCTTGAAAAAAAGAGAACATGCTTCACCCTCAGAAAGAACCCTTAGGGTTTACAAAAAAAAGCTCTGAAGTTTGTTTACAAAGTGATACTACTTCTCTTGAAATAATGTTTAACTAAATCACTTAGAACAGTCATATTTAGTGAGGTGGGTATACAGTGTGTGTGTGTGTGTGTGTATATATATATATATATATATATCCAAAAGCCTTGCACTCCTACTTACAAAAATGTAGAACCCGGTGCTAGATTGCACTAGACATGCAGAACAGAAAAAAAAATCAGCACTTTTAACTCCAAATATCGATGTTTCAGTTCCTACCAGGAACCTTCATCAGGATAACAAACATCCTGATGAAAGTTCTTGGTAGGAACTGAAACAGCGGCGTACATACCGTGGTTTCAGCTGCGACCGGGCCCGCCGCTCCAGGGGGCCCGGCCACCCTGCGGACCCCTGTGACCGGGTATCCGCCGCAATCATCTTCTGCGGCCCCGGCCCACGCGGCAAATCACAAGGCCGCCGTCCAAGGGGTCCATCGGGTGGCCCATACTGTCAGCATCACACGCTGGGAGGAAGTGACCGCATGTCACTCCTCCTAGCTAACACTGAAAGCCTGTGCGGGAGGAAGCAGAGGGAATCAGAGTGGGAACTCTGACTCCCATCCACCTGAGCCACCACTGGACCCCAGTCACCCTCCTGCACCTAAAAGGTAGGAAACAGGAGGGTGATAAACATTTTGTGTGTGTGTCTGCCTGTTTGTATGTATATCTTTGTATGTATGTGTGTGTGTCTGCTTGTGTGTATGTGTGCCTGTCTGTTTTTTTATGTATGTGTTCTAGTATGTATGTGTCTTGTGTGTTTGTCTGTATGTGTGCCTGTTTGTATGTGTGTGTGCCTGTATGTGTGCCTGTCTGTTTGTATGCATGTGTCTGTGTGTCGGTCTGTATGTATGTGTCTGTCTGTATGTATAAATGTGTTCCTGTCTGTATGTATGTGTCTGTGTGTGTGTCTGTCGGGGGGGAATAGATGGGGATCATTTTCGCACCGGGGCCCCATGGTTTGTGTGTACGCTACTGAAATGAAACGTCAATATTTGGAGTAAAAATAAGCTTTATTTAAAAATCCTGGGAGTGCTGAGTTTTTTCTGTTCTATATATATATGCTCTTACATACATGCATGCATACATGCATGCATACATGCATACATACATACATACATACATATATAGTTATATATGTAGATAAAATTTGTGTATATAGCTTTGGATAAATGTAACGTATAAATAATAAATGCACAATATAGAAGACTAATAAAAAGGTGTATAACAGGCGTATGTGATATATACATATTCTGATATTCTGCCTATACACACTCACATATACAGCATTTGAATTATACCATACAAAGGCATTTTAACACCTCCACAGGCCTACCATAGCTTTTTGGTCAGGTAAACATTCTAAGTGCTGGAACCGAGAGCTTGATAGGACCTGGGGAAATATGTGACCTTGTTATGGGCTAGGCACTTACAAGTGCAAAAATAAATAAATGATTCCATCTGAACAGGGGAGTGGATTCAAGATGAATTTTTCTTTATATTCTTGGATTCCTGCTCCATATCATAACATCTTCTTCACTGCGGTACACAATCGTGCCCCCTATTGGCATCACACGTGCTGCAAATGTTTTTTACATAAATCAATACATCACAAAAAGCTGTACACTTCAGGTTCTTCCCATATTTGTAAGGCTTTCAGTGGCTCTTTAGAGAATTACAATGCCTTTTTGGTGAATGTGGGTGTACTGAAATGTTTAGATACTGAGCAGGCTGGACACACGCATTCACCGATTGTGGATAATTGTAGGCACTCATATTAATAGACACTTAGAGAACGTTTCACAGCTGCATGAGATTTTTAAAGCTGATTTTCACAAAATGGTATGCTGTTGAATGAAAGTGGTAACTTCAGTTTCAGTAATTTTCTCAGGCACTATTTAAAGTTTGATGTGGGTGTACGTGAGTAGCCCCCGCTTCACACATCATATATGAATGCTTCAGTGTGGATCTACACGAAAAGCACTCCCTGCAGTATGTAGCATTTTTACGTTGCATTAATGGAAACAATTACGGGTCTATCCATTCACTAAATGCACAACTGTGGTTTGGTTGCCACACTTGTTTTAACTAAATCACCTATTAATAAAAGGCAAATTTGGTTTTCCAGTAAGCTGCCATTTGAAATCAGTCCAATCTCTATTTAACATGATGATTTGGCTATTCCCAAAAAGCCAAATTGCAATGCTTTTGATTAAGTTTATTATTATTTTTATAGCACCAACAAATTATGCAGCGCTGTACAATGGGTGGACTAACAAATACGCAATTGTAACCAGACAAGTTGATTGGTTCTCTTGATGCAGACTGGTGTTTAGCACTCATAACTCTGACCCCACGTAACGATACCACAAACCTACATTCAATGACGCCCCCAAACTCTACTCTTAACTTGGCCTCCTTTTATTTATTTTTTTAGGTTTTTAAATGAATTTCACTGTAGCAATTCAGTCAGAATGAAAATAGCAGGAATTCTTTCAGCTCAGTTTGGTTAGCATTCAGTTCATAGTGAATAAGACAGTGAACCATATAGAAATTTTGGATCAAATGAATTGAATCGAATGAAAGCTTATATCCCAGAAAGAATCACAGCATGGCTCCCAGAGAAAGAGTAGTAAATGTTTGCCTTTTTCCCTCCGGTGGCATTAGGTACGTTTAATGTACCAGCCCACAACATCAAACATTTGGGAGTGTCTCACAAAGCATGGCAAAGCTTACGTCTGTAAAGTTAAATTTAGGTGTGCTCCAGTGGGGTTATTGGCCAGTAGAGATCCACAGGTGTGAGGTAGGTGTGTGTAAATGCATAATTAGTGCATCGTCTACATATCTCTAGTAGAATCTTAGGGAAAAATCCGCCTTTGGCCCAGTAATTCCCACAATTCTACCAGTTTCTCACAAAGTACGTGCAAGGGTTAATAAAAATATATTTTAGTTAGCCAGTTTTTAGACCCCCAAAAGATGCTAAAACTCCCCCTGTTAACACCATACACACCTATTCTGAAATAAAAGCTTCCACCACAGGACAACTTATAGACATGAAGCCTAGGATGCCAAAATAGATGAAAACCACAAAAAGCAACATAGCATTAAACTATATAAAAACCAATACTATTGCACCTGTCTCAGCATTAACGTGATTTTTTTTCTTTTATGGTGATAATAGTATTTAATAAATGTATCAGAGACAGGCTAGACTTGCTTATCTGAATACTTGATGAAATCGAAGCTTCCCAACTGATAGAGTAATTCAGACAAGAAAAGTGTTTTGTAGGTATGAATAGTAATAAACATGCTAGGCAGACAGGAAGATAGGGAAATACTTTAGGCAAATAAAGCATGTGTGAAATAACAAGGTAATGTAAGTATATGGACAGTTAAGCTCTGCAACACGAATAATCTGCAAACCCAGTATTAGCAAATATGAATTGCTATTAGTATTAGAAAGTAACTGGGTGACTAAGACTGCATTCATAAAACACAAGCTAATACAGATTATAGAATAACATGTAAAATAAATGTAGCTTAATTCAGGTGGGCTGGACACTGTTGTTTAAACACCCCTGTGGGTCACAATAGAGGGGGTTGAAAATAATGTTATTATGGATTAAGGCTCTGTGCTAGATATGATAGCCCCATGGGAGGCTGTAAATGCATGGAGCCCCATATGTGGCAATTCACTCAGCCGAAGCCTTGTCGCAAGGTAGGCACCAATGGTCCATTAGGCAAGGGTGTTTTATTCGAAGCAGCTTGCGGGTCAGCGCCTGGAGGTAGGTGGAGCCGCAGAGCAGATCTCCGTTCGGAGCGAAGGGTTGGTTAGCCCAGATAAAGCAAGCCTCATGGATCTCCCCTCCTTTGAATGTTAATGCGCCGAGCGGGCTGGGGTCTTTCCTTCCTTCCTCTCCGCTGCTTGGGGGTGTTGGAGAGCCCCTTGCTTGCCGGAGCGGTCAATCTGGCCCTTCATGCTGATAGTGAGTTGGAGAGATGCTTGTCTCAGGTCCCTTGTCACCTGGTGCTTGTGGTAGACCAGGGGCCACACAATGCTGCAACCTGTCCCAGAAGGCTTTGTAGATGCTGTAGAACGCTGCTAGAAAGTCAAGGCAAGGCCTCACATGCCTCGTGGTGTGGTGCTCTGCCGCCATCTTGGACATAACGGGTAAGCCCCTCGAAGTATCAGGGAGTTTACAGGTCAGTCCCAGATGCTAGGGTGGCAGGAAATCCTTCACCGGCAAGTGTCTGCTAACACGGAGTGCGCTAAAGAGTCGGCCGCCTCTCCATCCCACACACCACCTGGCCGCAGCTAGGCCTCAGGGCTGCCCCGGTAAGTCAGAAAACAAGTTAGGCGGTAACTTCGTTCCAAAGCGCAAATTAGGAGCCTCAGATTTGTAGTTAGTCAGCAGAGTTGTACAGTGCTAAAGTCCAGAAGCTCAGACGATGTGTGACTGTTCGCCATACTGGTTAGGACCCTCCCTCATTAACGTGATTTTTAGAACAGGGAAAGGCAGAACTTAATAAGGGAAGCGTTAGTATGAACACAAATAGTCACCGTGCATACTAAGATATTACAAATAACACCAAGCAAACATATGAAAGAAAACAAAACGTGAGCTCTTTGGAACAGGGCCCACAGCAACTACTTGTGTTAGTCCTGCTCTTGTACAGTGCCTCAGAATGTGTTGTTGCCTTATAAATAATAACAAAAGTTGTAACTGTATTTTCTATTTCTAAAAAGCTTTTGGTCAAGGAAGTGCAACTTTGAGTTGGCTCTTAAGTTGTCCTTTTGGATCACAACCCATGCTTTGGTTTATAGAGCTGTGTTTGAAATGGTGCTCTATTGCTAAGGGTGCCTGCAGAAACACAGGATGAGGTCCTAAACCTGATGTGTCTGCTCATTTGCACGTTGAGTAAGGCATTCTGGGAGGATGATTTCTTGGAATAACTGTGCTCAAGGCAGACTTTTTAAACCAAGCTCCTACTTTAGGTTTTATTTCCATGCTAGATAAAGTCGAATAATTTGCAAACTTAGTATTTTTATAATTTTGCGGTATATGTGCATACATTGAACAAATCTTACCAAACATTGGCCAATCCCTATTTATTCCACTAAGCACTGATTTGGATAAATATTATCCTTTCTCGTATAGAAAGCAGTAGACCAATACCATGCATATATCCTATTAAAGACACTTTATGCAATCTTGTCATGTGGTGCCATATTAATATTCATATTAATAATTTTAAAATTAAATTATAAATTTTTCATAATTGTCTCAAAATATTATTTTTATATTTTGCCTCACAATTATCCCTACAGTACGCATACGGTATATGTGGATTCTCATAAAGTGACCTATGTATGTACAAAGACTGTCTGTGCCTTGCATGTGTACTGTGCATGTTCAATTCTTATTGAAGAAGACTATGTGTGTGTCATCATGTAACACGTATTTAAATTGCATGTGTGAATTCTGATTAGAGAGTCTGTATGCACACAGTCATCTTGTGTGACATGTGTTGCACATGTGTGAGTTATCACTGTAAAACAGGGGTGGGGAACCTTTGGCCCTCCAGATGTTCCGCACTACATTTCCCATAATGCCCTTACCGCCATATTGCTGGCAAAGCATCAAGGGAGATGTAGTCCACAAAATCTGGAGGGCCGAATGTTCCCCACCCCTGCTGTAGAAAAATGCATAGACAAAATAAGTACTTTGTTGAATAAGTTTATTAGCTGAGGCTGAGCTACTAAAATTTTAATCAACCCTTTTAAATGTATGTGAATACTTACAGCGAATGCATTTGTGTTGTGTTCAACAGCATTTAGCAAAGCTTTTTATTCTTCCCTTTCTCTCTCATCTAAACATGACGTTTTGGTTATTGCTGCCTCCCCTGACTCTTCATCCATCCACTCACATTCTCCTCTTGCCAATCATACAATTCCCCATCCATGTCCTCTCTTTCCCAACATCGCTAATCCCCTTCCTTCCTGCTCCAAGACCCTTATACTCTTGGCATGTCCTTTTGGCAGAAAAGGTATGTAATTTCCAAAGCTGTTTCTCACACACTGGAACCTTAAAGGGACACTGCCACAATACAACATCCATCCGAATTGTAAGCAGTTACAAAACTGTTGCATGTTGATTTGTATTTGAATGAAGATTAAACATTTGTGGAAGTGATACATTAAATACCGGTAAATTAAAAAAATAAATACAGTTTTGAATACAGAATGCTTGCTTTTGTGAGGTGAGCAGCACTTAGGGAGGTTTGATTCTAAAAAAAGCTACATATTGTATTTTTATTGCAAATGGGCGGGGGTTAGACAACAATATCAAGCTAGAGATCACTACAGGGTTCAGCACAGCATTAGGAATCCTAACAGTATAGCAGGGGTAGGCAACCTTCAGCACTGCAGATGTTGTGGAATGCATCTCCCATAATGCTCTTAAACCCTGGCAAAGCATCATGGCAGATGTAGTCCAAAAATCTGGAGTGCTGAAGTTTGCTTACCCCTGCGCCATAGAGTTCCATTAAGCACTCAACATGGTTTTTGAGAGTTTTAAGCTATGTTAGGAGTGGGCAGGAAGACATTAGGTCAGCTAGCAGCAGTATATAGGTTTTTCTAATCTATGTATATCTGTATAATACACTTGTGTGTGTGTGTGTGTGTGTGTGTGTGTGTGTGTGTGTGTATATATATATATGTATATATATATATATACACACACACACACAGACACTATAACACAATTTTATAGCATGTATACACACATATTATAAAATTGTGTTAGCAGAGACATGGAGCTCACCCAGAATTCAAGGTGTGCTGAGCTCCCTACAGACACAGACACTCTGTGTCCCTGGAGGAGAAGGTAGGACAGAGATAGATGAGCTTTGTTCCTCTGCCCTCTGATTAATGGCTCAGGAGATGTTGCCTTGATGGGACCTCTAGGGAATGACAATGAGAAGGTACGTAGGGCAGTACTGGCACTGTGACCCTCACTGTGCCATGGCTCTTTAAAATGCCAAGCATCACAGTCTTAATTACCAATTCACTTTAACTGAGCTGCGTTGTTTATGGTTGGCAGAGGCAGGGGTGCAATATTCGGCTTGCATTGTGCATGCCAGCACTTTGTATGACACATGCCTAATGGCTTTTTATTTGCATTGGCTGCCCCCAGAACATTCATCCAGCATTGGTTCTGTGCCTTTTCGTGTGAAAGCAGTGGTGACATGCATCGCATTGCAGGAATCTCTTGTAATGTGTGACATATTGTGCGTGGCATTATCTGCAGCATCTCTGCACTTTATTGACAATCTTGCATCCTTCCCTTGTTTTATTTTCTTCCCCTATTATTTACTGCAGTCTACCAATACTAGCCAACGCCAGCAGAAAATAATGAGTAATTTCGCACTAGTCTGAGAACCCCAAACTAATTCTAATTGATACTTGGCCTGTGCCAAAGAAGGCGTAATGTAATGATAACGCAGCACTCTGCGAGTCAGGGGGCATGTCAGACTGTCAGCGTTGTGGATATAGAGTCCCTTGCGCTGTTTTCATGTTTCCTAAACGCATAATTAAGCTATTAGGAGTTATTTCTTGGTTGCATTGCCCTTTTTACGCTGAACTGTTGCTATAACCGACTTTTACAATTTGGTGTGCCAGGGAATGTAATAACATAACAGTCATTAAAGAGAAGAGAAGTCATTAGCAGAACGATGGTGTTTAATTAGAAGTACTCAAAATGTAAGCTATGCCACTGCATTGAAGTTGCCCCCAAGCAACATTTGCAAGATCCTTTATTGCAATAAATAGACCTTGTCGTCCTGTACCGACAATGACAACTGGAAAAGTAGGCTGGTTTGTGGATGTATGCATGGCTGCTAAGTCCTTCTTAATAATTACGTGTGTGTGACACATTTGTTTAGTGAATTGCAAAAAGGGATTTACAGGGCCCTACATGGCAGATGTCTTGTTTATAAATGTGCTACTTTTAACATAGTTAAATTTGGGGAAAACATAGCGTGTGACTGTGGCTATGTTTTCCCCAAATGTCTTTTTTTTTGTTTGTTTGTTTTGTTTGTTTTTTTTTTTGTTTGTTTGTTTTTTTTTACAAATAATATTAACAGAGCATACATTTCAACTCCTCCACTATTAGCCAGATAGCCAGATCATAAGTCACTCACCACAGCAGGCATTTAGGACCCATGACATACTTGTCAGGTTTACATTTTTACTTGCCGATGGCTAGTGATGACTGAAAATTTTGAGCCCTGTAAATTTCATTAAAAATCAGAACTGTCAGTGGCATTGAATGTAGAAGTTTATTTTCTCCTGGGCACACGTGCTAAAAATATATTCTCCATTCTGTGTGTTTATTTATAAGAATTTCCTATGCATATTCTATTAAGCGTTAAAAAGATCATTACTGATGCAAGATGCTGTTTCAGAATAAAAAGTTTCATTTCAGTTCAAGAAATGCATGCTTCTTAAATCCACTGAGTGTTCAAACCCTTAGAAGCACCTTTCTAATATTCAGTTGCATCCCCTTTTGTCTTTAGAACATTTGGGACATGGATTCTAGCATGTATTTTGAAGTGTTTGGACTTTATTGATATTGATGCTTCTCTCGGCTGGTAAAGGATGTTAAGTTGCTCAGAGTTATTATCACGATTGTGAAACAATTACTAGTTTGTCTTGTGAAATAGTCCCTCATCCTGAAAACCTCACTAACTAGATATGCATTCTTGTTGCCTTAATGACTTACTAGGTTTAATTAATTGCCAGTCTGGAATCTCATTTTTAATGTGGGGACACTATAGGCACCAGAACAACTACAGCTTATTGTATTTGTTCTGGTGAGTATAATCATTCCCTTCAGGCTATTTGCTGTAAACACTGTCTCTTTCAGAGAAAATGCAGTGTTTACATTACAGCCTAGTGATAACTCCACTGGCCACTCCTCATATGGCTGCTAGAGGTGCTTCCTGGGGCAGTGCTGCAGAGTAAGCATCACTGCCATGTAATTCCTCCACCCTTGGCATGTAGACACTGAACTTTCCTCACAGAGATGCATTGATTCAATTAATCTCTGAGGATATGCTAATTGGCCAGGGCAGTGTTTGACTTGTGCTGGCTCTGCCCCTAATCTGCCTACTTGACAGTCTCAGCCAATCCAATGGGGAAGCATTGTGATTGGCTCAGACCACCACTTCTGATGATGTCAGCAGGCAGTTTCAGATGCCGTCTTGAATACAGGTAAGATTTTATTATATTTAGGAAGGCAAGAGGAGGCCACGGAATCTACATGTTTGTGTTCCTGACCCTATAGTGCTCCTTTAAAGGGGCACTATAGTCACCAGAACAACTATAGCTTATTGAATTTGTTCTGGTGAGTAGAATAATTCCCTTCAGGCTTTTTGCTGTAAACACTGTCTTTTCAAAGCAAATGCAGTGCTTACATTACAGCTATTGATAACTTCACTGGCCACTGCTCAGATGGCTACTAGAGGTGCTCTCTGGGACAGTCCTGCCTAGTGTGCATCACAACATTCACTGACTCCACCCTCTGCATGCAGGCACTGTACTTTCCGCATTCATATAATTAATCGCTATGAGGAGATGTTGATTGTCCAGGGCTGTGTTTGACTTGTGCTGGCTGTGCACCTGGTCTGCCTCCTTGACATCTCAGCCAATCCTAGGGTAAGCATTGTAATTGGCTCAGACCACCACTTCTGATTATGTCAGAGGTCAGAAGCAGTTCAGAGACAGACCGGGGCAGATCCAGCAGCTCCAGACTGGAATACAAGTAAAATTGTACTATATTTAGGGAGGCAAGTGGGGACCAGGGGTGCTAGATGGTGGTTTTAACACTATAGGATCAGGAAAACATTGTTATTCCCTAAACCAGGAATTGCATAGAATTGAAAAGGGAATGGCAAATTTCAGGCCTACATAACTAATTGCAAAAACCCTCAAATGATCACTTCACACCCATAAAGCACGTTAGCGTGCTAAAGAGCTTTACGGGTAAGGAAGTATCCCATTTTCATGGCACTAAAAGTGTTTTTCTAACTGAATTAAAGTGACACTCTAGGCACCCAGATCACTTCATCTCATTGAAGTGGTCTGGGTGCATTGTCCCTGTTCCCTTAACTCTGCAATGTAAAATATTGCGGTTTTAGAGAAACTGTGGGGTTAAGACTGTGTCTACCAGACACCCACCAGAGTTTCTTCCTGCAGTTTCATGAATTTGACTCCCCATGGGAAAGCATTAAGTCAGTACTTTCCTATGAAGAAGTCCTAAACTGTGCTCAGTGTTCACTGCGCATGCTCATTAGGTCCCCCCATTGGATGTCGGTAGAGGAGGAGCCCGACCGAGCACTAAGGGACCTTGGTGCTTGAATCTGTTAAATGTCAAGTTATTTAACCCTTTCATGGAGAGGGTGGAGGGGTCGCGGGGACAATACTATAGTGTTGGTTAGCTTTGTATTCCTAGCACTATAGTATTCCTTTAAGAAATGATTCTCCAGCTGTGAATCATACAGCCGAGGAGGTTCCCTTCCTCTTTTCGTTAGCTTCACTGGGCTAACTAAACTGGCAGGCTCCTTCTGATAGCGTGTGCCTGCCTTATCCCAAGAGTCATTGTGAGTCGGTGAGTGGGCAAGTGGCTGCCTTTCTCACTTTGTTTACCCGCTTCTCTGAATCAGATGCTTCTAAAAGTCTGTATTTTGGAAAAGGGGTTGGCTTGTAAAGGCTGCAGGCAGCTTTTCCAAGCTGATTTTAGATATGCGATCCTAATGACAGCATACATAAATAAACGCATGCATTTTGTCATTGGGGACATATATACTAAATAGTGATTTATTTGTGTCTTTATTTTTAATGTGGAGTATTCCTTTAAGTTCTTTTTCCACTCATATGCAGTTTTGAGTTTATTGAATAACTATGTAAATAAAATATATACAGAGGATAACACAGTATATCCAGTTGAACTAGCTTGCACCTGTATACCTGGCAGTAAATAGACTTAACTAGTTGCTCTGTCTGGTATACAACCCCATGGCACCTACTGACAGTTAGTGATTCTGGAATGATGGGATATTGTGCTGCATTGTTCGAACACAACATGTTTGTTAGTCACTTTTGTTTTTCTTAAGGATTGTACTGACTATTAATATTCCTCTCTTCTTCTGTGCACAAGGCCAAACCCTGAACAGTACTTGAGTATTAGCCAAGGGTTTGTACAGATCAATAAGCAGACTGAGTGTGCTAGCAGCTCAAGTTCCTGTGTGGGATACCTTGAAACATGTACCGAGCCACATTTTACATTATCTATTATTATTCTACATCGAGAGCTGCCGTTCATCCACTTTATGGACATTATTACCTTGTCTGGGCTTGAGCGTTGGATATTAAATCTTTTTCTTGCTGTTATATTTAGAATTAAATGGAACTTGCTGCCTAAACAGTGGGAATGTTGACCATTGAAGTTAATTTTGTCAGAACCGCTTGAAAAAGTAATACAATTATTAAATGTATGTTGAACTTCCCTTTTTAACAATACCAGGTTTCCCCATATGCAAATGAACTGTTACAAGCTAGAACAATAATTTATTTTTGAAGCACCAACAAATTCTGCAGTGCTGTACAATAGGTGGTCTAACAAACAAGTAATTGCATCAAGGCAACAGGAGCAGAATGTGCTGAGATCCCTGCTCAAGTGAGCTAACATTCTAATAATTAACATATGGACCAATGTATTACGTGTGGATATGATGGAGTCCCCAGTCTGCTGTTCAGTTAAAGGAACACAATAGAGTCAGGAACACAAACATGTATTCCTGACCTTATAGTGTTAAAAACACGGTCTAGCCTCCCTTCCCCCTCTAAATATAGCAAAATCTTACTCGTATTTAAGTCTGCTGCTGCTGGTTCTTCCACGATCTGCCTGCTTAGCTGACATCATCAGAAGTGATTCTCTGAGCCAATCATAATGCTTGACCGTAGTATTGGCTGAGACTGTCAAGGCGGCAGATCAGGGGCTGAGCCAGCACAAGTCAAACACAGCTCTTGCCAAACAGCATCTCCTCATAGAGATGAATTAAACCAATGAACCTCTATGAGGAAAGTTCAGTGTCTGCATGCAGAGGGAGGAGACACTGAATAGCTCACTGTGCAGCACTGCCCCAGGAAGCACCTCTAGTCTCCATATGAGGAGTGGCCAATGGAGTTATCACTAGGCTGTAATGTAAACATTGCATTTTCTCTTAGAAAACTGTGTTTTCTGCAAAAAGGCTGCACGGAATAATTCTACTCACGAGAACAAATACAATAAGCTGTAGTTGTTTTGTTGACTATAGTTTCCCTTTAAACTGAAGGTAAAGCAATTGTAACCTGAAGTCTCCAGCCACAAGGTATTTTCTGGGGTGTTTTGCAACGTATTAACTTGCCCCAGTGCCCTTGCGCTGTGTATTCCATTATAAGTCCATGGCCAACTAGAAAGATTTCCCGTGAGCTTTTGGATTTGCTGAAATGATAGACCTCATACAGAGTGGTAAGCACGTGGTTTTATCTTATTACTTTTACTGTGTTTTCCTTTTTAGAAAAATAAATAAATGTAGTTTGCAGGAAACCAAAAAAAAAAACTCATTATTTTAATTACATGCGGTCGACCCGTGCTAATGAAGTTTGCAACTTGCTAATGCGGGTTCTGACTCACTCCCATGTTAATTAAACTTGCTCTGCTCTGTGAAAGCAGGAGGTCCCAGCCAGTAGAGCAAGTCTGCCTGGAGCTTGGGCTCCCAGTGTGTAAACAGCATGCCCGTTTAACCCCTTCTGTGGTACTTCAAATCTGCCGCACATTATTTCCCTAACATTATGCATTGATACATAGAGCAGTAGAGATTTAACCCAGCTGTAACATGGGTAGCAGCGTAGTACTGAAAAACTACATTGAATACCATGTTGGATTAACATTGCTGATTCTTCTGAGACAAATTCTAAATTGTGCCACTTATCTTTCTTCATTGCCAGCCAAATATGTTAAAGGGGCACTCCAGACCCGTAGAGCACTTTAGCTTGCTGAAAAGCTTTATGTGTGCAGAGTGTGTACTTTTTTTATTTTGGGAAAAAAATGCAGATTTCAATAGAAATTGACACTTGTATAAATTATCCAGGTTACAGCCTCCTGGCTTTTCAAGCAGAAAGCTGGTCCGGTTACTTCTTAGTTTGGTTAGCTCAGTGAAGCCAAACTCAAGAGGCAGCAATTGTCCAGAGAACCTGTCTTACAAAGTCTTCTCATTTAGCTGCATTTGGAAGCCTGTGATTGGACAATCACAAAGTCTGGGCGGGTTTGAAGGAGGGGGCATGCAAAGGCTTTAGTGACTATCTGACAGTCATGTTCTATTAACCAGAGTCTAGTCCAGGGGTAGGCAACCTTTTAGTAGTACTGTTCCAAAACAATATCTTGAAGTCCCTTGATTTTCCGGTCCTTTTTTTTTTATCGGTGCTGCAGTTGCTTTATAGTGTTGTATTTGTGTGTATGTGGGCTGTTATATATGTTCATGAGTAGTTTGTGGCATTGTGTATGATAGATATGAATGTGGGCTGTGTATGGGAGTTGCCTGTGGAATTGTGGGTGTGGATGATATGTCACATTGTGTGTTTGGTGGTGTGTGCGTGTGGGGCGGTTTGTGGTATTGCATGTTGCATGTGAGTGGCTGTTTGTGGATTTGTGTGAATGTATGTGGATTGTTAGTGGTGGTGTGTTTGTGGGAAGTGTTTGTGTGTGTGTGTGTGTATTTGTAACCTGCAGCTCTATGTATATCTAGCAGTGTGGGTTCCTACCCTGGGGTTGTGGGCTGAGCAGGCTGGCCAGGTACAGGTCAAGTGTAGGAGCAGCAATAGCTGCTGAGAGCTGCTCTACTCCTGTGCAGATTCCCGTTCACAAGTGCTGGGAGGTAGTGATCTCAGATCATTTCCTCTAAGTGCTGCAAAGTCGTAAATTAAGTATTGTCAGTCACCGCCTGGTTTGCACTAGCAGATATCTGAAGTCCCACTGGGACTCCTGATAGACCAGAGCCTGTTTGTGTCTGGCATCCTTGAATGCCGTGCAAAGACACCTCGAGTGCCATACGTGGCACCCATAGGTTGCTAAACCCTGGTCTAGTCAATAGAACTGCAGGTTTTACAACTGTTTTTATATGTTCCTCCAATTTAAAAAACAAAACAAAGGCACAACTAAACTATTTTGTATTTGGGCAGTGGAGTGTCCCTTTAATATATTACAGGTTATTAATAAATAAAACCAAGTGCTTGACGTGTCCAGGGCTACAGGCACAATTTATCATAGTCACATTGGTCATTGTGCAAAGAGATTTATGTGTCCCTGAACACATCTCCAAAATGCATTTATGTAACATATTTGAATCTAATGATAATGGCAAACAACTTGATTTGTGTGCATGTTGCATTTTGAACATGTTACTGTTAGTTTTTTGTTGCTGTACAAAACAGTGATTTTACTTTCCGAGATGACAATCATTCTGAATTGTCTAGGATGCCTTGGCACTATCCCAGTTTAGGGTTGTGCACAGATTTCCAGTATAACAAAAACATTCACTTGAACTCCATAGTGATGCCCACTGTGGCCAAGGGAAGAATTTTGTTTTTAAATTTTTAAGTAAAGTTAAGGAACTGAATTAAAAGTGACCAGGTACAAAACATTTATAATGCGCTGTGCTGTGTTACAAAGGGTTTTTCTAATGGGCAAAATACATCCTTAACCCCACAGCGTGGCTGTGAAAACAAGATTCCTTGTCTCTTCTGTTTTGCATGCTCACCTGGTTTCCCACTCACACTAGTAAGTGACCCAACAACATGTCCTTTTATCTTGAAGCTCTTTGAGAGTTGGCTAAGCTCATTCAGGCATGGTCCTCGGTAACACCTTGTTTGTTAACATTTGTAATAGTTGGCTTATGTGTTGCTAGATCCTCACATTATAGGTGCAAAAGATGTATATGCTTTATAAATGCCAATAATAAAGAGAATTAGAATTCACATCTAATCTACTCTACTATTTTTAACTAATGGTTTTGGCGCATAGGTGCTGTGCTATATCTCTGATAATGCAAAACAATGCAAGTTTACATTTGGCCCAAAACATGCCTGTCTGGTAGACGGCCACTAGATGCTGTGCCTCCTTAAAGGACCACTCTAGGCACCCAGACCACTTCAGCTTAATGAAGTGGTCTGGGTGCCAGGTCCTTCTAGGGTTAACCCAATTTTTTATAAACATAGCAGTTTCAGAGAAACTGCTATGTTTATGAATGGGTTAAGCCTTCCCCCAAATCCTCTAGTGGCTGTCTCATTGACAGCCACTAGAGGCGCTTGCGTGCTTCTCACTGTGATTTTCACAGTGAGAGCACGCCAGCGTCCATAGGAAAGCATTGCAAATGCTTTCCTATGCGAAGGGCTGAATGCGCGCGCAGCTCTTGCCGCGCGTGCGCATACAGCCCAGGAGGAGGAGAGGAGGCAGAGAGCTCCCCGCCCAGCGCTGGAAAAAGGTAAGTTTTAACCCCTTTCCCCTTTCCAGAGCCGGGCGGGAGGGGGTCCCTGAGGGTGGGGGCACCCTCAGGGCACTATAGTGCCAGGAAAACGTGTTTTCCTGGCACTATAGTGGTCCTTTAAGACTTTACATTTTTGATGGTCTTCTTGTTCGGCATTATGATACACAGCATGATGCCGCTGAATGCCGCTATGCTGCTCAAAGAGGAACATTGGATTGGCTAATCACAGAGTTTCCATCTCTGTAGGTCTGTAATACTCCTCTAAGAGAAGCATTGGACTGGACTACAAATACTTATAATAAATGATCTCACTGTGGGTGGACCAGGCTGCAGACAGGAGATTGTTCCGACTGTTTACAGGCCGATTTTTTTCCCCCTCAAACAGGGCAAAGTAATCTGCACTAAACAAATCTCTGAAACATTAAAAGTATATTTATTTTTCACATTAAAAAAAACTTTAAGATAAAACTTTCTATAAGCGTTTTATAATTCCTAGGCCCTGTAGACCTCATAGTAACTGGAATTACAAGATGCAATTGATACTTTTCAGGCTTCGGGGGCAAAAGCTATAAATACGCAGCCATTGTATTGGTAAGTATAAAAAAAAAAATCCACAAACCCGAATACAATTATTAAAGCCTGTATTAGTTTCGATCAGAACGCAGCACTTTAATATTGGACATTAATCACTGTTGGCTGAAAGAAACTGGCCCTGAGTAAGTCCCAGCACTGTACCTCGGTGGTGTCACAGAGAGGCTTCCTAATGCTTCATTTAAAAGCTCTCTTCTCTAATTCATCAAAGGTCTGCAGACGCGCTCTGGAGACAGCAGGCAAATTACTTCTGCTTCAGTTCCGCTAACCTTGGCCACACCAAAAAAACCTGCATTAACTGTGAAGGTTATAGCTCTTATAAGTAGCATGTGTGTACTGTATATGCATGGATAAGTGCATGCGTACATAGCTATTCTATGTTATTATACGAATGAATGGTCATGTTCTCATGATAATGTATCATTCCGAATTATATTGTGCCTTATCACAGCAGTATATGTGACTTTAAGTACTGTCGACTTAATTCAGTGTGAGGCATTAACTCTTTGAAGTATTTTGCTGTCAGGATTCAGAATTTTTACCTTCTTTTTATTGGTGGCTCTGTTCTTTTGACAAGGTCAAAAGTCTTTAACTGAGCCATCATTAGAACTCATTACAGGTTCTAGAAGACTGGCCCTGCTAAAGCTGAATTTTTTTTTTTAAATGTATCTACCTGTGGTCCAGTAGATGACTTATATGGGAAAAATGTTCTATGCGTTCTGAAAGACAAAATAGTGGCATATTTTTCAGAGCATCTACAATATATTTTAGGTCCCAAATATGCAGTGTAGGCTGCCTTGCAACCCACTTACCGAAGGGTAGATGACTTAAAATGTACAGGGTTGTTCACTAAAATTAGAATTCAATGTCAAGTTTAAAGGCACACTATGAAGTCACCAAAGCAACTTTAGCTTAATGAAGCAGTTTTTGTGTATAGATCATGCTCCTGCAGTCTCACTGCTCAATTCTCTGCCATTTAGGAGTTAGCTCACATTTGTTTCTGTTTATGCAGCCCTAGCCACACACCTCCCATGGTCTTGACTGACATATCCTGCATGAAAACAAAACGGTTTCATTTTAAATCCGATGTTACTGGGTGTTGGAGTGCTGCTGTTGTGTGTTGGTGCTGGAGTGCTGCTGGCCATTAACAGAGCAGGAGATGAGAAATTCTAAATTAAACTGAATTTGCAATAAAGGAAGTGTAAACATTAGATGACTCTTTACAGGAAGTGTTTAGGAAGTCTGTATGTTACTTGCAGGGAGGTGTGACTAGGGCTGTATAAACAAAGTGATTTAACTCCTAAATGACAGAGATTTGAACAATGAGACTGCAATGACATAACCTATTCACCAAACGGCTTCATTAAGCTAATGTTGTTCTGGTGACTATAGTGTTCATTTAAGGTCAAAATAGCCAAACACAAGTTTGGACTTAAACTTGAAATTCACTTTGAATTCTCACTTTATTGAATAACCCTGGTAACATAATACATTTCTACTCTTTTTACTATAGCACTGTTCATTCGGAAACTCCATAGAGTCACTGACTCTGTCCTTTCAAAATAATTAACCCAGCCAGGCTGGCATGAATATGTTACTGCTTGAGTACAGTAGTGAAACCAGCTGATTGGTGAAAAACCTGTTGAAAGCCATCATTAACTTACTTTTTCATCTTGATGTGGGTCATCCAGTGAACCCAAAGCACCAGTAGAAAATGTTGTAGCAGCATTTACCAGATTGCATTCAATGCAAAAAAAATCCTCAGAGGGTTAAAATATATTTGTTTATTTAACAAATCTTGTGTAGTACCCTTATCCAGAGCCATTTACCTACCTTAACAATCCTACAATAATTGATAGTTACATTCTGATCCAATCATTAAGTTGTAATACAGTTACTCACAGGACAGTGAGGTTACATAATTATAAATTATAGATCAGTTCCAGTAAATTATTCATCATACGAAGAAGAAAGATTGTAGATTGTAACAAACTTATAGACCAACAAAGTTACATTGAAAAAAATATATATTATATATTAATACTCCTCAAAGTTACAGCCAGGGAAGATAGTGATCGGGGTAGTGGCTACACGGTGCGCATGAGATGTTAGAAAGGGATCGGATCAGGTGAACGTAGGGGAGCCAGCGCAGCGATTGTCCTAAAATATCTGTGAATGCTTTAGTGCAGGGATCCCCAGATATTGTAGAACTACATCTCCCGTAATGCTCTGCAAGTCTTTAGAATACTTTAGAATGACTAAGGTAAAATAAAATGGGATGTCATATAGTAATTTCCATTTTTAGATTCAGGATTATTTACTAAAGTGAGAAATATTGGGAATTCAAAATTAAGTTAAGAAACATAAGGCCAAAATAGCAGAACTAGTAGTATAGCTGACTGGGAGATTTTTTGCAGTTCAGTTATTTTGGCCTTAAATCTGAAATTCACTTTAAATTCCTGAAAATTCTCCCTTTAGTAAATAACTCTGTATTTTTTTATTTTTTTTAAAGCGGCTTACTCTTCGCTTTTCCTGTTGTCTGGTGTTTTTTTATTTTATTTTTTTTTGCTGTGTGCATTCACACACCTCACAGACCTCTTATAAATCACCTGCCATTAATCTGCGCAGCGATTTTCATTTCACTCAAGTAGAATCCTTAATCTGAATAAAATGTCCCCTTGTTTAGTTTTGCATCAGCTGTTCTATAAATACAGGTGTTGGTGTGTAAATCGTTACTTGGGCTAATTTCCTTCTAATTAAACGGAAAAACAGATCTGCTATGTACATATATCCAATTTAACACTCTATTAATATTTATACACTTTGAGTTTATCACCTTCTCCCTCATTTCCTGTCAGCTGTGAAATACCACAACCTGTTTCACTGAAGTGGGAGCTTCTTCGAACATTATTCCCTACGGATTACACTCCTACACCCTCCTAAAATAACACATAAACATGTGGAGAGAGTGACTGGTGGTCCTGGTGTTATACAATAGAGTTTCACTGCAAGTGTTGACCTTTGCTGTGTTGGCCAGCTACACACTATACATAAATATCAGTTCCAGGGGCTTTTTATACCACCTGCCCGCTCTATGACCTCAGTATGGGCAAAAAAAGCCAATTTTTTTTTATTTTTCTGTTTAGAGATTCATAGTAACAAAGAATGTGCACTTTCACCGAAGTGTTGCTATGATGAATGTTTCTTCCAGGGCTAAATTATCACCTGCTGTTGCATGAATATATAGGCGTATTTTTCTTAAGGGCTGATTAATTTACTGACAGAAAACACAAGTTCCCACTTCTTACACACACAGACACATTCACTATATTTCAGGCCTTCTGGTAAATGGAACCTTCTGGCAAAAAGTGAGTCACATTGGGTGGGCTGGCAGAACAAAACAAAAAAAAATGCTCTCCCTGTTCCTTTTAGTTACATGTAGCATTGTTTGGAACGGGAAGCAAAAAAGACTAAGACACAGTTACACAACCTAGAATGCATTTACTCCTAAAAGCGTTTAAAGGAAAATGCAGGTCAATATTAATGAACCACCCAAATTAAAGTAAGACTAGTGTAAGAGAGAATGAAAATCTTTCTTGTCCATCACTGTTGATAAAAAGTGAAGAGATGTTAGTGAATAAATGTGCTTCACCACTCTTTTTAGGGATTTGAGCACTGTAATCGCACAACCATAATAAATTAGATGTGGTGAGAGACCATAAAATTATAATTTTTAAAATATAACTTTTATTAGATATGAATTAAAAATATCCAACACAGGGCTATATAAGTCCAATCCAAATGTTATGTCCTCCAAAGTAGCAGAAGGTCAAAGTAGAGTGAAGGTCAGAAAAATAGATGTATAGAAAATGAAAGGGATAAGTATAGCAGGGACTTAAAGGTAAAGGGACAATATAGTAACCAAAAAAACCTTAGCTTAATGAAACCGTTTTTGTGTATAGATCATGCCCCTTAAGTTTCTCTTCTCAATTCTCTGCCATTTAGGAGTTAAATCACTTTTTTTCTGTTTATGCAAAAGTAGCCACACCTCCCTGGCTGTGACTGACAACCTGAATGAAAAATAAAATGGTTTCATTTTCCATCAGATGTTACTTACTTTGTAAGTTTGTATCTCGTGCTCTGTAAATTGAACTTTATTTAAATACAGGAGGCTCCTTTGGCTATTAACAGAGCAGGAGATAAGAAATTCTAAATTAAACTGAATTTGCAATAAAGGAAGTGTAAACATTAGATGACTCTTTACAGGAAGTGTTTAGGAAGGCTATGTAAGTCACATGCAGGGAGGTGTGACTGGGGCTGCATAAACAATGTGATTTAACTCCTAAATGGCAGAGAATTGAGCAGTGAGACTGCATGGGCATGACCTATACACCAAAACTGCTTCATTAAGCTAAAATTGTATAGGTGACTATAGTGTCCCTTTAATACTAACTGACTGAACAAGAGGATATATACTAAAACTTAGAGTAGGTACTAGCTAGTTTCTCCAAATGGGTGGGATAGTTTATATAGTTAGAATCAATTGATACAAAATGTATCAAGGCAGTTGGAGTAACGTTTATCAATGAACATGATATCCATACGTTTAGACAGTGGGTGATAATGTATTGAATTTGCCACTGAATATCATTTGGATAACCTTTGCAACATAATGCAACGAGACCCTGTAAGGCATAGATAGCATACCATATAGACCATTGTTTCCCAATTTGTGTACTGAGAATAAAATTGCGGTTCCGTGGCAATTTGCAGATCGGCTGGCCCATTAACTTAGGGCTACCCGATCGGTATTGCTGAAATACAGGAGCCCGGTCATGGACTTAAATGGCCGTGGCGTCTGACCGGACCCCTGTATTATTGCATGCTGAGAGGACCTGACAGCGTGTCACTTCCTCCCAGAGTTAGAGTGTGCTGAGCTGGACAGAGAGAAGGCAGCAGCACTCCAGCACCCAGCAACAGCACTCCAGCACCAAGCACCCAGTTTCCAGCACGTTAAAACCCAGTATCCAGCATTCCAATACCCAGCAGCAGCACTCCAGCACCCAGCTCCAACACCCAGCAGCAGCACTCCAGCATCCAGCGCTGCAACACCCAGCAGCAGACTCCAGCTCCAGCACACAGCAGCAGCAATCCAGCACTTAGCTCCAACATCCAGTAGCCAGCACCCAACTCCAACACCCAGCATTCCAACACCTAGTAGCAGTACCTAGCACTCCAACACTTAGCAGCACTCCAGCATCCAGCACCCAGCAACAGCACTCCAGCATCAAGTACCCTGTTTCCAGCACTCTAGAACCCAGTATCCAACACTCCAACACCCAGCAGCAGACTCCAGCTCCAGCACCCAGCAGCAGCAATCCAGCACTTAGCTCCAACATCCAGTATCCAGCACCCAGCAGCAGCACTTCAGCACCCAACTCCAACACCCAGCATTCCAACACCTAGCAGCAGTACCTAGCACTCCATTAGCTAGCAGCAGCAGCATTCCAACACCCAGCACTCCAAAACCCAGCACTCCAAAACCCAGAAACCAGCACTCCCAACACCCTGCAGCAGCACTCCAGCATCCAGCACTTCAATACCCAGCATCCAGCACTCCAACACCCAGCAGCACCCCAGCAAACCAGCAGCACTCCAAGCAAGTCACCCTCCTGCAGATATAAGGTAACTTAACAGAGGATGACTGCAGATATAAATATTATGACCTGTGTTTATCCGTGTGCCAGTGTGTTAACCTGAGTGTGTGTATGTGCCAGTGTGTGTATGTGCCAGTGTGTGTATGTGCCAGTGTGTGTATGTGCCAGTGTGTGTATGTGCCAGTGTGTGCATCTGTGTCAGTGTATCTGTCAGTGTGTGCATGTGTCAGTTTGTGTATAGCTATGTCAATGTGTATCTGCCAGTGTGTATCTGTGTCAGTCTATCTGTCAGTGTGCATGTATGTGCCAGCATGTGTAACTGTGTCAGTGTGTATCTGTTAGTGTGTGTACCTGTGTGTTAGTGTGCATGTGCCAGTGTGCGTATCGGAGTGTCAATGCGTGTATCTGTGTGTATGTGCCAGTGTGTGAAGCTGTTTGTGTATGTCAGTGTATTTGAGTATGTGTGTATCTGTGTGTCAGTGTATCTGCCAGTGTGTGTGTGTCAGTGTGTTTTTGTTTTTAATGTGCATGCATATCTATGTAAGTGTGTATGTGCATACATCCCAGCAATCAAACCCCAACACAACATGCAAACACAAACATACAAGGACACCCCTGAACTCCAACTCTAAATTGATATACTAACACTCAAAATCCAACACTACATCCAAACACACCACTGCACGTAAGTGTAAGCATAACATACAAACTCACCGCTGTATTAAAATGCTAAAATTATATACAAACACCAACTCTACACACAGAAGCACACCTGCCACTAAGTACTACAATCAGTTTACTGTCCGTAGAAATTTGCCAAAATATATAAAACATTACGCTCTGTTAATTAAAATGTTTGTGCTACGGCACAAAATTTTTTCGGGGGTTCCACGATGACACTAGGTCAAAAGGTTCCACTGGAAAAATTAATTGGGAACCCCTGATATAGACTGAACTCCTACCCAAAGGAAATTAATAGGTTTATAGAAGGTATATTCAAACCAACAGCCAAATGTCTATCAGTTCGTATGTGGGATAACAAGGAGGGTGCTGGATGATCCCTATACTTGTCTAAAAGTTAAAAAACTATGATTTTTAATCCCCACATATTTGACAGCCGGCACATGTTTTCTCCATGCCAAAACCTGAAATGTAAAGTTGTCAAAAGTTAATTAAAATAATGATACCCAAATGTCGTATAGTTCCGGAGAAACAAAGTATTAGATAAGTCAATAAATCTGTATGGAGTCCCGAGTGGAGGAGTAAAATTAAACTAAAATTAAGTCATAAGTGCAAGACCTCGAACTCGAGAGACACTAAAGTGTGCACTCAACGAGCGTTTCACCCGGCAGCTGTCATCCGGATCTTCAGGAGTGTCCAGCACTAGTGTTAAGAATTTAAATGTTTATTCCTAACACTATAGGGCACCCCTCCCCACCCTCCAACCGTTTCCAGAAAAAAGGTTTATACTTACATTTTCTCCATTACTGAGAATCCCTTGCTCGGCCTCCCTCAACGTCCCCTGGCTCTACGATGAGCATTGGAAACTGAATTACATTAGCGGCGATCGCAGCTCAATTTAATGCTTGCCTATGAGCTGCAACCTCTCATGACTGATATGTTTAAGCAAAATAAACATTGCTGTTTCTAAAAATTGCAGGGTTAAAATGACAGGATCACTGCACCCAGATACTTCATTGAGATGAAGCGTTCTGGGTGACTTTAGTGGTCCTTTAATTTAATATTACTTTCATCAATAAATAATGTTAAGCTGGTCACAAGTATTTGGGTGGTTCCAGACTACATAAAAGGCCAATGCAAATCTTTAAGAAGCACTCTAAGCACCATAACCACTACAGCTCAAGGTAATAGGCTGCAGTGCTAAGAATTGGGTGTCATCTCTGAGTCGTTTGATTGGGCTCTCCCCACACATGAAGGTCCTCTCCTTCTGGTTGTTTTAATGAACTTCATTGGTTCATTATCTAACCTTGGACTTTAAAGGCACTCTCAGCCTATCATTGTTGGACAGATAACGAGGTAGTTCATATTCACATTATCTGAGCTGCAGGCAACAGGTTGGACTTTTAGGCTCCAAAGACAAAATAAGACTGTCCATATGATCATTTTGTAGGACCTCATTGTTTATTGTTAATGTTTTTTTTGTGTCTTTAATCTTTTCAAACTGGGCAAATATTGTTTATTCAGTATACAAAATGCTTTGTCTATTTTTCAAATATGTCATGGGCTAGAAGTGTTCTGACCCAAATCGAAGAACTAAACCAGCAGTTTAACCAGGTTCTTGACAAACAGCAGCTGGAGTTCTATCCAAGGGGATATCAAACCTGCTTGTATAATTGTAACGGAATATGAATAGTAGACATCAAATTGGCCAAGAGCTCTCAGCCTTCACTTTTATTTTATTCTTGTTTTTATGCTCAATCTATATATTCTTTATATATCATATATAAAAGCCTATTTCGAAAGCCTCCCTGTAGTGAATCTTCAAGAAATTCAGTCGCAAACACATTTTTGTTCCCATTTTTATTCTTTCACTTATTGCCTTAAGTTTAATTTTCTCTAAACATTGTCGATGCCTGTTTGCTTGCTGTTCGAATTCTCCAATTCCCCCTCCCCATTCTGCCTCACTGCCGGCAACAGATCACGGAGCACAAGGGGCAACAGTAGTCACTTTGTAACAGCCATTAAACATTCTTGTAAATGTCACTCATTGAGGAGCGTAGTCCCGCTCTCATTTACATCAGCACAGGAAACTTAAAAATAAACCATTTTCTATTTACCACGGAAAGAGGAAAAACACATATCTACAGGTTTAGAATTTTGCTTAATCAAATAGAGTAACCTTGTTTTTTTTTTTTCTTTCTGCAGTATTTTATTGAATATATTACCTTGAACAAACACCTATTTGTAAAAAACAAAACATAACACACAAAAACAAGCACTGAAATTTTATGACAGAAATTCCACCTGCAGTTTTCACCATGTGCATACCTTCCAAAGCATTCCTGTTTTTACTATTACCATTTTTATTTATACAGTGTTTTTATGGCTTGATAAAGATGTGTATGAATAGAAAAGTAGCCGTATTTTCACATTTAACATATTCAAGGTAATACTGGAATCTGTTTAGTTTGTGGTTTTTCTTTTAGTAAAATTGATCTCATGCACCCTCAACTGGAGCAGTTTTTATAGCCTACCGCAGTCATCTTATTGCTCAAAATTCTCTAAAACAGCAAGAATCGAAGCGGAATGTTTACAATGTTGGCTTTAATATGGTGTTGCATTTTATCATTTTACTGGTGCTTTTTCGGATAGATCATAATGTTAAGTCCATGATAGTTCACCTCTGATTTGCAGATTTTTGTAAACTGCACTACACAGGATGCATAGCCTGCCCAGCTATTTTATTTCATTGTTTTGTTTTTGCTTTTTGTTTTGTGTGTGCTGTTTGATTTGATCCTTGTCTTTTAACGCTCTCTGTGTAAAATAAAATATGGTTTGAAGATTGTCCCCAATGCTGAAATCCTATATACTGTAATTTCTTTCCTTTAGAATTTTATTGCTTTATTATTAAAGTTTCAACATATTTTCCAGTATAAAAAAAGAGCTTGACACAGTGATTGAGACCACGTTTATAATAATTTGAATCGCTAGATTGTATGTATCATTGGTGTCGTTAGTAGTGTCTTAAGATGCTAACCAGCAAGCATTATTACTTACCTTTAGCGTCTTAGTGCTGCTAAGTAGACCCCTGCTATTTCTGCGCTTTATTTCACACGAGTGACCAGTACAGAAGTCCCCCTTCCTTCTGCACACACCACAGGTCCTTGGAAACCTTTTAGCAAAATTATTGTCTTAAAACTTCTAATAAAACTTAATGGTCTATCTTTAGCGAGAAATGAGGAAAGTGGGAACATGGATTCCTTCTGTGAACCGACAGAGCAGGGACAGCCTGCAGACACTACACACATAGAGGAGGCGGTGAGGATGACAGAAAACTGGTCCATCACCACGGGGGGGATTAACCGGTTCACCACCAATGGAGTATTCATATAATTCAAGTCATCTGTTTCCAGCCAATTGGGCTTATGTGAACTTCTTCCCTCTTTAAAATTGCTTTTATTTTCGTATTCCTGTAATCCCCGTTGGCTGACCTCTCTGGCAGAAAGTATAAAACACGGCCTTGCTTCACTAACTTGTAGTCTACAAAATGTTTGCTACTCTCAAGCCACTAAGCGGATAATGTTGTCTGCTTCGACTTTGGTACTTAGGTCATTGGCTCATTAAGATGATTTAGCAAATAAATAATTGTTGTGGGTTTGGACATATGTATGGTTTTCTATACGTAACACATGACATTGAATAATTGTTGGTCTCTATATAGAGAGAGAAGGAACACTTGATCTGATGAGATGAGGTTTTTTTTTTTATTACAGAGCAGCACTGGAAATTGGTGTTATTGTGCATCCTCCTCCACCCCCCCTTTCAAATATAACATGGTGAAACTTCCAGGGTTATTTAATGAAGTATGAATTTACCAGGGTAGCTGAACTGAAAGTATAGCTTACTTGTGGCTATTTTCACTTTAAATTCGAAAATCACTTTTAACGTATGGAGACAAATCCTATGATACAAATCCTTCATAACCTAAGCTATATTAAAGGGATACTATAGTCACCAGAACAACTACAGCTTATTGAATTTGTTCTGGTGAGTAGAATACTACTTTCAGGCTTTTTGCTGTAAACACTGTGTTTTCAGAGAAAATGCAGTGCTTACGTTACAGCCTAGTGATAACTTCACTGGCCACTCCTCAGATAGCTGTTAGAGATCCTTCCTGGGTCATGGCTGCCTAAAATGCATCCATTCATTCAGTATCTCCTCCCTCAGCATGCAGACACTGAACTTCCCTCATAGAGATTAATTGGTTCAATTCATCTCTATGAGGAGATGCTGATTGGCCAGGGCTGTGTTTGAATCATGCTGGCTCTGCCCCTGATCTGCCTCTTTGTCAGTCTCAGCCAATCCTATGGGGAAGCATTGTGATTGGATCAGACTACCTCTTCTGATGATGTCAGCAGACTGCTTGTTTTTCTGAGACAAACAGCATGCAGAGTTACAGCTTCAGGTTTGAATACAGTAAGATTTTGCTATATTTATGGAGGCATGAGGGGCCCAGGGGTTTTAACGCTATAGGTTCAGGAATACATGTTTGTGTTCCTGACCCTATAGTGATCCTTTAAACGTCTACCTTTCATAGATTATCTTTGCGGTCAGGAGAGAAACAAGCTTTCACTCATGATTGATAACTGTGCAACTCCAGGGCAGAATATTATATTTTAAAACAGTGGACTGGTAATTGTAACAACGCAGTGTATGTGTGTGACGATCTGTAGCATCATATGAGAATATTAATAATGCTAATGTTTTATTCCATGTTGTAGCTTCCAAAAAAAATGAGCGTTCACCTTTAAATGATCACTCAAAGCACTCTACCCTATACAGTTTGCTGTAGTAAATGTAAATAGTAAAATTGTTATGACTTCCTACCTAGGGACTGCCAACGGCACTCCCCTCCTCCAGTACGGACCAAGAAAAGCTCCAAGACAGGAACCTCCATTCGTTTTACTGAACTAAGTCTTTTAAAGCAGAACTTATGTCAGGACCGAAAGCTTCCTGCTCTCCACCGTTAGTAGTGGAGGCAGGGAGCAGAGCCCGGGTTAGAAATCAAACCCTTGTAAAACAGTTTGACTATTTACAATGGGGGGCACCAGGACATTCCAAGCACTATAAGCACTGCAGTGCGAACTGTAGTGGCTATGGTTCTTGGATTGTTCCTTTAAGTCTTTAAGCAAGCCTTCTTACTGTTTGAGTTCCAATGAAAAATTGCTTACTGTTTAATAGAGCTAGATTTCATTATGTGTACCTTCCTCATATTAGCACACTAAGTCTAACATTTTTTAAGGAAAACACCCCGTAGGAAATTCACTAAAGTTAGAATTCAAAGTGGATTTAAAATTTTAGGTCAAAGTAGTCTAATAGTCTGCTACGCTTTCAGTTTGTCTACTCTGGCCTCAAATTTGAAATTCACTTTGAATTCTCCCTTCAGTAAATAACCCTGCCAGTTTTGTTGATCAATGCAGGGATTGCATCTTGGCAATACAGATAGAGTACAATGTACATACATTCCCTTTGAATATCTGTCTTTGACCCCATCACTGCATGTACCTGTTGTTCAATTTGTTTCAGGGCCCGAGGAATTAACCATTACATTATAAGAAGCTGTGGTCTGGTTTGATCATTTCTGTCCAAATGCTGAGGCTACAAAGGACTCTATGAATTTACAAATATGTACATGTAAAATTATCTGACTGTGCTGCAGGCAGCTTCTCGTGTTTTATTCTGAATTATTTGCATGTTTCTATGAAATAATTTGCATAAAACCATCAGTACTTCTATATTTAATCTAAAATAGTAAATTTGGAAGGGATGTGAATATCCAAAGCTCGTTTTAAATCAGGAAGGAAGGAGCGAGTCTGTTTTCAGACTACATACGAGTTAATAGATTTCACCCTGCGAGATTTACTGCGTGGAGTCTGTTTTGAAATTCATCCATTGGTGACACTATGATTAGGAAGCTGTGGTTCCATTTATTTTTTTTTAATAGATATTTGTCTTTAATGAAAAATAATATATAGAGTTCTTAAAAATTTTTTAAAAATTACAAAATCTAAAAATGTTTTGATTTTTTTTTAATTATTAGACTTCATCATATATTGTATTTTGTTCATGCATAGAAATGCTTTTTTTAATACAAATAATAACTATTCAAAGTGAGTATCGCTCCACCTGACTGGTCTGACTTTTCCATCGGAAGTGGTCAGATATGTAGCAGGGAACGTAGATCAGAACATTTCCCATAAAGCATCATTCTAGAGAATGCCTCAAATGTCATTGCATTCAAAATCAAAATGATAAAATGTTAAAGCTCTCTTCAGTAAAAATGAACTGGGGGTAGTCCCTATTTATGTGCTACCACTAGTGATACCTATTTATTTTCTCTAGTGGGTTTGATGCTGCTTTTGACTTGTGTTGTAAGAGTAAATACCCATTGTATTATCGTCTATGATGAATCTGGAAGCATGACAGATTTACTTGTGCTACCATGCAATAGGAGGCCAGGATTTGGCTGAGGGACACGAGCCAGTTCTAGGTTCTAGAGAAACTTCATTTCTAATTGTCTGTGTGTGAATATATGCATGCATCCTATTTATTTTGTGTATGCTGGAAATTATGGAATGCTGTGATCATTATTTGATACGTGTTTCAATTTCCTGGAAAATTCGCCAGGAAAATGTAAAGTTTAAATGTTCACCTACTTGAAGGTGAAAACGTAATCTGCATGTTTTTAGGTTTAGGGATTTTAGGTATTCATTTCTCCTTTATTAGTGTTTATTGTTCAATGTACATCTTTAGGGGTCTTGTCGTATCCCTTTTTTTTTTCTCCAGTCATTATGTATTTTTTTTTTTCTTGTGTAGAAATTTCCTGACAGTATTAGCCTTGGGTGTTACCGCTCTCGGCTGTCATGACACCAACCGCGCTTGATCATCACCTTAATGCACAATATTATTACTGATCTGTCTTGATCTGCGCTGAGATTTATAAAAAGAATTAAATTAACCCTATAGCTGGAGGGAACGCTCTTTACACCGCTCTCCAGTAAACTGCAGCTACATGTGGATAGGGGGGGTTACATTTTGAAGCATAAGGCTGCCTGTCTGTACTGTGTAATCCCTGTAGTGAGCCCTTCTCCCTTCTCCCACCCCCAATCCTCCAATTTGCTGTTGTAACATGGTTTGTCATTTCCCATCATTATTAATATCACCTGTAAAGTGGCCGATGAGCTGTGTGTCCTCTCTCTACGGCCATCAGCCTCACCTCTCATGCACAGTGAAGGAAGGCGTCATTGCTAAACATAGCATCGTATGCTCCAGGCAGAGATCGGAAATTATTCTGGCCTGATTATAGGACTGCAGGTTGCTCTTTTGAAGCACTCAATTTAAAGATACAACTTGTAACTTAGCATGCTCTTTATAAACTGCCTTGGTTTTCCTTTTTCTTCTCACCTTTTTACAGTGGCAAAAAAAAAAAAAAAAAAAAAGTTGTGACTTTCCATTCTGTTATAAAATAAAGTAGAATTTATTTTCTTGGCCTTATCTACAGTATGAAATCTCAGCGAACTGCTTTATGACTCAGGCTGGATAAATGGACATTGGGATATCTCTGACATTAATGTCTTCATTTCCGATGATTAGAATACAGGGCATAATAAATGTTCCTTTTTTTTCCCCCTGCTTGCTGTAGCTTAGCTTGTTTTGAGATTTGCTTTAGGGCTATGGAGTTTTACTCAAATAGAAAAAAGGCATGGTATATACATCCTTGTCCAATAGTTTTTTTGAAAAATATGATGTTTACACAAATGTTGTTTAAGAACATGTTTCAGAGTGTTTTATTGTCCCCACACACACTCATTTAGTGTTGTTTAAAGTGGCCGTAATTGATTTGACTTTGGCCTGATTAGTATCCCCCTCTCAGAATGTAGCACAGGTTGTCCAGGTGTAATTGGCGATTTAGTTAAAGTATATAGATAGAGACAAAGGTGAGGTTTAGGTAGTGGAGTGAAAGGTATTAAGGTGGGAATATAGGTGTGACATTAGAGATCAAGATTGCTATTAGGAAATGGGATGAAGGTATATAGGTTAGGTTTAAGAAGTCAGGATGCAAGATCAAGGGTAAGCGGTTACAATTTGAATACCAGGTGAACAAGTTAAATTAATACACTAAGAAAAACAGAAGAGATGGGAAAGGGGTTAAGGGTGGGATTTGAGTTAAAGGTTTGTTTTTTTTATGAGCCATCAGTTCTGCAGACTACTATTTTGAGAGAAAAAGCAAATGCCCCACACAGTATGCCTCCAATGACCTGTTTTGTTGGGGGCTGTAACGGATCCCTTATACTCCGCCTGAGTATATCCGCTGTAGTTCTCCCAAATCCCCAGCGCAGTAGTGATTATAGTAGTGAATATAGCTCCCAATTCCCCAAACATTAGCCTAGAATTCATGAAGGGTAAAATGATCTGTTTAATCCAGGCTCTATGGTCTACTTGTATACAATACACAGAAAACACTCCCATAGACACCCCCCCCCCTCCCCCCCATGTCCACAAAATGCAATGTCACCGTGACTCAGCAATAAATGACAAAATATGAAAAACACACAAAATCACATATTTCCTACCTAGGAACCCCCATAGTTTATACATCTTTGTATAGCCTGGATCTGAGCGCCCAACATATCCGAAAAGCGCTCGGTTCCCACGAACACCGCTGAAACGCCACAGGGGTAAAATTCTGATAGGCCGCACACATAGTCCTATGCCCAAAACAGTTACAGGGTGTTTGTGCTTTTGCCGGTCAACTTCGGGAGTTCCATGCGAAAGAAATACCGAACGCACACTCTGTTTTTTTTAGTAGCGTTTGTTCATATGGTTCTCCTGACATGTGTGGGAAGGAAGCAGGCGTTAGTCAAAGTTCAGTGGTCTTCAGGAGTTTCTGTGTCCAATTTTAGTTCCATGTGATGGATGCCCAAACACCGCTGCCTGCATTCCCAAGAACAAGATGGCCGCCAACACAGTTCCCAGGTATTCGTGCATACGAATTGTGGCCAACCAGCCGCACAATTAGAACACACGATAATTATAGTGTCAGGAGAGTTTACCAGGGGAGATGGCCTGCAGTTCGTGAGTTTGTTCGGTTCCCGAACAGTACACATAAATCCCACTAACCAAGTCTTTTTACCAGCCTTTTCTATGGCCCATAGTCGGTGGGCAAGAGGCTAGCCTCCACACTCCTCCAGGAGCCCATGGCGGACGTCCAGGCAAGAGGGTGTTCGTCAGAGGGGCATCTTTAATCCTTAGCATGCTTCTAGACCATGTGTAGGCAACCTTCGGCATTCCAAATGTTGTGGACTACAACTCCCTTAATGATCTTAGAGCCAAAATGCTGGCAAAATATCAAGGTGAGGTCCACAACATCTGGTGTGCTGGTGGTAGACTACCCCTGCTCTAGTGTTAAACTAACCATTTTGGGTTACCAGTCCCCCCATAGATTGCATTGAAAAGGTGTTTTAACTCACCTTTTTCCCATGCTGGGCTGGTTTTGCTGCCGGTGGCTCCACCCCCATTGCTGAGATCATCAAACTTGGCAATCTCAACCAATCCAATGTTTCCCCATTGCAAGCATTGAGAGGCTATTACACATACGTGGCAAAATGCCACGCTGCACCAATCCGCATTTTCTCACAGAGATTCATTGAACCCATGCATCTCTATAGGGCGTGTTCAGTGCCTCCATACAGAGTGTGGAGATGGTAAACACTGCATAGCACTGGACCAGGTAGCACCACTAGTAGTTGTCTGAGTGAATGCCACTAGAGGTGTTCCTAGACAGTAATGTAAACATTAAAAAGACTGCAGGGACTGGCTATAGACACCACAACAACTACATTAAGCTGTATTGGTTCTATAGTGCATGGCTCTACAAATCCCAGGTGCCATGGCGACTTGAATTTTTGTCCTAGCACCTAGAATTTGTTGGCCTATTCAGCCCCCGAGGTGATCAGCTACCTATGAGGGGAGGCAGACTGGTGGCCGGCTCATGAAGAGCATGGGCGTGCGTGCGTGCATGTGAGGCTCCTGGAGGATTGAGGTAGGTGGGCAGGCATGTGAGGGAGCTGTAACCTCCCTGCTCTGCTTCCTCGTATGCCCTCTGGTGATGCCGGGAGCCGTAATATGATGTAATTCTCTGGGAATAGAGCACAGAGATGAATAAAGCCCCACTGGAACACAGGGAAAACCGAACCGTTACAGTGACAGTGAATGAGTGTGTGTGTGTCTTTCCGTGAGTGTGTGTCTGTGTCTGACTGTCAGTGAATGAGTGTGTGTCTGTCAGTGTGTGTTTTTGCTCACCTTTCTCCACCCACTGTGCTGGTCTCACCGCAGCTAGCCCTGTCTCCATGACTGCGATAATCAATTATGAGGATCTTAGCCAATCCAATTGCTTTCCTACAAGAAAAGCATTGGTAGGCTACTGCGTATGTGTGGCAAAATGCCACGCTGCGCCAATCAGCATCTCATCATAGAGATGCTTTGAATCAGTGCATCTCTATGGAGAATGTTCAGCTCCTCCATGCAACAATGTAAATGCAGATTTTTCTCTAAAAAGGCAGGGTTTTCATTGAAAAGTGTGCATGGACAAGTTAATGACCCGAGAACAACTACATTAAGCTGTAGTGGTTCTGGTGACTATAGTGTCCCTTTAAAAATTTTATTTTTGACATTGAAAAACCTGGCTCCTAGATTTTAAGCAAATTTGTCAAGCCCTGCTATAGTGTCCCTTTGATGCCAGCCTCAAGTATTCTGTAATACTGAAGAGGCAAGATGAAACTTATTGTTTTGATGTTAGAATTAAAGTGTCTCTTTCACCTCAAACTTACCTTTTGCCTGTTGTTTCCTCTTCTCTTCCTCTGTTATAAGCTGTTCATCTATTCTTCGTTTCTGAACTATTTCTCTTTAAAACATCAGACAAAGTATGGTCCAAGGGAGTAAGGGAAGTTTGAGGTGACAGGGCCACTTTAAGACCGTCCTGCCACTTTAGTACAGATGGAGCTATTTGAGTGTTGCGACCATTGAAACTAGTTGTGTAGCCTGAATGGGCCACCGTAGTCTGCAATAATGTTTTGTTGCCTCTTGGATGCTGCATGGGGGACATATATCCATTCCCTGGGCACAGATTGAATGGTTCAACCTTAAGCATCCTTATAAATACTTTTATGTGTCCTTGTTAAACAACAAATGCTGAATTCTGTAAAAAGCAAAAAAAGAGAAACAAACAAGTTTTAAGAACAAAAATTACATTAATATAAAGTCAAAGTCTTATTACCTGGATGTGTTAGGTTAAAGAGAATAAAAACAAAAGTCTGTATGAATCATCAAGAACATAATACAGGCGTATTGGTTTTCTGATCTAGAATGCAAATTCAGTTCTTATGTCCTTAGCTACCTACAGTTTTCCTCGAATTATCTTATTCACATTTTAAATAAGTAGATCAGTCTATCAATATGAAAGAATTAAATAAAAATACGGTCTACTGCTTGATCATCAATCAATTCTGCCTTACTGAATTAAATACGTGGCCAGCTTTTTATTGACATCTCATTAACACTGGGCACGTCTTTAAATACCCATGTCATTTTGTGCTAACCAGTGTATGTCCTATAGTGTAAGGTGCCGCGTATACATATTTAAAAAAATTAATAAAAACTCTTTAAGGGAAGCAATCATCTTTAGTTGTATATGTTTTATACAATTTGTGTAACCTTTTGTTTATTAAACTCTAGTAGGTGTTTTAATGCCCCTCTACAGTTCCTTTCAATGACTCCGATAGTATAATTAAACCTTAGAGAATTCACTTCACTCACGGCATATGGCAATGTCCCGGCTAGTGGACCGAAACTGAAAACTAAATTGAACTTGATTTTTTATGTGATTCTTCTATTTCTTAGGTAAGCCTAATTAAAGGGCTGCTCCAGCTTTGAGAAGCCTGTATCAGCCCTCAGTCTGTAGAAATATGTATGTGCAGTGTATCAGCTTGCACACACAGAGAGATTTGCACTTTTTTTGCTTGGGCTAGTTACACCCCGGTCACATGGCTTAGGCAGCCCGGAATTCTTGGATAACTTTTAATCATGTTTTCTTTTCGTAAGAAACTGGTCACTTCGTTTTGCTATACTTTGATATCTTAATTCGATTTTCAGCAAGGTCACATATAGGTCCTGCTGATCCATGCATTTTCAGCATGAATTCACAGTGTTGGGCGGTCCTAGACACCTTTTTTCATATTACTGAACTGTATATAAAAAGGCAGGGCGGCCTGAAGTTATGAGAGGGGCTAGTTGCAGCTACTTAAGCTGCTCACCTCCTCTGAACCATATCCGAATCAGCTGCATGTAACCCACCCACCTCTCCTAAAACTAATACATTTAATTAAATCACTAGGTGGGCCCTCTTTCATTTTTAGGCCTACCCGTACATCGGTTTTGGCACACCTCAACCGAATTCCGTATTTCCCTATGTTACGTTTTATTATGTTATGCTTAATACTTACAACATACTACCATTTTGTGTCCATAAACATAAATAAATGTATGTAATCTTGTTGGCTGTTTATAACAGTGGTAATATCACTGCCTTAGACCTGGGAAACCCAGGTTTTAACCATGGTAAGACCACCTCACCTGTTACTGTCCTGGGATTTTGTAAGCTTGTTTGAGCAGCGCCTTCTTCATTTCTAAATATCCCCTTTAAATATTGGGATTAATCCGTCCAGGGGCCTAGGTATTTCCTGTATCTGTTACTAAGTAAAGCCAGTCTTCTCATTCAATGGCAGAGAGAGTAAGTGACTGCCAAAACCCTCTTTGCAAACTCATCATTTGTAAAACCCTGGTTAGAGTAAAACCTATGTTTATTGGCAAATATATACTTTTGCATTTAGGCCTTTTCTGTTTTAAGTTTTGTTGGCGTCAGAGAAACAAAAGGTAAAATAAAGTCTAGTGTCACTTTGGCGTTGATACAATTTGTTCTTTTATTTTCAAATTGCTTTGTAAGTTCTTTGACAAATAATTTTTCCTGCCTACATGCCCTTTTAATATACATAATTTATCACAACGTCTTATGACAGCAACAGATATTCCCTGCTGGTCTCATGTTCCTTTTTCGTGTCCGTAGGTTCACATCGTCTGAGACCGTGGTGATGGGAGATGTGACATACGGAGCGTGTTGCGTGGATGATTACACTGCACGGGCGCTGGGAGCTGACTTTCTGGTGCATTATGGCCACAGCTGCCTCGGTATGTTTTTCTTTCCATCTCTAGTGCCATTGAGGCAGCGAGCTGAAAACCTTCATTTGGGTAATGTCTGATATATGCAATTTATTTTATGTACTGAACCCTTTGCTGGGCTTTGCACCGAGGTTCTCTTAAACTGTCCCACCTTATGTATAAATTAGAAATATCCCACAGGTGTTTCTTTTAATAGATATAACGGGACTTGCAATAATTCAGTTGGCTATTATGTTTAACAAGCAATTCTAAAAAAGCTATTTAAAAGTAGAGCTTATATCACCAGGAAAACAAAATAGAATGTTCCACCTGTTTGCCCCACTTTTTAATCTTTGCTCCAGAATTCCTTATTACATATATCTTTCTTTATTTTTAAATTACTTCAAACTTATAATTTAACAGTGAAAATAAAAATGTAGTTAAACAAATGGGACGCACACCTGGGAACATGGCTTTATTTAATTAAAATGTTGTGGAAGGTGAGCATGACAAAAAAAAATATTGTTGCCCCATACTGAAAAGAACAGAGTTAAAAGCTGATGACAAAGACACAATTCTATCCAGCTTCAGTCTCATCAATCACATTAATGAGTACGGTAATGGCACAATGTAGTGTAAGTGATATCCTTAAATTATACCAGTTGAATCTAACCTCCGGACTTCTCTTCCTTATTGTGAAGTGTGTTGATTTAAGGGCTGTACTAGATTAGCACTAAATTGTTCTTTGCTCTTGGCCACATTTATCACCTAGATGAGCAGTACAGGTTGCTGGGAGTGATAATTTACTAATAAACCGAGCAGGATAACTGCATCTGTTCCTTACAGGCTATTTCCTCCATTAGGGTCAAGAATGACACCTCTGATCTTTGATGATCTAATTTTACGATATTGAAATGGATTGGACTGAATCTTCGAACTTGTTCCAGATGTCCTCTGGGTTAATTCGCCTCTCCTCTAGTTGTTTTACCTAGGATTAGAATTTTGGATTGGCATTCTTCTAGCCTTTCCCTCGATCATTCTTTAAAAGTATATGATTATTATTATTGCCATTTATATAGCGCCAACAGAGCACTTTACAATATTATGAGAGGGGGGATTTAACTATAAATAGGACAATTACAAGAAAACTTACAGGAATGATAGGTTAAAGAGGACCCTGCTCAAATAAACTTACAGTCTATGGGAGGTGTGGTATAAAACACATTAGGACAGGAAATATTAATCAAATAAGGTGGAGTGAAGCAGTGCTGGAGGAGAGAGTAAAGTGCTGCCCTTTAGGAGAGAGCAAAAGACAGGTATGTAAGGTAGAGGTTACTCTTGGAGGCCATAACTTTCCTAAAGAGATGAGTTTTAAGGCACTTCTTAAATGATTGAAGACTCGGGGAGAGTCTGATGGTGGTAGACAGGCTATTTAATAGGATGGGAGCCGCCCACGAGAAGTCCTGCAAGCGCGAGTTGGACGTACGGGTGCGAGCAGCGGACAGGAGAAGGTCACAGGCAGAGCGAAGGGACCGAGAAGGGGCATACCTATGGATCTGTGAAGAGATATAAGAGGGGCCAGAATTGTTCAGTGTTTTATATGCATGGGTTAGCACTTTCAATTATTATTATTTATATAGCACCATCAGATTCCGTAGCACTGTACAATGGGTGGACTAACAGACATGTAATTGTAACCAGACAACCGAACGTTCAGGAACAGAGGTGTTGAGGGCCCTGCTCAATGAGCTTACATTCTAGAGGGAGTGGGGTATAGTGACACAGAGGGTAAAAGTAGGGTTATGAAGTAGGATGTTAGAAAAGTATTCACTGAGGGCTTAGTAGGTAATTTTAACAGTTGCAGGAGAGGAGTCATGGGGGGGTGGGGGATAAAAACCTGCTAACAGTTTAATTGATATGCTTTCTTGAATCTCAATTATTTTTTGAATGAGTGGAGACTGGGTGAAAGTCTTACGGAGAACGGATGGGGATTTCATAGAGGAGGTGCAGCCCTGGAGAAATCTTGGAGGCGAGCATTAGAGGTGGGAGTACGGACAGAGGATATACGTAGATCTTCGACAGAGCATAAGGGCCTCGATGGGACATATTTGTGTATTAGGGAGGATAGGTAGGTTGGAGCAGCATTATGTAGGGACTTGTAAGCAAGCACCAGAATTTTAAATTGAGCCCAATATCTTACTAGAAGCCAATGCAGGGACGCGTGGGAGGTGTGAGCGGACAGGAAAATGAGCCTCGCTGCCGCATTCATTATAGATTGCAGCGGTGCAATCTGGGAACACGTAAGACCACTGAGAAGGGGATTGCAGTAGTCAAGGCGAGAGAGAACAACCAGCAACGTAGCCGCATCCGGCGTTAAATAGGGGCAGATGCGCGCTATGTTTTTGAGATGGAAGCGACAGGAGTTGGCGATTGATTGGACATGAGGGGTAAAGGAGAGGTTGGAGTAAAAAAAAACACCCTAGCAGCGAGCTTGCAAAGTAGAGGTGATTGTAGCGCTGTTGACAGGGAGGGAGACAGACACGGGAGTAGCAACACTTGAGGGAGGAAAGACCAGAAGTTCTGTTTTGGACTGGTTGAGTTTAAGGAAGTGAGCAGCCATCCAGTTGGAAATCGCAGAGAGGCAGTCAGAGATACGAGTCAAGATGGGCGGAGAGAGATCAGGAGTGGACAGGTAGATTTGTGTGTCATCTGCATAGAAATGATAACGGAAGCCAAAGGAGCTGATGAGTTTACCGAGGGAGGCGGTCTAGATAGAGAACAATAGGGGACACCGACAGAGAGTGGTTGGGGGGGAGGCAGAGTCAGAGAAAGAAAGACTGAAAGAGCGCTGGGAGATGTAGAAGGAGCACCAGGAGAAAGCAGTATCCCGTAGACCAAAATGATGGAGAATGCGGAGAAGCTGTTGATGATCGACAGTGTCAAAAGCAGCAGAAAGATCAAGGAGAATTGGGATAGAGTAATGGCCGTGATATTTAGCAGCAATTAAATTGTTGGATACTTTGGCCACAGCCGTTTCCACAGAATGACCAGCGCGGAATCCAGACTGAAGGGGGTCAAGCAGAGAGTTGGATTCGAGAAAGTCAGTCTGGTGTACACAACTCTCTCAAGGATCTTGGAGGCAAATGGCAGTAGCGAGATAGGGCGGTAGTTGGATGGGGAGTTGGCGTCAAGGCTGGGCTTTTTCAGAATTTACAGTTGCATGTTTGAAGGGTGAGGGAAATGTGCCAGAGGAAAGGGAGAGATTGAACATTTTAGTGCAAGGAAGAGCAAGAGACGGAGACAAAGTGTGGATGAGATACAAGGGAATAGGATCGAGGGAAAAGGAGATGGGGCGGGAGGACTGGAACAGAGCAGAAACCTCTTCTGCTGTAGCAGGTGCGAATGAGTGTAGAATGGTGGAGGGAGTGAGGTTGGGTGATATATTGGTAGGGGAAATATATATTGATTGTAGAGATCTTCTTAGTGAAGTGAGATGCAAAGTTTGTGGCGGACAAGGTGGTAGAAGGAGGGGGAGTAAAATGGCGAAGAAGAGCATCAAAAGTGTGAAATAGGTGTTTGGGTTGATGGGACCGTGTACTTATGAGGGTGTTAAAGTAATTTACTTTTGCAGCGGAAAGAGCCAGGCTGTAGGAACGCAGCATAAATTTATAGTGGAGGAAGTCAGATGCAAAGTGAGACATTTTTGGAGGTAACGGGTCAGCTTGGTGTGCCAGGGTTTTAATTGGGGGTGCTTGCTGTGTTTAATTGTAGGAGGTACCATGATGTCGCGTTGAGAGGAGACAGTGGAGGTAATTTTAACAGGTCAAATGTTAGCAGATGGTGGTCAGACAAAGGAAATGGAACAGTGGAGAGATTAGAGGTGGTGCAGAGATTGGTGAAGATGAGATCAAGAGTGTTTCCTGCTGTATAGGTTGCTGAAATTGACTATTGCAGGATACAGGAAGCCAATGTAAGGTCTGACAGAGGGGTGAGGTGTGAAAAGACCGACTAGAGAAGAAAATCAGTCTGACGGCGGCATCAGCTCTTTTAAAAAAAAAAAAAATGAATCGAAAAAAATAAGATGCTAATGCTTAAAGTCATTTTATTATTAGAAGTGATCAGTGGTAGTTTTTACTATCCCATTTCTCTTTTTGTTGAAGAAATCTGAGACCCTTTACCAGGGTCTGTGGCATTTCCTGACATTATGTAGGTTCTGCTGGAATACACATTCTCCTATATATATGTTCATACGCGCATATTCTATATCTGTACAGAAATATCATTACCTTTTACCCCCCTCTCTCTACATATCTCATTATAAAGAACTCATTTAGAAATGCAAAGTAAGCAAAAACTTGTTCAGAAGCTGCTCAGTGCATGTAAATTAATGTACAGATAATGATGCCTCCAAGATAGGTCTTTTTGTTACTGTAAAAGACTTGCCATTTATTATGTGAGCCGATTCATTCATACGTTATATAACCTCATGGGTGTTTTAGGACCACTGTAATGCTTTTTCAGGTAGTGCTTCTCATTTCTGTCTTGTGTATTTTTCCCCCCATATTCTAAAGCGATGTAATATATTTGTAGTCATCCGAATCTTTGTTTTGTAAGGAAGTTGCTGCTTAACCCCTTAAGGATACATGACATGTGTGACATGTCATGATTCCCTTTTATTCCAGAAGTTTGGTCCTTAAGGGGTTAAAGGACCACTATAGTGCCAGGAAAACATACTCGTTTTCCTGGCACTATAGTGCCCTGAGGATGCCCCCACCCTCAGGGTCCCCCTCCCGCCGGGCTCTGGGGAGAGGAAAGGGGTTAATCTTATCTTTTTCCCAGCGCCAGGCGGGGAGCTCTCCTCCTCCTCTCCGCCTCCTCCTCTTCGGCTGAATGCGCATGCGCAGCAGGAGCTGCGCACGCATTCTGCCAGTCTCATAGGAAAGCATTAACAATGCTTTCCTATGGACGCTGGCGTCTTCTCACTGTGATTTTCACAGTGAGAAGCACGCAAACGCCTCTAGCGGCTGTCAATGAGACAGCCACTAGAGGCTTTAGAGGCTGGATTAACCCATTTATAAACTGCTATGTTTATAAAAAAAAAAAGGGTTAATCCTAGAGGGACCAGGCACCCAGACCACTTCATTAAGCTGAAGTGGTCTGGGTGCCTAGAGTGGTCCTTTAAAGGAACAAAACTGTGGTCTGTGTTTGTTATGGTGCCAGGAGCGTCCTTGTACTATTCTACAGTAAAATATCAAACCTTACCTGGATCCGCCAGGTGCCGGCACTGTATCTGGTCTTCCTCAACAGAAGAACCTGTTTGTCACTTTAGAGCAAAGCAGAACCACATTCATTGGCTTAAACTGCTCATCTGATGCTCTTAGCCAGTGATTGCACTCCTGCTCTGCTCCATATTGACATCTAGCTTCCCCTGCTGGAGAAGACCGGATGCAGTGCTGTCGCCCAGTGGAATCCAGGTATGTTGTCAAATTATGCTAAAACATTTTGACATATTATATGGGATAGTAGGCAGGCTGTAGTAGTTTGGGTACTTGGATTGTTCCTTTAAAAGCCAGGAGAGCCAGGAGCACTCTCTCTTATTTTTCTTAAGGGTGCGATGACTCTGACTCTACCTTCCCAGATAAGTATCAAAGAATAAACCAAAAAGATGTCCAGCACTCCTTATGGTGAAAAGATGATGAATAACAGTAATGTTTCAAATGTGTTTTTTTAATTTTTGCTTGATAAAGACACACAGTGGAAACGTTGCTGTTTTGCCAATAAAGGGATATTATCTTTTCACAATAAGGAGCACTGGTGGACCTTTAGGGCATAAACCTTTCTTGAACTATTTCACCACAAAGTCTTTCCAGCGCAGTTTTGTTCTTCCCCCTCTACATCTACTTTCTGAAAATTCTCAAAACGGAGGCCTCTGACTGCCACAGTCAGCTGATGCTCAAAGCAAATCTGTAGCTCCCTAGTGATAAAAAAAAAAAAAGGATGCAAAATGTACGTATTTTTCTCAGTCCATTTTGTTATTGGGGAGCTACTGATTGGGTTAGAGCATTAGCTGACAACGTTTTGCCAATACTCCGTGCCCTTGTCTGCTGCAGTCCAAGGCTTTCATTTTGAAGTCTTTCAGGAAGCAGATGTGAAATATCACTGGAGAGGAGACTTTCGGATTTAACTGTTCACGAACTGTAAGTCAGCATCAGGGACCTCCTGGCACCATCCCAACTTAATTTTGAAGAGGTTGTTATGGTGTCTGCAGGGTCCCTTTAAATTGTAATTTAGGTTAGTTTGATCCAGTGCTCCTAAACCCGTTACTTCTGTCTATTTTCAGCTATGGATAGTGATATAGCAGTAAAAAACTTAACCTCTGACTTTAGCCTTTAGCTGTTTATAAAATGTATTCCCTGTTTTGTAGTTTAGTGGAGATTCAGAGAGATCTCCTGGTGGTATTTATCTAGTAATCCTTCAGTAAATAGTACTTATTCATTATTCAAGAACTAGCCACCTAGCAAGCCCATAGCCAGAAGTGACTTGTAGTTTGGAATCCTAGCTGTCATTTATCAAAGGACAAACAAGATATACAGTTCACACGGTTCTTCATGTTCACTCAGCCGATATCCACCCACGCCTTTCTTCTCCTTCTAAAATTAACCATGTTACCTCTTTTCTGCTTGAGGGGAATCCCATTTGCGTCCCGATACACTCTAATACTTTGCTCTTTCCATGACTCCTGTAGAAAAGACAACATGAGCCTTTAAAAATCCGAGGAGTATCTGAGGAGGATGCAAGTAGTTTATTGGGAGATCTGATAGATGAGCAGGGTGGTAAGTGCTCCGGCTAGATTTTGTAGATAGATTAGGTGAGCATGTATTTTAAGAAGAAGCCTTAAATAAAAAACTGTGTTCCAGCCTCTCCACACGTAATACAAAATTAAAACAGCTCTTTAATTCACCTCTATTACATTGCAAAGTCTAGGTTCTCCCTGCCACCTGACCCTCCTTGGCTAATGTCACTCCCCCACGCTAGAAGGTAAGGGAGGTCAGGGAGGATGGAATGAGGAGAAGTGAGGGACATGACACTGTTGACTGTCTGGCACGAGCATGCTAAGTGTGCTGGCATTAGATGCCAATTTTGCACAGAATGGATTATAGCCAGCCCCTAATTTTGTTCAAAGCTGGCTAATGACTATGTCGAAGGTGGAGTTACACCTAAAGCAGCTAAAGGGGTAATTTCTGTATGCACAGTATTTCGAAGCAAAAAGCTGCAGATGCAGACTCCAGAAACCATGACCTCTTCAGATCAGTGAAGTGGTCATGGTGCTTGGAGCAACTCTTCAGGGTTTTCAGATTAACTTAGGAGACACACAGTTTTACACATGCACAGAAACACGAGCTATCATGCTTGTTTACAAGCCAATACGTAAGATGACAAGCCAAAGTTTGGTGTTTAGTGGAACAGGCGAAAGGAGAAGACCTGAATCATCACCAATAATAGAATGGACCAGGTCCATCAGGCTCACTTCCAAAGACTTGAAAATTCTTAATTAAAGGGACAGAAATACAATCCTGGCTGCTGTCAGAGAATCATAAAATCTTGATCTTGATTTTTTTAGAGCAAAACATTGCTTTAACCAGAGATAACTAAACATAAAATGTAAAAAATGTGCCTTGCCAAACAGAAGCCGAAGAGGAGAAAAAAACAAAAAACATGTTTAAAAAAAACTGATGGAATGGATTGTGTACAGTGAACTCATTCAGATGAGCATCTTATTAAGTTAGATGGATATTAGTCTCTCCCTCCCTCTCTTTCTTGTTAATGTATAGTAGTAGCATGAATGTGCTAATGCTAGCTAAGGTTCCTCACAGGGTATACATTTGGATATTTAAAATGTTCCATTGTGCGTGGAGATAATTTAAGAAAGCTAAAGTGTATATATTATACTATTTATAATATATATTAAGGGTTTGGAGGCAGGAGGCAAAAGGAGATTGGTTAAGTATAAAGGAGTATGTGTTGTGTTCTAGAGCAGTGGTTTCCAAACCAGTTCTTAAGGCACGCCTACCCATCCATGATTTAGGGATTACCCAGTTTTCTATAAGGTGTTTTTTTTTTTTTTTGAAAGAAAAAAAAAAAACCTTGACACAACTGGGTAATCAGTAAATCCTGTACCGGTAGGTGAGCCTTGAGAACTGGTTTGGAAACCACTGTGTTCTCGAGGTTAATATTAAGAGAGTATTAGATGGATTAGTCAAGCTATTCTGCTTCTCCCTGTCTGATAACAAGGAGTGTTGAAATGTTAGAATTAAAGGACCACTATAGTGCCAGGAAAACATACTCGTTTTCCTGGCACTATAGTGCCCTGAGGGTGCCCCCACCCTCAGGGTCTCCCTCCCGCCCGGCTCTGGAAAGGGGAAAGGAGTTAAAACTTACCTTTTGCCAGCGCTGGGCGGAGAGCTCTCCTCCTCCAATCCTCCTCTTCTCCTCCCCGTCGGCTGAATGCGCACGCGCGGCAACAGCTGCGCGCGCATTCAGCCGGTCACATAGGAAAGCATTCATAATGCTTTCCTATGGACGCTGGCGTGCTCTCACTGTGAAAATCACAGTGAGAAGCACGCAAGCGCCTCTAGTGGCTGTCAATGAGACAGCCGCTAGAGGAAATAGGGGAAGGCTTAAACCATTCATAAACATAGCAGTTTCTCTGAAACTGCTATGTTTATGAAAAAATGGGTTAACCCTAGCTGGACCTGGCACCCAGACCACTTCATTAAGCTGAAGTGGTCTGGGTGCCTAGAGTGGTCCTTTAAGTACAATTGTCTGTCTAATTACACTATCTATCATACGCCAAAAATAAAGTGTGAAAGTGTATGTGAAGGAGAATAAAAGGTCTGAAATTACATATGTAACCTTCAAAAAAACAAACACTAAAAATGAATTAATACTTTTTCATTTTATAATAATAGTGAACTTACATATGAAGTAGTTGCTTGAATAGATTGGCACCTATACTAGTACCACATAACAAACCCATCATACTTCACGGGGATTTTGAGAATGCCATTACAACCCGGATGAGTTTTATAATCCTGCTGCTAAACGCCCCTGATCAAAGATGACCATTGAGTGCCCCTAAGTATGTGGGCCACCCAACGGGCCCACCTCAGTTTGCAGCTGCACCGGTGGTAGTTCCGCCACTGCCTAGGACAATTTTACATAAATGGGGCAATACCATTGTATACAATGGATTGTTCCCAACAACTGTTCCACTGTTGCAATATGAGGATGGACATCACTGAGTTTATCAAAAAAAATAAGAACTGACCATATCTGTAAACAAGGTAAAGAAATATTTATTTATTTTTTACTATAAGATTTAAAAGCACACTATAGTCACCAGAACAACTGCAGCTTATTATATTTGTTCTGGTAAGTAGAATTGTTCCTATCAGGCCTTTTGCTGTAAACACTGTCTTTTCAGAGAAAAGGCAGTGTTTACATTACAGCCTAGTTATAACTCCACTGGCCACACTTGGAGATACTGAACTTTCTTCATAGAGATGCATTGATTCAACTCATCTCTATGAGGAGATGCTGATTGGCCAGGGCAGTGTTTGACTTGTGCTGGCTCTGCCTCTGATCTGCCTCCTTGACCGTCTCAGCCAATCCTATGGGGAGCTAAAACAGAAACAGTGATTGGCTCAGACCACCACTTCTGATGATATCAGCAGACAGAGACCTTTCCCAGGCAAACGGGGGCAGAGCCAGGAGTTGCAGACTTGAATATAACTAAGATTTTACTATATTTAGGGAGGCAAGAGGGGCCCAGGGGCGCTAGATGGTGGCTTTAACACTATAGGGTCAGGAATAAATGTTTGTGTTCCTGACCCTATAGTGCTCTTTTAAGATAATTTTCCTGTGAATTACTGCACCACAAAAACGAAAGCTTTTTTCAATTAATCAGATTTAATAAGGAGCTTTATCACGATCCATGAGGTGTTGTGAAATCGCCTTGTGGTGCTCTCTGATCTGATTCTCACTGTATTTAGTTTTTACTCCGTGAGGACCAGCTATTATTAAACAATAAAAAATTAGTTGAGTATAGGATAAAAATAACTGACATAGAATATACACCTCTGTATATCAACTAGAGAAAATATGAATAAGATATTTTATTAGATGCCAATTTATTCGGATGCACTGTACATTTTGGAAATCGGATGGTTTGCAATACCCCCCCAAAAAATCTGTGATTTCAAAATTCCTGAAAGACTGGGAGACTTTACGTCTTACCTGAACGTTTATATACAAAAGGGTCACTGATTTTGGAAATTAGGTGGGGGGTAAGGAGAGGTAAAGGTGTCTTCCAAGTCCTCACACAGAGTTGGCTAGTTTAAAGCAGTGATTGTGCATTTTTGTTGAGCCTTAGTGCCCAAACTTCAGCTGGAAGCCAATGTATTTATATCAACACTGCAATTTAACATGAAAACAGAAGTCAAGCTGCGTGTGTGTTATAATTTAACTGCATTAATAAAACCAATTTAAAAAAAAAAAAGTTTTAACCCCTCTCCTGTTTTCATTTTTTTCACAGGGATATCCAGTGTGGGTAAATAATAAATATGTTCTGGTCCAGTGGAGGTTAATGATTCCTTTCCAATGGTGGAGTGAATGTTTGCCTTTTGCCAAGTGCAGACTAAATGAATTAATTGCGCCTTATGGTCTTGCACTCAGTGAGGAAGTTAGAGCTACTTAGAGTTACTAATTTCTGACAATTGTGCTAACTTCCTCACTGAGCGCTGAAAACAAGGTAGCAATTAGTATTGCCTGCACCAAGCAGAAGTGCAGACCATGCACTCCACCACCTGACCACCAGGGAATTAGTTTTTAATTAATGTTTTTTAAATTGAATATGTTGCTGATTTAGGTAGAGGTGGCCTCCAGATGTCCCCCCTGATAAACCAGGACCATTACCCCTGGGAGGACCAAATTTACAATGTGAATTGAGCTCCAGCATAGACTCCAGAAACATGATTCCTAAATCTCTGGGTGCATTACTTCTGGTGTTGATTGTGCTTGCAGCCCTGTTCTGTCATTTTCCTGGATCTTTCAGAAGGAGTGTGCATGCGCAGTAGATGAAACGGCAGAGCAGTTTCACCTGTGCAGTAGATCTGTGAAGTAATGTGGTACAACTTTATGACGTGTAAAGAAAAATGACAGAACACCAACTCTGATTTGTTGTCTTGGGCGATTTATCTGATAGTCCCCTGTCTAGTATGTCACAGAACGTAACTGGGACTTGAATTTCTGCTTTGTAGTAAATTGAAAGCCAATTTACAATTCACAAGTTGGCTATTTTAACATAATTAAAACATGGCTGTGAATTTTTGGATTTTAAAAGATTAGAGATACTCGTATCTTTAAAGGTAAGAAAACATGCCTTTTTTCTGCATGAATGGCATGAAATGAACTAAAAAGAATGCAGGTAGGTTTGCAGACAGAGGGATACATAAAGAGTAGACAGCCATTCCTGCAGGTTCAAATCCAGTGTCTCTAGCATCTCCTACAAAGTGCTGTGGAAGACAACTAGTGAGTTTGAATATATTTGCATTGTACAAATGATAACACCTGAAGTTTAAAGTTTTTTAGATTTTATTTATCCAAACCCCACCAACACCAGACTGATGCTTCCTGGAGGATTTAACTTTACTGTGTTATATAAAAATATTCAAATTGTTTGACCTTGTAGTGCTTAACGAAAATCAAGTACTCAATTTGCACCAGACATTTGAAGAGTTCTGCCTGAGCTGCACACTGCCCTCTTGTGTTGCTTGTTGGTATCTCAGCAAGACTTTTTTACCGTCCTGGGACAGAGAACATCTTTGGGTCAATAGCTTTGATTCAGTAAGTTGATCGATATGTCAGTTGTAGGATTGCTGCTTCTCTTCACTGACTATTCCTCTTCATTACTTGCCCCCATGGGTGACATCCATCACCCGAGTACAGCTGGTGTCACACAGGAATAAACTTGGCTTTAATCCACGTGCTGCGAGCTGTCCTTCTCTCTCTTTGTCCATCAAGTGACATCTCTTGTCTGCTCCCTTCTGCTGTTTCTGCAGCTCTGCCCTGTCTCTGTTTGATCAGGGATAAGGCAGACAGGGATGCTGATTTTGTGATTGGGCTCAACCTGTTTGCTGAATCACTAACTTCAGATCTGTCTTAACAATATTTATGTTGTGGGCCCATTTATTTGGGTCTGTGGCTATCAGTAACACAACCAAAAATAAATGTTCATTGCAAATATAAATTAAAAGATGTTCCTGATTTTACGATTCACAGAAATGTAGGGGAAATAAATCTAAATTTTTATGTTATTGTAATTATTATAATTGGCATTTATAAAGTACCCGTATGTTCTGCAGCCCTGCTTGTTCGGGGGAAAAGCAGACAATACATATTCATTTATTATTATTATAGCATTATTTTCCTATCATTCTTTGTGCATTTGACATGGTCTTATCTTTGAAAGCTATATTTCCTCTGCGTCTGTTTCTCCCCACTTCAAGTTTATAAGTGAGTTGATTCAGTGACTTGTAAATCATTTATAAGGATCATGCTTTTAAATTGTTAGCCCCAATCGGTTTTGGCCAGAGCCAGGAAGCCTATGTTGACGATAACGTTCAAACTGGCCACAAACAATAACAACTTACATAGAACAGTTCTAACATGATTCACAGCACACATGTGTAATGATAAAGTAGACCTTTAAAGTTAAGGAACCTCCTGACACCATAACCAACTTAATCAGAATGAAAGTGAATTTAGCCGATGCTTGTGTTCCTCACCCTGTAGTGATCCTTTTAATATGTTACATGGAATGTTCCTTTAAAGGGACACTCCAGGCTAGATATGTTACCTCCCCTATTTTATTGCATTCTGGAAATAATACTTTTGAAAATGCAGATAAAAAACATGAAGGATACTTTATTTGCTGCTGTCTTGTATAATCTAGGGAACAGGATGGGGCTGAGATTTGTCAGGTGATCCTGGTCCTCCAGTTGCTTTCTTCACATGCTTAATTTTATAAACCTATTTAATACCTGCCTGTCTGTCTGTACAAGTCATTTCTCACCACATTCATTTTTATTGTACATTTTGTTTATTTTTTCACCATTCTCTCCCATAATATTTTTTTCCTGTGCTTATCTTTCATTCAGTTCTACACTCACTGCTCTTGTGTCTCTTTCTCAATCCCTGTCTGTCTTCCTCTCCACACGTCTGATCCCCTCCCCTATTGTATGGCCTTTGCACTTTCCATGTCTCTGGGGCTATAGTGGGCTTGATTCCCAGGCTGGCTGTGTATGTTGTCTTTTTACCCAGTAGAAGCTGAAAATTATCTAGGCCTTACTGAGCCCTACTCCGCTCTCTAGGCGTTCCTGTGCTCAGTAGTCTGTTGCTATGGAAACTGCCAGCATGTCCCAGATGTGACGAACTTTGAAGTCCGAACATGATGGAATCGTCCCAAAAATAACAAAAAAAAAGCAGAGAGAAAAATCAAGCTGGGTGGAGTGGGAAGGGAAAAGGTGGGGAGACACATATACGGACTTAAGGTGGATCTGTGTTGCAAATGTTATTAATATTTTTGTAAAGTGCCAGCAGTTTGTTCAGTGCAGTAGAGCTACATGCAGTTAAAAACAAGTGAAATATGACATGAGACATAAATGAAGAGATTCCGTATTCTGTTCTATTCTGTTCTTTTCTATATTACACTCTAGAACAGTGATAAGACCTCCATGCTTTTTTTAACTCCATTTCCCATGATGCATGAAGCCAGCCTAAATTAACCTATTCAAAACCAATCCTTTCGTCATCACATTCAGTTCCTTAATTTTGTCATTGAATGTTACCTTATCCACATTGTCCTCTTTATACAGCACTGCTGTGTCCAATCAATCTGAACATTCTTTTTCAGAGTAGGATCCTTAAAGATCTTATTGGTGCCTTAGGGGTTAAACTCAAACTCAGATTGCTTCATTTTGTTACATCCAGAGAAACTGTCGCAGCTAAAAGGTTATCATCGTAACCGTGCACATAGGACCATTCTTATCTTCATCGGTAATACACACAGTGAATTTCTTTCCATTATAAAACATGACTGTTCCAGAACATCCTCACAATGGGTATTCCCTGTTCCAGAAAAAGATTGCAAACTTGATTAGAAAAGCAGATAATAATAAAAGTGATATTCCGTGGCATCTTAATGTTTGTTATTAAATCTCCCTCTGTATGTGCTGTTTACTATGGTCTGTTTTACACTGATATTTTCCTTTTTCTTCCTCAGTCCCCATTGATGCCACGCACGGTGTTCGAATGTTGTATGTGTTTGTGGATATAAAGATCGACACTTCGCACTTTGTGGACACCATTCGTTTCAACTTCTCACCTAGATCTTCTATTGCCTTTGTCAGTACAGTTCAGTTTGTGTCCGCACTGCAGGTAATTCATGAGTATGTGTCGTTGAGGGCTTATGTTCTTACTTATTGTATGTACCAATTCATTATTTGAGAGTGACCTTAGCTTAATCAAATGGAAAGGTATACACAGCTACACTGGCAGTTTCACAGCTTTGTGGTTCCATCTTATAAATGCTGTAGAGCACATTACAATTTGCAATTATTGTCATTTCAACAAGTGTGAACCATGTGATCTTGCCATAACAAGGCCACTACTCCAGGCTCATTAAACTTTGATAATATCACTAATGTTTTATGAGAATAGTATTTTCAGGAGCAAGACAACAATTGCTGCTTGGACATACTTTGCTTGTTTACTGTAATACAGTTCAGGGTTTTCTTCCTGAGAGAAGGTGGAGTGAACATGTTTAGCTTTCTCATTTGGCAAAAGAGAGAACGATGTGGATACACAGGTTTAAAGGAACATTTCACGCACATTAATAGCAGCCTTTGCTTCTTATACATATTATAATAAAATTAGCTTCCACGTCTTGTTTTAATCTGTTGCTTGGAACTGTCATAGTTTGGAAAAATCACTGCTATAAGCCCACCTGTGCTTGTACAAGTATTTGTATGTAGCGAATGCTTTATGCTAGTTTGCCAATGATGGGTTTATGCACAGCTTCAACATGCCCCATTCATTGGAAAATAAAATGAATGGAGCTATTTGACATGCTGATAGAAACAACACTGCAGCTACTGTTATCTTGTCGGATAACATTCAGTGACATTAAGGTCAGGGAAAACTTCCCCACTGAAGTCACAAATCCTCGAGATTTGCAGCAAAAAAAGCAATACATGTTATGAGAATCCTTATTTATCTTACAAAATAGAAGTCTGCTCCTTGCTGGATTGTTCCTTTAACAGTCTTATAGAGTCATTCGGTTAGTTAAAATTTCAGAAATTTTTCCTGAGTTACCGTCTTGCATTACTGGGATTCACAGATTTTACTATATATGTCAAAAAAGCCCTCTACCACTCTTCGGAGATAACCTTCAAAACAATCTTTATCTGACACGTGTACCAAAGAATTATTGTGACCATCAATTTCTGCTAACTTCCCTACTGGCAGACTTTATCGATAACCGTTACCAAATGTCCAACAGACAAAGAATATGCCCTACTTTCAATCCCTGCACTTGTAATAGCTATTCAATATTATCCATCTTTCTTAATGCATTAACAACATGGCCACTCGACAAGTATATAATACTGTTGGCATTGATAATCCATTATCCAAAATCCTGATAATGTTTTTTTTTTGTTTTTACAGATTGAGCTTTCTATTGTAGTTACCTTTTTTGTTCCTAAGATTAGATAAAATTATTTTTGTTACTCAAGTTAGGTGAAAATATTGCATTTTATACACGGTTTAGTAATTGTTATAACGATACTGGATTGCAGTTTTAGTTAGCGGTAAGCAGGTTAAAGGGAATTTGTTTTTAAGTATATAGCTACTGTAATAGTGGTGTATTAAGTCTTTCACATCTGAGCTTGCCACGGAGGCGGCTTTTAGTGATTAATGTAGTTGTGAGGAATATTTGCTCAAGCCTTTTGAAGCAGCTCAAAACCAAATAAAGGGGCTGTTGAAAGACATGTAAAATGATCTAGAAGAGATTTGATGCAGTGTTTGGCGAGGCGTGCAAAGCTATAGAACACGCCACCTTATGGCCCATTCATGTCTTGCCATAGTGTGAGGTCATCATCATTTAGTAAATAAGTCCCTTGATCTTCAAGACAAAAATCTAATTTTTCAGCTCAAGCATTTCCAGGGATCTGGGTTTCTTCATCAGCCTCTGCGTCTGTTTTGATATAGGGCAGAACCAATCAAATAGTCACATTGTCTATTGCAGCGCAAAGGTCAAAATGGTATCTATCTGTCTATCTATACGTACACATTGGGAGTCTGAAAAACATGTCCTTTCTAAGCGGATTGTCCAAGGAAAGAAGAAAAATTGTTTGTAGGAATATATGATCTTTCCAAATAATTACTGAAAAATTATTAGGATGTACATATACACAAAAAGAAAGGACACCACTAATGAGAGAGAGAGAGTGTGTGTGTGTGTTTTGTTCTAAAAGCGCACCTTTTAAATTTCCACATCTGTTTTATGTGGCACAAATGTATTAATTTTTAAGAAAGGACCACCTACCTTTAGTTTTCTGGGATTGTTACTAGCTGCTAACTGTTTTGGTGGAATAGACTGTAAAAGAAATGCGGTGAAGAGGGGTAGATCCAATTAAGTCGATGATATCACAAAGGATCTGCTTGCACTTTGATAACCCTCAGCTGTAACTTATTTTGGTAAGAATCTCATCAGTGGACACTAACATGCGACAAGGAAGCCACGTATTATAGCTGCACATCAGCAGGAAATTGCAATGGTTTTAGCCTCTCAAGACCTTTAAGTGGGATTAGTAGAAAACTGTGTGGTTGGAAAATGCATTTGGCAAATGAAATGTGTGATTAACTGTAAGCCATATTTACTGTTACCTATACTAATTCTTCAAAGCTTCCTTTCCTAAGAGAATGTTATGGGAGTTGCTTTTTTCAGTTGCTTTGTTGGTTTTTTTACATTTAAAGTGGAAGTGTTGTGTGAGGGCTAACTATATTCTTTTAGTAATAAATAATTTGTGGTGTAGAGTATTGCATTGCAGCCCTCTAACATGTGTCTTTGATGTTTCTTTTATTCTTATTTGATTAGTATTTGAAGTATTAAAAAGGGAAGGAGGGAGCGGGGGGGCACTATAGGCTAGGAATACAATTTTGTATTCCTAGCCTTTAGTATCCCTTTAATTAGAATGCATGGAAGCATGGCTTTAAGCCATGCCTCCGATCACTCTGAATATAAGAGTCAGGACTGTTACTTCCTGACGATTACCATGAAGTCATGCACGCATGCGCAGTGCCATCTCGGTCTTCTAGATAATCATTGTATTCAATGATTTTCTATGGCAAAATTATATCGTGGCGAGCAACAAGCATGCGCCCTCTGTGAGCAGCTTTGGATAAGACCGTCATCCTGGAGGCACTCTGTCACGTATTCATCCGCTTATAGAAATGTGGTTATTGACATTTACTGTCCACACAGGAAAAGTTGTGCCGAGCAGCAACCTAATCCACAGAAGGGTTAATGCTGAGCAGCAATTATGCAAATGAAACCTGGTAACTGACTTTGGGGTCAAAGGCCGGTTACAGCCTATCAGAAAGAAAGGAGGGGTATTTAGGCCCAGTTCTCAGCCTGCTCAGTGCCCTGTCGTGGTTTCCCTTGTGGTTGTCCGAGAGCGCGTTCCTGTTTATAGTTTTCTACCTGGTTTTTGACTTTGGCTTTGTTTATTGACTTCTCTATATTCTGGTATCCTGACTCCTGGCTTTCCTCATCGCTGTGTCCCTTTCTGTGTTCCCTGACCTCGGCTAGTATTTTTGACTATTCTTTGTACGTTAAATCCGGCCATTCTAAGGACCGGTAATACGTTACTTATTTGTCATCCTTGCTGTACAGTTCTACGTGCTGGATCAAACAGTAATCCTGACACACTCTTCCAGGGTAACATTAGCCATTGCTGAGGGAGACTTTGCTCTGGAAAAAAAGTGAATCATTTTGTTTGTTTTTTTGTTTTGTTTTTTTTACACACTCATTGGCAGGGCCTGAACTAAATAGCTACATTAGGATTGTAGTGTTAGGAATACAGATATATGTAATTCCTTAAATGTTTTAGCAGTTACTGTTGCCCTTTTTTTATCTATATGTTGGTATATAGATCCATAAACATACAGCATTTTTCTCTTTAGATTGTGAAGGTTAAACATAATGTTGTTATGCTGGTGAATGCCAGTGAATGAATTCATTGATAATAAAATGATTTCATAATCACCAGTATGTTTTGGTTTTATTGCCCTGAAATCCTTCTTTTTGTTTAGTTTTTTTGTTACCCTGCAATTAGTGACCTTGAATGTCATCTAGTACCCTCACGGAGATTGGGGGTTGCTTTTCTTGCTTGCGTGTCCATGGAAACAATTCTTTTAATAGGTAAGACCCTTGAACCACTTCGTTCATGTCAAAGGGCACATCTGTATCCAACATGCCTTGATACTCTTCTGTCTGTTATGGATTTCTATGTTCAGTAAAGTGGTGGATTAAAATGGACCGTGCTAGCATAAACTGCTTAGAATTGTGGTTGCAGCCTCTACAATCGTCACAGCACAGTGTTTTACATTTTTTCAATGTGTTACTGCACACGTTCTTTATATTCTACTTTCAAAGAATTATAATGGATATTAAAACAATTGGTGGGCTGAAATTTCTGCATCTTATTAAATTTAATAATAATGTTGATCATTTCTTTAACCCCTTAAGGACACATGACATGTGTGACATGTCATGATTCCCTTTTATTCCAGAAGTTTGGTCCTTAAGGGGTTAAAATAAAAAATATATTCTCGAAATTTATGTGCCCAATCCACTATAGCCATTAAATGTGGATTTTACGGACGCATAGGTATGGAGTGTCATTTTTAAAAACGTTCCATAAATAATGAGATGACATCCAGCATGTGGTATAGTATGGGGTTTGGTGATAGCTTGGTTTTAGATAGTCAGATGTTACATTGGGGATATAATTTGTTGTTTTTAACCATTTTAACCACCTTAGTGTGCGTTTAATTGTTCTCGGGACTGTGTCTCTCGCTATTCTCAGGAGAGTGCTTATTGTAGGCCTCCAGCTGTCCTTGACAAAGTGCTTCTTGTGGGTGTCACAGTGCCAGTGAGGTGCGATTACATGGCTGAGCCAGATCGGCGTGGTCACACTGGTATTGACACTGGGAGTAGACTCCCCTCACGGCGGATAACGATTCTGTCTGCCTTCTATGGAGCTCCTGGTTGGACGTGGCGTTCAGACTGACTGCCATCATAGGACTAAGTAAACCCATTTAAGGTTTTTATCAGGGCCCTGTCGTGGTTTTTCAATTGACTGGTAACCAGAGCATGTGTTTTGTTTCTTGTATTTCTCTTTGGTATTTTCATCTTGCTCTTGACTGTTCTTATTTCTGGTATCCTTGATCTATCGACTTGTTTATTTGTTCCTGTCTCATTCTGTATTCCTGACTGTAGTTTGTCTCTGACCATTCTATATTTACATTAGGTCCAGCTACTCTAAGGCCCAGTAATAAATTTTAAAGTAGTTTACAATTCATATATAGTTTTACTTAGACACTGTGTGTTGGGTCATTGTATATTCTGATTGTGGGCCTCGATCGCTTCTCGACAGAGTGCTTCTTTTGGGCCTCGATCACTTCTCGACAGAGTGCTTTTTCCGGGCCTCTGGCTGTTCTTAAGAGAATGCTTCTTGCCGGCCTCAAGATGTTCTTGTGGGAGTGCTTCTTGTGGGCCTCTAGCTGTTATCTGATGAATGCTTCTTATGGATCTGGCTGTTCTCGTAGAGTGCTTCTCGTAGGCTTCTAGCTGATATCTGGAGAATGCTTCTTGTGGGTCTTGCTGTTCTCAGGAGATGGCTTCTTGTGGGTCTCTAGTTGTTCTCAGGAGATTGCTTCTTGTGGCCCTCTTGTTGTTATCGGGATATTGCTTCTTGTGGCCCTCTTGCTGTTCTCAGTAGATTGCTTCTTGTGGCCCTCTTGTTGTTATCGGGATATTGCTTCTTATGGCCCTCTTGCTGTTCTCAGAGAGTGCTTCTTGTGGTCCTCCAGCTTTTCTTGGGAGAATACTTTATGTGGGCCTGTAGCTGTTCCCAGGGAAGTGTTTCTTGTGGGCCTTTAGCTGTTCCTGGTAGAATGCTTCTTGTGGGCCATTAAATGTTCTTTCGAGAGTGCTTGCTTCTTTCAAGCCTCTGTTTTTTTCGCAAGAGAGTGCTTCTTGTGGACCTCTAGCTATTCATGGGTGAGTGCTTTGTTTAGTATTTATACTTCCTATTTGTTGTATTACTGACTTCAGACTTTGAACTTGAATTTCACTACTATGATACTAACTTTGCCTGGATGTAACGTTTATTCTAGAACTCTGTCATGACCCAGATTAATTGACTACACTATTGACATACAGATTAGTATTCGTCTGTTTTACATTTTAATTTTGTAAATATGTTTTAGGTTCTATTGGTTCCTAACCTCTAACTCCACCATGGCCACGTCATGGCAAGAAAGTGGTATCCTGACACCCAACAATTTCCTATATTTTCCTTAGATCATCCATAAATTTTTTTTTTTTTTTTTTAATTGGAGGTTCTCATTACGTCATCTTAATTAACCTTAATCGTTAAATATGTTCTGTCAACCACTGTGGGATGGGCTCACAGCCTGCCTGAAAATCCCAAAGGGTTTACTATATGATTTCCTTAATTGAATAGGTTTTAGCGTGCCAGACAATTGTTTGGAATTACGTATGGCCCTGCATATTAAAAAGTTGTCCATCTCTTTCTTTTTTTTTTTTCTTTTTTTTTTTTTACAGTCAGAACAGTGCAATCATTTTGTTCTTTATTTTTCTTTCCTTCCTGTCCTCTGCCATCTGTTTTAAAAATGGATGTTGACAAATTCTATCCGTTGAACAGTAATCTCTCCAACATAACTCTATAACGCTTTCATTTTTCATTGTGCAGAAGAGAAATTCTTTCTTCATTTAATCACAAAGGAAAAACAAAAGCCTTTGATCTCTCATTACACCAGCCCACACATTGCAGCCAGCCACGGCAAAAGACTAGTCGGGTCCCTGCTTCCCTCTGAGCTTAGAAAATTAGAAGTCCCTTTGAAACAATTAAGGCATTCTTGGAAGGCCATCAGCGTTCCCCTTTCCTATCAATCTTCGTGAACTGGATGAACATTTGAAACGTGTTTGGTTTTACATTTCTTTTGCTTCGTGATTATATATTGGATATATAGAATTGTGTGGCTGTTGGGTGATGTATTATGAGTTATGTGTCATTCCCCTACAGTGGCCTTAGGATGTACTATATTTTACCTATATGAGCATTTCCATTATCCCTTTATATTGTCGTCGGAAATCAAAGGATGAGTTTTGTTATCTGTTTTGAACAGCAATTGCAAAACTATCACAACAAGGTGATGGATGTGCCTGGAATTCACAGGGCTACCGTAGGGAACAGCAATGATCAGGAGGAAGAAATATGTCTAAGTTTAGGGTCGGAGTTAAATTTAGAAATATGATCCAGTAATACTCTTTACACTGTTTTTTTATCTGGTAGGGAGACAATTTCAGAGTTTGAAAAGAGGTTTAATACTGTTGATAATCTGATAAAATACATCTCAAGACTGACTTATGATAAGTTGGTGTGAAGGTCTAGAATATGGTTAGCCCTTTAATAACAATGAGACTGTACCATAATATAAGGAACTAACACTTCTATTTTACACATCAATTAATTGTTTTTTGTTTTTCAATTTTTCCTAATTGTCCTTCTTTACTTTTTCCTTCCATTAACCAGGCATAATATGAAAGATATTGGCTTTTTAGTCTTATGGTTACTGTATTCCCTTCTCTCTACACTAACCAAGTTAAGGTAATATAGGAACCCAGATAGAATGCCGAAAAGGTTCTTCCAAGTTCCTTAGTTTTCCTTAGTTCATAGTATAGAAGGAATGTCTTTAATAAGTATTTATTTTTGAAACAATAAATTTATATATATATTTTTTGCAGTTGCCCATTCGAAGAGTAAGTAATAAGCTGGCTAGAGTGGCTTGTTTTACCTTTGTATGCAGGAGACGTATTAAATACAGTGGGGCTGTTACTTGGTGTACCTTAGGGGAACTATAGAAATTGTGACAAACTGTCCCTGTGTGTGTTTGTCCAGAATTTTTTGGCAACTGCACAGCCCTCTAGGGTAAGGAAGCCAGGCCAAGACAAAGTCCAGTTTAAAAAGCCTCTGGCCTGTTTATTTTCTGTTGGTAAGAAGTAACAGGATACAACCGGAGACAACAAGCAGCAAACCTTCTTTCTCCTCAAAACACTTCCCTCGCCCCACCCTGCATTAACTGCAGTTATAAAGCTGCTCACAACCCCTACAGGTGAGGCTAATGACCTTGTTAGGTAGAGAGCCAGAACTCCTCAGAAAACCTGGGCTGGACTCATGCACAGCCACTCTGACAGTGGGTGGAGAATCGGCCCACTCTGCTCTTCCGAATACTCCACCCCAGGAACCCAAATAACAACAGAGAGAAAAAAAAACCTACATTTAATCTTAACGTTCCCTGGGGCTGCATGTGCTTAACCACATGTCATGATAGTGGCTGCACAAAAGTCTGGGTGCCAGATATACACACTTGACCACCATCCCCAACACTCTGTCACAAAATATATACACTTGTGAAACGTATGGTTCAGAAAGACTTTATCTTTAAACTGATGCCATGACATAGACCCAGAAGCAGTATTAGCATTGATGCATGAGTATAGTCCAGTGGGATTAATAGGCAGACAGCAGAATGGAGCTGATCAGTCATTGTATTTCCACGTGTCCAAAATCCCATACACCCCACATATAGCCTATTGTATAAGGACATTGGGTTCTTGTGGTCACTCATCCTTTGGGGATGTGGGTTTTCTGTCAATGTTCTATAACCATGTTTGTTTTAGGGCTCCCAAAGGGGTCAACATTATAACCAGCTAATGACCACGTTTCCTTTGTTTCTATAGAATCTTGGTGGTCTTTTAAAGGGTTGATATTTTGAGGACTCCTTAGTTGTTTTTGTTCTTCTTTGTTATATACCAGTTAAAACATACTGGAGGTGAAAAGCCGAGAGGTCATTCTGGAAAAAGTACACCAATTCAGTAATCCTTCTCATACTAATGAGTCACACCAGAATACTCTGTAAATACAGCTATGTTATCCTTCAGAAGTTTAATTAACCTTCCTTATCTTTGTTTTTTCTTGTCTCAAACTCCAGGCTGCATATCACGCTCTGAAATCAGAGTATCAAGTCACGGTGCCCCAGTGCAAACCACTGTCACCAGGAGAAATCTTGGGCTGCACCTCACCACGGTTGGAAAAATCGGTGGATGCTGTTGTGTGAGTATCAGAATTCCAGGCATCCTATAGATTATTCATATGAGACCCACATCATTATCCAGGCTAATCATCAAATAACCACATTGTATTTTGAATTTTACAGACTTAAATGCAGAAATGTATGTAAATGAGGACAGAGTGAAAATGTAGTAAAGAGATCGGTTTTCTGCGTCGTGGTTAAATAACTGCCTTTCCATTTAATACATGTATTTATTAACATAATGTACAATAAGTACAGCTCTTTAATGCATTAGCAATACAATTTTTTTGTTGAGTTTAGTTTACTGTGTTTCCCCGACTCCTGTGCGGTAAATTTCCTTTATTGTACATTAGATCTTCAGTATAATTTACAAAGACGCCAGCACTTTTCTCCATATATTACAATGGGCCTCGAAGACAATAACAAATAATTATAATGCTAACGCACCTGAATTCAGTAAATAACAAGCATCCTGCTTAGATTTCCACCTTTTTAGAATTTTAAACTGCTTTTATAGTTTTTTTTTTTTGTTTTGTTTTTTACTTTCTGAACATTTTCAAGGCTTTTCAAATAAAATTAACTTGGTTCTTTTTAACTGGCAGTTGGCCTTACTTCAGAAATATCTCAACTGACTTATTTCCTTCAAGAAGTGATAGTGCGATAAGACTCCTTTCTTTTAATTGTACATATTTTGCCTATTTCTCATGAAAGGATCAAAAATATATTTATTAAATCAGTATAAACAACACTAACATTGAAAAGGACCAAAAGGGCAACTTAATCTCTTTGTTTAATAATGTTTCTTAAATGCCGACACATTTATGACTGAGTACAAAGTAGCGGTTCCTAAAAAAAATGATCCAAAGAGCAGGAGACACTTGATAAGAATAAATAATAGTCTGCTCAAAGGGTAAGTCACACACCTAGAGGCATCTCATATGTGTTTTAGCTCCCCTATTCCACCAGAATAACAGGCTGCTTAGTCCAATAGTTTGCTTTGCACAGTTTACTTAAGCGTTAATCGGGCAAAGTTATTTTTGCATACCGCTTAAGCGTGCACTCTCAGCACCATAACCATTACAGCTCATGCTCCCTGTGCATGGCCTGGCCCCTCTTTGACATATTGCTATTGTGGATGTTAAACATTAGTAATATAAAGTTTGGCACAGTTTGAACGGCATGCGTTGTCTGAGTGTTTCAAACTTATTTTGGTTTGTTTGTAAATTCCTCTTGCTGTGTTAGCAGTATTAGAGTTCACTTTACTAAGAATATCCTGTGCAGATTGTAGGTATACATAAAAGTATCTCCCAAGACTTAATTTACTTTATATTTTTTTCGTGTCCACAATGTCTGCATCTAATGTCAACAGACCGTCAACAACTCAAAACATTTAACTGCATTTGACCCTTACTTTTTTAAATGTCTTTCTCCTTGTATTTTCTGATTTGTTGAGGAAGATTATCCTAATTATTATAGTTTTATCTCCTCACTTGTTACACCCTTCCCCCACCCCTATTCCTATTGATGTTATTATTAGTATTATTTATAAAGCGCCAACAAGTTCTGTAGCGCTGTACAATGGGTGGATGAACAGACAAGTGTTTGTAATCAGACAAATTGGAGACACAAGAACAGAGGGGGTTTGAGGGCCATGCTCAATTGAGCTTACATTCTAGATTTATCATGCATTTTCAGTTCAAACTGCACCAAGAAAATTTCAAACATAGAAATGATCTTTATCAGAAAACCAACCTCTTCCACTAGTGCATCACAATTCATTGTTTTTCTTGTGATCTATAAGAATATCAGAAATAAGCTATATGCTGCCTGCCCGCAGTCAATTGCAATACACAGCACTAACGTTAAGTTAGTGTTGTGTATTGCAATTGACTGCAGGCAGGCAGCATTTTAGGCTTAGGGTAGACATTTGTCACAGTTAGATCGACATGTCCATTCTAGAACCAATATATTACACAGCTGCGGTTGGCTATAGTACTGAAAACAAAAGAGCCTGTTTCACTCTCATAAATAACCTGACAAACTGGTATCTCTGCGACTTTCACATTCAGATCCCCAGTGGAATAGCGTTCTTCATCGAAGAACAACTTTATTCAAAATTCTGGCATACAACACAAAGGCATGGAGACTGAAGAATTACATAAATTCACTGAGGATCTGTCTGCGGATTTTTCTCCGATTTTCTAAATGCAATATGCGATCATATACAGTATTTTCTTTTGTACATACTCAAAGTAGCACGTTTCAGACGTAACGGACCATTTCATATTGTTCTGTTTTATAGGGGAATGAATAAATTGTTTTATTCTGTATTTAATAAATTGATATATCTAACATAAAGTGAAATACAGGCATAGATGTTGGGATGTTTACCACTGACCCCAGAGTCCTATAAATAGATTGAGAGAGGGGGTCTGCTTCCGGCTGTAATTGAGCCTTTTAGACACTGTTACAATTTTAATGTGTGGTGAGTCTGATTTAGAGGAAGAGTCTGGCATTATAATGGGAGAGCTGCTAGAATGAGATGCACTCGCAGCTAATCTTACTCACCCTGCTAGCCGTGGACGTGAGCGTGGAAAGTTTAAAAGGATGTTGTCCGTTCCAAGCACATTAAGTGTGACCACAGGCGTCAGGGGAGCTAGAGAAAAAAATATGCAATAATATAAGAGGAAAATAAATGCTTGTCGGTTCTGCCTTTTATTTTCCGCAAGTTATTTTTTCATGATTATTTTTTTTTTATTGTTTCTCTCCTTACTGTGCTTCACGTGTCTCCGTGTTCATTTCCCATGCTTATGTTATGAATACTCCTCTGGCTGCTATGAACTTTTTCTAAAAAAAAAATTTTTTAAAGATCTTTTTCACCATATTTTTTTTAAGCAAGAGCATTTTTTTGTTTTCCTTACCATGGCTGATTATTTTTATTACAAAGGTACATTTCGTTTGCCAAAGATTTTTTTGTGTGGTGTGGTAGACAAGCTTAAGTCCTTATGGTTCAACTGGCGTTAGTTGTCATAACTATTTGGACTTTAAAGATTGGATCTAACGTCTCTAACTCATTTAAATACATCAGTACTCTGGATCTCCTGACACTACAGATGCAGAACCAATGCAGAACTACATTTCATTCTGCCATAAGACCTTCAACAGCCACAAGAAAATATCATATGTCCTTAGAAGAACACTTAGAGTTCAGTAAGTGAGTGAAGGCCTTCAATTTACAAACGGTTTCACAAAACAAGGGCAATTCTCCAGCACCCTAGGTCTTTCCCCTCTGTTGGGGACATCCTAATGAGGAATGTACTTTGCATTTGACCTGTTCCAAATGTATCTCAAGTGCCTATTTGAGGAGGGTTCACACAGCAATCTCAAATCAGAAGTCCTCGTATTTAAAAATATAATGCTTTCAAACAAGGACCATCACATATGTATGGTCAGTCCTTAAAATTTGTAGTGTTATGCCAATAGCCAGATCTCAATAGCCATTCACGATACACAGGATATTGGGGATACAACTGTCAAAGAGAAAAATTACAACATAGTGTAACACAGTACCATATAGCAATGTATTGCGCAAAGAGAGATACACTCACAAGCTGATTCTGGATAATATTGCCATATCCAGAAGTAGCTTGTGATTGCATCTCTATAAGCAACAGAATTCTAGTTCTTGGTTTGCTAATGTTACTGCAATATCTCTGTATGCGCATTGTTTCAAATTGCACATACAAACTCCAAGCACCAAAGCATCAATATACTGAAGCAGTCATGGTCCTTGGGATGACCCTTTAAATAGAACACTCATCATCTGAAAATAGGAAGAAGTAAAATCATCACGGGAGAAAAAGTCTCAGGTGAAAGGTTTAGGAGGTTACAAATAGGTTGTGTTAATATAAATTAACCCCTGGTTCAATCTGTCCAATTCAGAGAGAGATGTAGGATGTTTGTTTATAGATGGATCAGCAGGGCTGTGTTATGGTGGTCTACATACTATAAATGACCAGAACATATAGTTACATAGGCTGAAACGAGACATGTGTCCATCAAGTTCAGCCTTCCTCACATTTGTTTTTTGCTGTTGATCCAAAAAAAGATAACCAACCCAGTTTGAAGCACTTCCAATTTTACAACAAACTAGGAAAAAAAAATCCCTCTTGACCTCAGAATGGCAGTCAGATTAATCCTTGGATTAAGAAGCTATTACCCTACATTAAAAAAAAATATATCCTTAAATATTCTGTTTTTGCAAGTATGCATCGAGTTGCTGTTTAACCCCTTAATGACCCATGACATGTGTGACATGTCATGATTCCCTTTTATTCCAGAAGTTTGGTCCTTAAGGGGTTAAACATCTGCATGGACTCTGATAAAACCACTTTTTCAGGCAGAGAATTCCATATCCTTACTGTTCTTATGGTAAAAATCACTTTCCTTTGCCTTAGACGTAATTTTCTTCCAGTCTAAACGCATGACCTTGTGTCCTATGTAAAGTCCTGATTGTGAATAGATTTCCACACAATGGTTTGTATTGGCCACGAATATATTTTTATAATGTTATAATATCCCATCTGAGGCAATATTTTTCTAAACTAAAGAGGTTTAAATTTGTTAACCTTTCTTCATAACTAAAATGTTCCATTCCTTTTATTAAATTTGTAGCCCGCCTCTGCACTCTTACCAGCGATTTATAAAGAGGCAAAATGACATTCTCATCCTGAGAATTGATGCCCTTTTTCATGCATGACAATACCTTACTGGCCTTAGCCACTGCTGATTGACATTGCACATTGTTGCATAGTTTGTTGTCCATAGCAAATACCAAATCCTTCTCGTGTGTTGTTACCCCTAATCCACTACTATTTAGGGTGTAAGTTGCTTGTGCATTCTTTACCCCGAAGTGCATAACTGCATTTTTCTATATTAAATTTCATCTGCCATTTTAGTGCCCAGTCCCCCAGACTATCTAAATCCCTATGCACCAAAGTAATATCTTGCTCACATTGTATTACTTTACAGAGTTTTTTGTCATCTGCAAACACTGAAATGCTTTTTTTCAAGATCATTTAAAGATCTTAAAAAGAAGGGGTCCCAAAATGAAACCCCAAGGGACACCACTTGCCACCTCTGTCCCGCTTGAAAATGTACCATTAATGACAATTCTCTATACTCTATTTTTAAGCCAATGTTCTAACCAAGAACAAGAATTTTCATCTAGACCGATTTCTTTGAGTTTAAACACTAATCTATTGTGAGGAACCGTATCAAATGCCTCGGCAAAATCCAAATAGATCACATCCACTGCAATACCCTGATCTATACTTCTACTTACTTCTTTGTAGAATCAAGTTAGTTTGACATGACCTATGTTTCATAAAACCATGCCAAATTTTGCTGATAATCACGTTCTTCTCAAGGAATTCTTGAATATTATCCCTTAATAACCTTTCAAACACTTTCTCAGCCACTGACGTTAAGCTCAAAGGTCTATAATTTCCATGCAAAGATTTTGAACCCTTTTTGAATATAGGAACCATATCTGCCTTCTTCCAATCGTCTGGGACACTTCCTGTAAGAAAATAATCTTGAAAGATTAAAACAGAGGTTCACTTATTTCCATACTTCGTTCCTTAAGTACTCGTGGATGAATACTGCCATGCCCTGGAGTTTTGTTTATATTAACTTTCTTTAATTGCTGCAGCACATTGTCTTGTGTCATCTAATCACAATTTTTCTGCAAGTTTTTTGCAGCAATCATTTGCATATCTATTGCCATAGGTTCTTTCTTAATATATACAGAGGAGAAATAATTATTAAAAATTCCTGCCTTTTCCTGGTCTTCATTAACGAACACCCCCATATCGGTTTTTAGTGTACCTACACTTTAATTAATTTTTTTAATTTATGTACATAAAAATTGCTCTCTTTGGCTATCACTTTCTCATTTTGTAGCTTAGCGAATCTAAACGCCTTTTTGCACGCATTATTGGTTTCCTTATATCTTATATAGGATGCCTCTTTTGTCCTCTTTAAATGTGTTAAATGACCTTTTCTTATTTCTAATTTCTTGATTCACTTTTCCACCAAGTCACATTGGTTTCAATTTGTTTCTTTTTATATTTATTACACAATGGTTCATACTGAGAAATGTGCCTAAATTTAGCAAATCTGGTTTTCAGTTTAATTCAGGTTGCCATTTAGTCAATGATCTCCAAGAGAGAGCCAAAATAGTTAATATATTTGGTGCACTCAATTATTTTATTAAAGGGAAAGCAGGCACAATAACCACTACAGGTATGTGTTCAAATGGCACTGTCCATTACTAGATTGTTTGACAGGTTACCTGTGGTTGATGCCCAGGGACTCTTCTCTTCATTACCACTGCGGTGTGCTGCACTGGTTATGGTGCCTAGAGTCTCCCCTAAAGCAACACTACCATAACCACTACATAATGCTGTAGTGGTTATGCTGCTAGATCAGCCCTGGTGTAATAAAAAAAAAAAAGATTTTTCAGTACTTTGACTTCTGACTAAAGCCTCCTTACCACCGACTATAGGATATATATATATAAGATAGCCTATACACAATTATTGAACATGAAAAAGGGTGTGAAGCTGTTAAATTCTTTTTACAAAAATCAGGAGAAATGGATGCTCTCCAAATTGATTTTTTTAATTAAATGTATAGATTTTATTTTAAAAAACAATTTTTTCTGGTTTGAAAATAAATTTTACCTACAAATTTTAGGTACAGCTATGGGGACCAGATTTGCCCCAAGTTATGCTAGTCTTTTTGGGAAGAAAAATATATTTTTTCCAGAGCTGACATTGGGGCAAATCTGGTCCTTTACAAAAGATATATAGACGATATTTTTATTATTTGGAAGGGCAATAGGGAATCCTTGGAACATTTTATTATTGCTCTTAACCAAAATTCTTACAATATTAATTTATCCTATGAAATAAGCACAGAACATGTCAATTTTTTAGATCTTTTAATTTATGTTGAGAATAATATAATTAAAAGTAAAACCTTTTTCAAAACTGTCGATGTAAATAGTTTCATAGATTTAAAAAGTTGCCACTTTAAACCGTGGCTCAATAACATTCCAAAGGGACAGTTCCTAAGACTAAAAAGAAACTGCACTGAAGGAAAATAATATTTTAAACAGGCAGGGATATTAAAAAGAAAATTTATAGAAAAGGGATATATAAAAGAAGATTTAGATGTAATTGAGAATGAAATTGCAGAAAAAGAGAGACAACCCCTTTTGAAATATAAAACAAAAAATAATCTAGAGTTTGGAATAAATGACAATAATAAAATCCCTCTCATCTTTAATTTTAGCTCTAATAATGGAACATTGCAAAAAATAATTAAAAAACACTGGCATGTTTTGAAAGAAGACCCAGAAGTACTTCCATTTTTAGATCCAAAACCAAAATTTATTTTTAGAGGGGCGAACAATTTTAGACAGATCTTAACTAAAAGCTTTTTAGATAAAGAAAAAACAGAAAAAGAAAAAAAAGTTTTTTGAAAGGAAGTAAGGGTTTTCACTATTGTGGTACTTGTCAAGGATGTTCTTCTAGAATCAGTAAAAATAAAAAAGCTACCCAATTCTCGTCATTAGTTACCAAAAAAGAGTATAAAATAAAGACATTTATTACCTGTTCAAGCAAAGGTATTATTTATTTACTTATTTGCCAATGTGGGTTTCAATACATTGGCAAGACGATGCGCACTTTAAAAACCCGGATTAGGGAGCATATATATAATATAAAACGTAAATTTATTAACCATAATGTATCCAAACATTTTGTCCATAAAGGAGATCCGAAAGGCATAGAATTTGTAGGAATAGATCAAGGTAAAAACCACTGGAGCGGTGGATATAAAGAATACAACCTAGGACTTGAAATGAAATGGATGTTCGAATTCGATACCATGATCCCAAACGGTTTGAATATCGATTTTGAGATAAATATATATAAATTTATAAGAAGAGTATTTTTTTGTTTTTATTGTAATTATTCAATTCATGTATCTTTTATATATATATAATATTTCTTATATTTTTTTAATAATTGGTTATTAATTATTTATATAAAAAAACTTTTAATATATAATCCAAATGTACATATAATCTTTTTAATATTATATACTATAACCATTTATCGTCCAAATTATTTTCCTTTGCTACAATTTATCTTTATAAAAATCATTTGGGATTAATATGAATATTAATATTGGTAATGGTATTATGTTTCCTTCCATTTATATATTTTATTTTAAGTTTAGTTGTTTAGAGCTGTGGCCAAATCTAGTTAAGAATGGATTTGTTTATGTTTTGACGGTCCCTACACGTCTTAGTTGCCGGAACCAGAAATAGAAAATGACGCCAGGACGTGATGACGCAGGACACATCCTGATGTCAGACCCGGAAGTAAAATGCAGCGAAAACGGCGCCAAAGAAGATTTAAAAGAACTACACGCCAGGACTACATCACCTCTGACGAAGGCATACTGCCGAAACACGTTAGGTGAAACTTAAGGACTTTTCAGGACTATTTATATGGGACTTTCCTGATCTATGAATTTTATTCACTATTAGTTTGATTTTAGTTTATCTATTTTGGAATAAAGATTTGTGTTTAACCCTGAACCTGCGTTCCTGGTATACACATCAATTTGATTTTTGGGAAGAACCCAGCTGAAGTCAGTTCAAGTCCTAAAGAATTTTGTTCAAGGCGTGTAGCTTGAGCCAGCTTCCAACCGGCTCCACATATATACTAAATTGTGGGTAATATTGTTTTATTTTATTTTATCTTGGATTGAGTGCTCTCACCCTTTATCTATTTATTTATCACCTGAAAAGGTAGTACTTGTCCGTTGTTGAGCAAACTTCTCATGTTAAGAATGCCCGACTTCTGCCATGGATGCAGATTCAAGTCAGGAGTGTAAAAGTGTGATTGGTTAAGTTTTGTGCGCTCTTGCTTTCTTGTCGAGCAACCAAACTCCAGCAAGCGATACAAATGGTCTGCACCTGCTAGAGGTGCACACCTTGTGCTCCTTGCTCTCCTTCCATCATAGTACGCCAGACCAGGGACTGTTTGTCACTATTGCCATTGATGCCGCCAATAATTTTTTCCCTGCTGTGAATTTAACATTTTAGGCCACAATAAATTGGAAAAAAAAAATCTCCACGTCAATTATGGTTTTAGTTTGACTATTTTAACCTACAATTTGCTTTGAATTCAATCTAAGGTCCTTACATTTACACATCTGTAAGTATCCCTGTGCATGTGTCGTTTAAAGGAATGTAATTTGCGCCTGCAGCTGCTGCCATAGCAGCAATAATATGTACTTTATTGCTTCTAAATGGAGAATGTCCTGACAAATGTGCTGCAAATATTTATATATTTATTTATGCTAATAAACTTTTTTAAGAAGTGGTTTAATTTCTTTCCCAGGCAAATAAAGAGTGATGGTAAAACATAACTGCTCTGGTTAGATTAGCATTGAGAAAATAAGAATATGCATAATTTATGCATGAACTACTTAACTGGGCACACGGTTTTCTGCGTGCAAGCGCACTAGTACTGTACTGTTGACATTTAAAAATAGCCCTGCTAAATAACTGTTGACTATGGGTTGGGCTGGGATTGTGAAGATGTTGCTAAATAAACTCTATGTATGTTTGTCCTATATTGTAGCTGAAAGTCATTTGCATCAGCCACATGTAGTTCTTCTATAAGGTCTTCCTTTATTGGGAAATCTCATAATTTGTCTGTGTTCTCCCTTTGCTACGCAGTCTCGTCCTTTCTCTGTGGTCTCCTATATTGAGAAATCTTGTCTTTTTCTCTGTCGTCTCCCATAATTGATTATTCTTGTCTTTTGTCTGTTGTCTCCCTCCACTAGGAAGTTTTATCATTTCTTTGTGGTCTTTCTTCTATTAGGAAGTCTCAGCTTTTCACATAAGTTGTTCTCTTCCCTAAAGCCTTGTCTTTGAATTTGGTCGTACTTTATTGTGATCTACCGTCTATGTGCTCGTATGGTCTCTGTAGTCACATGTCACTTTTTGGTAGCCATACAGAACTGAGATATCTTAAACCTTGTTTAACTATTACTATTTATAAAGTGCTAACATTTCCGCAGTCTTGGTCTTGCACAAAAGTTATACAAATATAATGAAACAAACATGGTCTGGGGAACAGAAACAAGACTCTGACAAGTTTACAATCTAGAGCAGGGGTGCCCGAGAGGTAGATCCACAGATGTTTTAAAACTACAGCGTCCATAATGCTTTGTCATTTTTACAGGCATGCAAATGCTTGCAAAGCATCATGGGAGTTGTAGTTCTACAACATCTGGGTATCCTTTTGGGTACCCCTGATCCTAGAGGTTTTGTCATTGTTTTTTCTTTTCTTGTTATGTCAGTTCCATTTTCTTTTCTCTGTGGACCTTTTTACGAATGTTTTCTCTCATCCCTCCCTTCAATCATACATAAAAGTGATATCTTTTCTTGTCTTCTTTTATTGAGCTGTCTTTTCATTATGCTATAATCTTCCCTTTACTGCAATGTCTCATCGTAAATCCACGGTCTTCCCTTTACTGGGATGTCTCGCTTCTGCAGTGATCCTTAAGCAAGATGTCTCTTCTTTCTCTCTGAACTTCATTTGCTGTAAATTCTCTTTGCAGCTTTCCCTTTCTGGGATGTCTCTTGACAATCTTCCTTTACAAGGGTGTTTCATTGTTTCTTGGCTGTCTTCCTTCTCTGGGATGTCTCTTTGCAGTCTGTCTTTACTAGGATGTCTCGTTGTTCCCCTACAGTCTTTCTTTGCGATGCCGTATCCTCCTGTCTTTCTTCCTCAGAAAGTGTTCCTTTCTCCTGGGGTCTGTTGCTCTCTGTTCCTGACATTATTTATTAGGCACTCTGATTTCTCTCTCTCTTTTTCTCCTTCAGCAGATATTTATTTATTTTGTTTGTAATTCAGAGAATTCACACCACATTAAGCATTTTCATTACCTAAAATAATTAGGTGATGGGAGAGGAGCGCTCTCTAATTTGCTGTCCTTAAATAAAATTAATGCTTCTGTGATGCTGGCTTTGGACATTTTTCTTCCCCAATTACATTCTGGCCTCCCATCTATTATCTGTCTTGATATACGACTCAATTACCAGCGGCAAACTGCGGGCAGAGACAGTTACGGTAGCACGCTGAGAGGGAGACATGGGGTGATGGACAGAGAATTGCTATGGGGACAAAGGGGAGCAAGCAAGACACATTGGGACTCAAAACGCTGACACGTTATTTATCTTACTAAAACCCTTACAGAGTATGTAACAATGCGAATATTGTGTATGCATGTATATACATACACACACTGTTGTGCAAATGGGATAGTCAACAGGTGGAAATGATAGGCAATTAGCAAGACACCCCCAATATAGGAGTGGTTCTGCAGGTGGTGACCACAGACCACTTCTCAGTTCGTATTCTTCCTGGCTGATGTTTTGGTCACTTTTGAATACTGGCGGTGCTTTCACTCTAGTGGTAGCATGAGACGGAGTCTACAACCCACACAAGTGGCTCAGGTAGTGCAGCTTATCCAGGATGGCACATCAATGCGAGCTGTGGCAAGAAGTTTTGCTGTGCCTGTCAGCGTTGTGTCCAGAGCATGGAGGCGCTACCAGGAGACAGGCCAGTACGTCAGGAGACGTGGAGGAGGCCGTAGGATGACAACAACCCAGCAGCAGGACCGCTACCTCTGCCTTTGTGCAAGGAGGAACAGGAGGAGCACTGCCAGAGCGCTGCAAAATGACCTCCAGCAGGCCACAAATGTGCATGTGTCTGCTCAAACGGTCAGAAACAGACTCCATGAGGGTGGTATGAGGGCCCGACGTCCACAGGTGGGGGTTGTGCTTACAGCCCAACACTGTGCAGGACATTTGGCATTTGCCAGAGAACACCAAGATTGGCAAATTCGCCACTGGCGCCCTGTACTCTTCACAGATGAAAGTAGGTTCACACTGAGCACATGTGACAAACGTGACAGAGTCTAGGGACGCCGTGGAGAACGTTCTGCTGCCTGCAACATCCTCCAGCATGACTGCAGTGGGTCAGTAATGGTGTGGGGTGGCATTTCTTTGGCTGGCCGCAAAGCCCTCCATGTGCTCGCTAGAGGTAGCCTGACTGCCACTAGGTACCGAGATTAGATCTTCAGACCCCTTATGAGACCATATGCTGGTGCGGTTGGCCCTGGGTTCCTCCTAATGCGAGACAATGCTAGACCTCATGTGGCTGGAGTGTGTCAGCAGTTCCTGCAAGACGAAGGCATTGATGCTATGGACTGGCCCGCCCGTTCCCCAGACCTGAATCCAATTGAGCAAATCTGGGACGTCATGTCTCGCTCCATCCACCAACGTCATGTTGCACCACAGACTGTCCAGAAGTTGGCAGATGCTTTAGTCCAGGTCTAGGAGTAGATCCCTCAGGACACCATCCGCCACCTCACAGGCATTGTAGGTAGGTCATACAGCCACGTGGAGGCCACACACACTACTGAGCCTCATTTTGACTTGTTTTAAGGACATTACATCAAAGTTGGATCAGCCTGTAGTGTGTTTTTCCACTTTAATTTTGAGTGTGACTCCAAATCCAGACCTCCATGGGTTGAAAAATTTGATTTCCATTTTTTTATTTTTGTGTGTTTTGTTTGTTGTCAGCACATTCAACTATGTAAAGAACAAAGTATTTCAGAAGAATATTTAATTCATTCAGATCTAGGATGTATAATTTTTGTGTTTCCTTTATTTTTTTGAGCTGTGTGTGTGTGTGTGTGTGTATGTATGTATGTGTGTGTGTATGTATGTATGTGTGTGTATATATATATATATATATATATATATACACACATATGTAAAGGCTTGCCTGGAGTTGTGGGAGGGCCCCCCTCCTCCCCCTTAAATGTTATTATTTAGTGTTACTGGCTTATCTAGGAAAGGCGGCCACTAGTAAATTATCCGGGCTTCTTCGCCTTAGTATTGGTGGTCCCGTGAGGCCAACCCATTCCCTCCACAGTTGAGGATATTCGCCCCTCATGTCAAATCATAGTTAGCCGCCTCGCACGGTCGCATAGAGAGGGCCTCACTTGTCACTCCCTTTCTATCTTATGCGTTTACTTGTCATCGAGAGGCCAACACCCCGCCACAACGTTTCGGTGGCAACAATTCCCTCGCGCCAATCGATAGAGCCTCTCAAGCCACTTGGCACCTAACAGGGTCTCACCTGTCACCACACTTATGAAATTGATTCGCCATCCGGCATTAGTTAGCCAGCCAGTAACCAATATGGTACAGTGACTGACTGTTTTTACTATTTTCTTTTAGTATGTCCCATCTACCGGATGACACAGATAATTTGTCTCTACCCAGTTCTCCAGCCAGATCCTTGTCACCTTCACGTAAAGGCGACGTCGGGAGTCCAACTTCAATAAGGTCATGGACCATTCCTCGCATTATGGCAGAACTCCGGAGACGCAGCATTCTTTTTCCGGCCACGGCCAGGAAAGCAGAGCTGTACAAACTTATGTGGACTCATACTGATAACTCGGGCGGGAGAGGGCACAAGTGGTACAGGCAACTTGGACCTACACACCATGGTCGCTTCACTAGTAGCATCCATGAGCAAGGTCAACGATAGACTGGGTAGGATCGAGGCTCGGAGCCCTCCTGTCAGGTCTTCCAGACCCTCGACTGCCTTGCTCCTCAATGCTCCACTATTGCAATTGGGTAATTATGTACCTTCTGGTTCTGAAACCCACATCATAAATCCTGTGCACATGGTCCCAAATAAGATCAAGAAAAACATCTTGGAGGGGAAGGATGTCAATCTTGTGGCATTACTTATTGCTTCTCACGATGTCATTGATAATCGCACTTATGCTTATGGTGATATTTCGGTGGTGTTAAAAGCCAGGGACCCTAGACTGAATAAGAAACTGTCCATAACTGATTTTGTCTTGGCTTTTGGTATATATCGTGATGTAATTGGTTCTGTTTACCCGCATAGACGAGAGGAACTTGACCTCTACATGCACAAGCTGGTGGACTTGGGAAGCAAATATGGTGGGTCATCCTTTTATGACTACCACCAGTCCTTTTCGGCAAGAGCGTCTGCAATTTTGGCTCAGTATAACGTCAAAACTGACTGGAGCCGTATGGATACGGAGCTATTTTGTAGACATTTTGCTGGTCTCAAGACCACCAGCTTGTGCCATTTGTGCTTCTACATCACATTCCTCGGACTATTGTCCCACCATACCAGAGTCCACACCTTTCCGTGAACCACAAACCAGGTTGGACAGATCTGGCAAAGACAAACTCGGTCGCCCTATTGTTTACCTGGGAAAGTCTCAGGTGTGTAACAACTTCAACGTAGGTACCTGTGGGTATCGTAAAAAAAAAATACTGAAGGTAATCCCTAGAAAAATAAGCTTTGGGAGTACCAGACTAGAAAAAGGATCTATGGGTATGCACAAATGTAAATTTAAAAACCTTTATTAGTTAATAAATTTTTTGTTAACACTATAAGGGTTATCCCCTATTTAAGGTTCTATGGACACACTTTAGCTTTTCCGATCATTAGGAATCTTATATTTTTCTGCACCTGTGGGTATCGTGCCTGCAGACTGTTACATGTGTGTTCACATTGTTTTAGAGCCCACGCCAAGTCCATGTGTCCCAATAAAAATCACGCTAAACCATACTTGACATCCGTAAAGATTGGTTCACGCTTTAGTTTCTCACCCATCCAAACACCTAGTGGATTTTTTGATAGATGGTTTCACGGAGGGATTCCATACAGGTTTGGTACATATCCCCGCTGGCATTTACGAATGCAACAATTTACAATCAGCATTTTCAAACGTGGAAATGGTTGATGCTCTCTTACACAAAAAATTGGAGGATGGGTTCTTATTGGGACCTTTTTCGTGAGCCCCCATTTTACAATTGGTGAACCAACCCTATAGGATTAGTCACCGGGAAATCCTCAGGGAAACACACTTATTTTAGACCTATCCGCACCTCACTCCTTGGCTATACCAAGCCTTAATTCTTTAATTCCATCCAAGGAATTTTCACTCCAGTACGCCACTATAGACAATGCCATACACACCATCATTACAGCTGGAATAGGGTCTTGGCTCAGTAAAACTGACACCGTCAGTGCGTTCAAATTACTACCCATATGCCCGTTCAAATTACTACCCATATATATATTTGTGTGCCTTTCCATCTTCCCTGGTTGTCTATGGATTATCTACCAGGCTTTGCGGCTTTTTCGCCACATTTACAGACTGTTCTGTAATATTTTGCACTGCTCAGCGTTTGATGGGCGAACTGCGCATGTGCAAACAAACGGTCGCGTCATGCCTTTTTTCGCGCATTTCGGCTGACCCAGGGACGTCACCAATGACGTCACTCGCCTTTTTAAAGGCGCCAAAACCAAATTTACTTTCACAGGTTCATTTGGAGAAAAGACATGGAGGAAAATTTGGAGGAAGACATTCAAAAATGCAGAAGCAGATCCAATCTTCTAGAAGGCCTCAGTGATATTAAACTAGCAGTAAACTTTACTTCTGATGCTTCAGTAGACATGGTCAAAGCCTTAGCCAGAAATATGGAACTCTCCATTTCAGCCAGAAGAGCTCTATGGCTAAGATCCTGGGCGGCGGATACATCTTCAAAATCTAGTTTGTGTGCCTTACCCTTCCATGGAGACATGCTATTTGGGAAAAATCTGGATGATTGCATAAAGAGAACGGCCAAAGGCAGAAGAGCATTTCTCCCACAAGATCGCAAACCCAGAGGATCCTTTCGTTCCAAAATATACCTAGATTATTCTCCCTTTCGTGACACAAGATCTTACAAACCAAGAGATAGGTCAGTCATCTACGAGGCGGAAAGTCTCGAGGCTCTTCATTCCATAAGAATTCCAGATCCTTATGAAGTGTGCCCCCCCCCCCCCAGTCAGGAGGAGTGGGGGCACGTCTGCTATTATTCCTAAAAGCATTGGAGAAATCCACAACAGACAGATGGATATTGGATATTATAAAAAGAAGATATATTTTAGAATTCTCCAGAACTCCTCTTGTTTCAAATGACAAAATGGCCAGGAGAAAAAGAGAAAAGAAAAGCCTTAAAATGATTTATTTCTACACTCCAGGAAGAAGGTGTCATTATCCAAGTTCCTCGTTTTCAACAGGGTCAAGGTTTCTGTTCCCATTTATTCCTCACCAGAAAAGCTTCAGGAGGATGGAAACTAATCCTAGACTTACACAGCTTAAATCGGTTCCTGAATATCCGCAGGTTCAAGATGGAATCCATCCAGTCCATCATAAAGGCAGGTTTCCCAGGTCAGTAGCGGATTTCAATAGACTTGGCAGATGCCTATTTCCATATCCCCATCACTGTAGACATTTTCAATTCCGTGCCCTTCCATTCGGTCTCAGCACGGCTCCAAGAACATTCTCCAAAGTTCTGGTAGTCTTAATTGCAGAACTCAGAAAGAATGGCATAGCCATATGCCACTATTTAGACGACATCCTCATACTTGCAGAAAACAGAGAAACCCTTCGAATCCATGGGCAAATCTGTATGCTTTTCTTTCAACTTCATGGATAAAAGATCAACAAGGAGAAAAGTCATCTACAACCATCTCAGTACATAAAGTATTTGGGAGCCATGTTCAATACACTCAAAGGCACAGTTCAACTGTCTCCAGAAAGAGGTACAAATCTAATAAGGAAAGTCAGAAAAATGTTGGCTTCCAATGTAACTTCAGCGGAGAAATGCATGAGTCTTCTTGGTTCAATATTCTCAACTATAGGTCTCACAAGATGGGCACAATGGAGGATGAGAAAATTTCAGAAAAATTGTATACACCAATTCAGAACAGGAAACCTACAACAGCCTATCAATATTCCTCATTTGGTTCATCAGTATCTGATGTGGTGGCTTCACAAAAAGTTCCTGTTAAGAGGATTCCCCCTGGGGAACATCCCTTGGACTGTTATAACTACGGATGCAAATCAATGGGGATGGGGAGCTCATCTTCAAAACCATTTCATACAAGGAAAATGGTATCTCCCAGCAACAGACACTCCCTCCAACCTCCTAGAGCTCATGGCGGTATTCAAAGCTCTGAAATATTTCCTTCCTCTTCTCCTCCACAAATGGGTCAAAATCAGAACAGACAACGCAACAGTAGTTGCCTAAATCAACCATCAAGGAGGAACCAGGAGTTAGAGGATGATCGCGATAATGTGACCACTGATGTCCTTAACGCAGGTACATCTAGCAGGTATATCTGCAGTTCATCTTCTCGGAATACAGAATTCGCTAGCCGACTTCCTAAGCAGAGAGGAAATAGACCCATGAGAATGGAGCCTATCAATCAATATATTCAAGATGCTAACAGAGAGATGGGGAATACCACAAATAGACCTAATGGCAACAAACAAGAACAGAAAAGTAAAAGATTTCTTCTCCAAAAGTATCGACCCACAGGCAATAGGAAGAGATGCTCTGTCAAGCAAATGGCTATTCAATCTAGGATATGCATTCCCTCCTACTCCACTCATCTTTCCCCTTCTGAGACGGTTGAGACAAGAGAAAGTATCCATCATTCTCATAGCTCCTTTTTGGCCACGCAGACCATGGTTTCCTCTACTGTTCAGTCTCTGCAAAGGAATACCTTGGCAGCTTCCAAAGATTCCTTCTCTACCACAACAAGGCCCAGTTCTCCAACTAGATCCGGGCTCCCATTAATCTGATGGTGTGGAATTTGAAAGGGAAGGGTTAAAAGAAAAAGGGGTTTCTCAATCACTAATCAATACTCTGTTGCAGGCTAGGAAGCGCTCTACTTCCACCACGTATTACAGAATCTGGAATGTCTTTTCTGCATGGGCAACGTTTAACAGATAGATATTCAGACATCCTCTACTAAAGATATTCTGGAATTCCTGCAACTAGGACTCTATAAAGGTTTAAGCTATAATACCTTAAAGGTACATATTTCAGCTCTTTTGGCCCTTACTGACCACAGATGGGCCTTTGACACAGGTGTGACCAGATTCATGTCAGCTGTACTAAAGATAAAGCCTCCTATTAAGCTTTTTGCACCTTACCACCTGGGACTTACTGCTGGTTCTAAAAGCCCTGAGTTGTCACCCTTTTGAACCTCTAGAATCTGTTTCTCCTCATTTCCTCACCATAAAGACAGTTCTATTGATGGCCTTAAGTTCGGGTGGAAGGGTGTCCGAACTCCATGCCCTATCGGCTCAAGAACCCTTTACAGTCTTCCACAAAGATAGAGTAATTTTAAGAACAGTTCCAGAATTTCGACCAAAAGTTATCTCAGCCTCCTACATTAAGAGAGAGTGCTCCCAGCACTGCATTCAGAGGAACTAGATAATGGAGAAGTATCCAATCCCTCTTCCATAGATTTGGTGAGGTGTCTGTCAATTTATCTGCAAAGGTCATCCTCATGGCGTATCTCTCAAAGATTGTTCATTATTGCTAACGGGGCAAGGAGAGGCCTTCAAGCATCCAAAGAAGCCATCAGCAGATGGATCGTATCTGCCATCATCCAAGCTTACAAAGCATCTAAAATGAAGATCCCAGAAGGACTTAAGGCTCACTCTACAAGGTCCCTTTCTACATCATGGGCAGCGGCCCCTAAAGTATCACCAGACCTTATTTGCAAAGCAGCCACTTGGTCCTCTACGAACACTTTTATAAGACATTACCAAATAGACGTGAAAACTGGTCAACTTGATCAATTTGGTAAAACGGTTCTTTCTGCATCCAACTCATAACTTTGATTGTTGCTGTGATTTCACTTTTGTGTTTTTTTTCTGATACGCTGGCATTCCTGAAATCTTGAGTCTGAGTTTTACTCCCTCCCTTGGTTATTGCTTGGGTATTACCCATTGTTGTGCTGCCATGGATATGGCCAGGAAAGATGGAAATTTATTCTTACTTACCGTAATTTTCTTTTCCTGGTCATAGGCCATGGCAACACAAAGATCCTGCCCTGGGATATTGCTTGTAATAAGAGGAAGGAGGTGGTGGGAGGGGGTAATTATACCCTTCTTTAAATTAGTTCCTGTCTAATTAGGGATAGGGAGGGGCTACCCATTGTTGTGCTGCCATGGCCTATGGCCAGGGAAAGAAAATTACGGTAAGTATGAATACATTTTCATCTATAAGTGTGTGTGTGTGTGTGTGTGTGTGTGTGTGTGTGTGTAATGTGTATGCAATGTGTATGCATGTAAAAGGCCATAGGCCTGAATTTGTTGGAGAAGTTTCCCTTATATAAACTCTACCCCCCTGCTAACCTATGCCATTTCGTGTTTGAGCGACCTCTTTTGCCATGGGAACCAGCACTTCCGGTTTCGGTGTTTACTGCAAGTTGTTCCAGCAGAACGGACAGTTTCTGCCTCTCGGCAAAGTTGTCACTAGTTTGTCTCATGATATCTTTAGACTGGATTGGAATTTAAATGAAATTCCAGCACAGTCTATATGAAGATTTCATAAAGCCTTTTTTTTATGAAATGCTTGATTGATTATTGTTTTTTTTTTTTTTTATTTATTTTTGTTACAGAGCTGCTTTAAACATACAGGGTTATAGTAGAAAAACATTGGAATTGTTTTTTTGTTATGTCATGTTTAAAAAACTTAATGGATGGCTTGTCTGTAAGTTTACAATATTATACCTTAAAGCAGGGGTAGGCCGCCTTTGGCCTTCCAGATGTTGTGGACTACATCTCCCATGATGCTTTGCCAGCAGTATGGCTGTAGGAGCATTATGGGAGATGTAGTCCACAACATCTGGAGTACTGTGGGTTGCCTACCCCTGCCTTAAAGTGTTCCTGGAGGTGAGTGTTTATAAACATTTTGTGAAAGAGATTTCTGAGTAGCATTTACAGTCCAAGAAATACCATCCTAGCAGAGGACCTAACACCCCCAGGCAAGTGCACTCTGTCTGTACGTCTGCGGGATTGGAGCAGAGACCTTTTTGAATAAAGCTGCAGAGGCGAGTGAAGGCACAAAGGGTTATAAGGGAACTAATTATTAGAAGTGAAAAATAGTTATAGTGAAGCGGCAACAGAAATACCTCATTATTTCTGACATTGTCTATCCAAGGATGCTTAAGGGAAGAAAGATCAGCATCTGATCCTTAATCCTGTATTATATCTGTCTACCTCAATTCAGCACTTATTACTGCTCCGTGATCTTTTCTGCACAGAGAAAAGAAAGCGAGATTATCAGCGGCGCAGTCCTTCTGTTTGAAGAAGATGAGTGTTTGCTGCAAGAAACTCTCCCATTGTTCCATATTACGTCTCAATGTTCACATTTCTAGTTTTGAATGATGTTTACCCAACTACTCTACAGCCCTCCCTGATACAAATAACTAGTGACAATCTACCAGCTGTAGTCATAATATCTACGTAGTAGTGGTACTTCAGCGTTTAGTCTTTCTAGAGGCGACCATCTTTATTGGGGCTGAAGTGAAAGAGTCTGCCTGGTTACTGCGCATCATAAAAATACAAGGAGTGTGAATAGAACTGACGTTTTCTTAATCTACTAACGTTCTAACGTTCTTTCCTTTTCTTCTGCCCACAGGTATTTAGGGGATGGTCGGTTCCACCTGGAGTCAGTCATGATTGCCAACCCGGATACTAAAGCATTCAGGTACACAGGAAAGCTTACTGACTGTGAGGATTAGAAGTACACATGCATTTCTTTTTCATCGGCTAATAATTGTCGAAATGTCACGTCTTGTGCTTCTACAGTCCTTAAATTACTTGTCACTGCAAGCCTGGAGGTTCGCTGGCACATTACTGAATTTTCACTTGCCAATGGCATATATTGCTTTGTGCCATCCTGAGATTGCTGACCATGCAGATTGTGTTTTCTTAGAGTGTGTGTGTGTGTGTGTGTGTGTGTGTTTTTTTTTTATTTTTATTTAATTACACAACAGTTTTTCTAGTTGACTAATTGGCCCATCAATCTATCCACTCTAATCACTAAAGTGAGAATTCAGAGTGAATTTCAAATTTAATGCCAGAGTAGACAAACTTAAAACATAGCTGACTTCAGAGATACTTCCAGTTTGGTTTTTTTCCCTTTTCAGCTACTTTTTACCTTAAATTTGAAATTCACTTTGAATTCTCACTTCAGTGAAAATACCCTGCATCGGCCTATACCAGCATTTCCCTATTGGTGTTCCGACAAAAATGTTCAAACCAAAATGGCCGCGGACGACGAGGGAGCAGTGATCTCCCTGCTCCGCTCCCTCGCGCGCACAGCAATGATGCTGTCGCTTCGGTATCACTAAGAGGCGCGATCACAGCTCCACCTGGACCACAGGGACTCCATGTCAGCACTCCTAAAAGTAGGGGGGCTGGGTGGAGTAAATTGTTTTAAAAAAAAATAAAACATTTTTTAAATTGTATGTGTGTCTGTTAGGTAATTTGTATATAAATCAAATCATGTTAGTGTGTGCAAGAAGGTGGAAATGTGTGTGTCTGTCAGTTTGTGTGTGTTTGTCAGAGAGTGTGTGTCTGTGTGAGAATGTGTGTGTTTGTCAGTGAGAGTGAATGTGTGCTTGTCAGTCAGTGTGTGAATGTATGTGTTTGTCAGTGAGAATGTATCTGTTGTTGTCAATGAGAGTGTATATGTGTTTGTGTGTGTGTCTGTCAGAGTGTATGTGTGTCTGTCAGAGTGTACGTGTTTGTCTGTGAGAATGTGTGTCTGTCAAAGAGTGTGTTTTTCACTGTGTGTATCTAAGTGTGTGTGTGCCAGTATGTATCATTGTGTTTGTATGTGCCAGTTTGTATCTGTGGGTGCAAGTGTGTGTATGTCACTGTGTGTATTTGTGAGTCAAAAATGTGTCAGTGTGTATCTGTGTGTCAAGGTGTGTATCTGTGTGCCAGTGTATGTGTATATCTGTGTGTCAGATACATATACACACACTGACGCATTCAAACACAGATATGCGCACCTTGACACACACCGGCACATACAAACATAGATACACACACCTTGACACACAGATACACACTGTATGTCAAGGTGTTTGTGTATCTGTGTGCTACTATCTGCCAGTGTGTGTATCTGTGTGTTAGATTCATACACACTGGCACATACAAACACAGATATACACACTTTGACACACATCGGCACATACAAACACAGATACACACATTTTGAAACATAGATACACACAGATAGATATACATACATACATACATACACACTGTGTGTCAAGGTGTGTGTATCTGTGTGCCACTATCTGCCAGTGTGTGTATCTGTGTGTCAGTTTCATACACACTGGCACATACAAATACAGATGCACACACCTTGATATACAGACACACACAAACACAGATACACACACCTTGACACACAGATATATACATACACACACACAGATGCACACTGTGTGTCAAGGTGTGTGTATCTGTGTGCCACCATCTGCCAGTGTGTGTATCTGTGTGTCAGATTCATACACATTGGCACATACAAACACAGAAACACACACCTTGATACACAGACAGATACACACACTTTGACACACATACACACACACACACAGATACACACTGTGTGTCAAGGTGTGTGTATCTGTGTATCAGTGTGTGTATATTTGTGCCACTATTTGCCAGTGTGTGTGTGTGTATCTGTGTGTCAGATATACAACTGGCACATACAAGCACAGATATACACACCTTGACACACAGCGGCACATACAAAAAAAATGGGCACCGCATTCTCACAGGGAAAAAACAGGTGCATCAAAGACCGGGTTGGCAAAACCCAATTTAGAAGATATTAGTAGAAAGTAGGTCCTAGCACTCAAGGTTTCTTCAAAGAGGCAGTTTTTTTGAAACCTGAATGTGCAATGTTTCGGCCTTCACAGAGGCCTTTGTCAAGCTAAAATATTTTGTTTGTCAGTTACCCACTGTTATATTTCCCATGTATAATGTAAAGTCGTGTGGGATGTATTGGTGCTATATAATGATAATGATAATTCAGACACGTTATTCCAATATACCATTAATCTAGCGCAGGCTCATATTTGTAAGCAGTCATCACAATTTCCCAAACTTAAGCATCGACATTGGTGTCAAGGAATGGTTGGCAACATCTGGTAAAACTGATGTAAATAGATTTTTTTTTATACTGTCACTCATATCTTGAATTGATGTGACTCTGTGCCTCTTCCGTATAATTTGTAGTTTTCAAATCCTAACATCTGTATACCGAGTTCTTTTGCCCTGGAATGAATGTAATTTCCAGGAATGGCACGGGGAACGTTTTCTGCATCATTTATGGAATTGTACGCTACGCACATATAATGACCTGCTGAGTTGAACTTGTTTATGGGTTACATAGTTAAACTCACTTGATGTACAGAACACCATTGTTAAGTTTGCGGAAATATTAATTGTTATACTGATTTATGGCTATTTTCTCAAACCACAAAATGTTTACAATAAAAAAAAGCATACTGAGTTTGATGTACTGTAAAAAAATAAATAAGGCAGTCATCCATGAGTTTAAATCATATCATTTTTGACAAATGTAATATGTCAAATAGTCAGTGGATTGAACTATCACAGAATTTAATTTATTTTTCCTATAATATGTTATTGGTTTATGAAGATATAACTATAATGCAGTGACTCCCTGGAATAGGAGTAGAGAAACATTCCGTGTTACGACTGATATTTGAAAGTTGTAAAAAGCACCAGAATTAGTAGCCAGAAATTATCGCAGTTCGTTTGTGCACTTTCTAGATCACCAGCAGAAATGGAGTAAGAAGATGTACAGAACCAACCTTATGTGGGGAAATCACAGAGGGTACTAAATAAGTATTGATTTTTACAGTAAACAGCGAATTGTGGTGGATTTAAAGCTGAATTGCTAAATATAGGCTTGATTGGAGAATTTTTCAAACTCAACAGAATATTGGTCCCAAATTTAGCAATTTGCTTTCAAATTTTAAATTATCCTGTTTAGATATAACACTATGTAGTGTTCCAATACAAAGTAGGGCAGCCTGTTGGGATTATTGAAAATGGTTATTGTGGGAGTTATGTTTTATATATATATATATATAAAATTATAGTGGTCCCTTTTTCGCAAAGAAACCAATGGGGTTGTTCAGTTTTTATTGGTTTCATGGTTCCTCACAATTTTATCACTTTCCTTTCCGGCAACACCTTTATACAGATCTGCTATTGTTTGCTTGGGGCTATGGCAAAGGGGAAATGCATTTTACTTTAATAAGTTATTCACCTTCTTTCTGTAGGTACGATCCATATAGCAAGGTTTTTTCCCGTGAATATTATGAACACAACACCATGCTGAAGAATCGTAGAGAAGCCATTGCTGCAGCGACGGGTGCCAAGTGCTGGGGACTTATTCTTGGGACATTAGGACGTCAAGGCTCTCCCAAAATCCTGGAGGTAAACCTTCAACCCTTCCCTCATTTCAAGCTTTGTGAAGACTGGTGGTTTAATTATATATAAAGTAGGAAAACATTTTAATTAACAAAGGTTTGTTTCTATTTTAAACATGCCTCTCATATCCTCCCCCCCCACACACACACACACACACACCTCAACCATTTGAATACCAGTGCGCTGTATGTTGAGTCTCTGGTGAATGAGCAGGAAAAAGAAAGAGAATGATGGATGATTTATTAATGATTGTTTCTTGTTAATTGGAAAATGCTGGAGGATTCAACAGTGAAATCTGTGATTAAGGCAAAAAAGGGAGAGAAAATTGTTCTAAAAACATGAAAACTGTGTAATGTCGTGGCCGCTTTACTCTTGTAGAGATGACCAACATATACTTACAAAAATGCTGACCCGAAATCGATTATTCTGTTTCTGAACCTAAACTCCCACATATCTTCTTCTATTCTATTGTTCTGTTCCCAACATAGAAACAATAATCTTCTAAATATTCTGCTCTTTTTTCCATAAAGGGACGTTTCAGTCCTTGTTAATATCTGTAAGGACTTTTGGTGTTGCCTTTTTACAAATCAGGAGCAGTAGGGTAACTTGGCCCCCATTCCTCCATTGAACTGGACACACGCAATGAGATTAATTAAAGGTAACTATCCGTATGGTAACATGTTTTGGAGAATACAAGGGGGAAAGATGTAGATAGTATTTGTCAGTTCTTATTTGCTCCGTACAAGCCTATAGCTGAAGACATCTGTGTGCAAACTGATTGTTTTGTATGTGTGCTTTTTGCAGAGTTGTATGATTATAGCAGGATTATGTACGGGTTGGGTGTGATTGTGCTGTATGTGTGATTACCGCAGTGTTATAGACAGGTCCGTTGTGTCTGTGTTGTATGTGTGATTGTATAGGGCTAGGTTGAGCGCCTCCAGGCTCCTGTTGCTTTACAACCACAGCTCCAAACCTGAAATCATTATGTTTCTTAAATGAACCCAGAATGTAGATTGCCTGGTTTAGAATTGAAGATAATGCGTTTGCTGGGGTAAGAAATTAGTACAATCATTGGGTAGAGGTTTAAAAGTGTTATACCAGCCGCATTGTTTCTTTGGTGACTGCCCTCTTTTTATACATACGTTTTTTCAGCTCCCCCACTGTGTATGCTTTATTTTGTAGCGTTATTGTGGGGATGGCTCATCTTTGACATTCCAGGTGCAGTATTCATCACTTGGACTTGCTGTGCAAGTTTCCTTGTAGGGGGTCCTTTATTCAACGAAGTGTCACATTTCCATGTTGTTGTTGTTTTGTTTTACCTCATGTGTTTCTCTTCCTGGTTGTGATATCAGAATGTTTGACTTCTGCGGTTTAATTTATTAAATTGCTGAGGTCAGGCAAATCTTAAAATTAAATATAGTAATTCGAGACAAAGAAAGAGGTCTTTAGCCCTGGAAGAAAATTGACACTTTAAATTTTACCTTATGATGCCTACAGAAAGTCAGGCTAACAAGGTAAAAATAACCTCGGTTTTACATAACGCTAACTTGAGGGAAAAACAAAAGTGAACAAATTTGAAGGAGGGTTTCATTACACAAGAGTGCCATACTTTACATTTGTTTTGTGTGTGTGTGTGTGTGTGTGTGTGTGTGTCTGTGTATGTGTGTATGTATACAAGGATGGGATTTTTCTTGAATTGTACTGTTTTTGCTTCTTTAAGTACCATGTTTCACTTACAAAGCGATGTTAGTAAGCAGGTGTTACAATATAAATACAGTATGTACATGTATGCAGTAGGTGTCATTTATATTAGGGGTGCAATAAATATGGATGTGTTAAGATATGAAGTACCTCCCTTGTATCTGTAGTCTATCTCTTACTGTGTCTATTCGAGTTTCTGTGTGAGATGAGCGTGTCGAAGTTGCTATATGAGTTTATGGGTAGGGGTTGCTGGGAGAGGATTGCTATATATGGAAAATGTGATTATGTCTGTGTGTTTTGTACGGGTCTTTTGTTTTAGCTTCTAGCAGCACCCTGTCGCGTTTCTGCTAATGAGTATCCCTCTGTCTATCCTGTGTGTGGAGGACAGGCATCATTAATCTATTGGCTGCAATTACAGAACAGCAATTATTATTTGCACTTCTCATTAAAGGAACTTGAAATGGTTGTTCGTTATTTATCCATCCACTCCCACCCTGCGTGGATAACATAGGGGCTTAATTACGTTTCGAGGTGGGAATCAGGACATTGAACGGGGGAGAAGAGATGAGAATTGTGTGATTCTGCGCACTCGTGTGCTCTTGTGTGTGAATATGTACCTGTATCTGTTCTGGCTTCCATCAAGTGAGAAACAGTCTGCCATCCTTAAGCTATCAATATTCCCAGGAGGATGTCAAAATCTTCCTTTTTTTTTTTTTTTTTTAATACCATGCTGACTTTCTCTTGTCAAGCAGCTTGATGTCTCTTAAATAAAAAAGCATAAATAATAGTACCTTAAGTACTAGCAAGATTTACAGCAGGATAATGTTAACAGAGATGCGTAACTCCCAAGTTGTCCCTATTTAGGAGGGACAGTCCCTATTTTGGGGCCCAAATCCCTCTGTCCCTCTTTTATAACAGAACTGTACAACAATAATACAGTATTGTCTATTACTACAATAAATGTGTCTAGAACTGTATAAAAGATACATTGTGCTTGTTCTAAATTAGGATGTCAAAATTGTTATTAGTAAGAAGTTGTGACGGAGCCCCTGGCACCCCAACCGGGTGCCTCTGCCAATCAATGCTCCTAGTGCTCACCGAGGACTCCAAGCACTCCACCAGACACCATCAGCACCGTAGTCCCCACGTCCAGCGTTACAGCTTGGCTGGGAACTCGCCGTCCTCCACCCACCCTGGACCCAAGACCAGGATCCTGGTTCCAATGGGTGAACCTCTCCTACTCCAGAGAGTATAGCAGGAACAGCTCTTGTAAGAGCTAGTGATTTTAATCCAGGGGAGTATAATGAGTATAAAAATCCCCAGAGTGAATATAGCTGTCCCCTCCACACATGAAACGAGGCTCTATGTTGAGGGTGAAGAGGAACAGATTTTAATGGTGCCACACTTGCCCTTTTATGACAATTCCCATGCAAGGGGCACTCCCACATGAACCTTGTGGGAACTACGGTACAAAGTCACAAACCAATAATAACAGTGTTACATTGCATGACATTCCCACACATAGCATACAATCCCTCCCCTCTGCCTGGTAGATAATTGAGTCAGATACTGTATTAACTCAATTATCTCCGGGCAGAAAAAAACATATTTTTATAAAACCCAAAAAGTACCCCAGAAACACATAATATCCCCATAAATGTTACATCCCCTGGTAGCCCTGATCTGGGTGACCAACATATCCAAAAATCACCCAGATCAGTTCAGGGATTCTAAGGAAGTCATATTTTGACCGACCGCACGCATGGTCCCATGCCCAAAACTGTCCAAAACCGTTCCAGAGAATCAGGCTGTGCGGTCGGTCTACTTCGGGGATTCGAAGTGAAATATAAAATACCGGACGTATAGCTTTGGGAGTAGTCTCAGTTCATGTCTCTTGTTCGGGAGTTTAGTCTAACCGAATGCCGTTCGAATAGTCGAACATCAGTGAAAGGTAAGTAGTTAGCAGTGTTTGTGCCGTCGAGTGTCCGATTTGAGTTCCATGTACTCAATGACCAAACACTGCTGATTGTGCTCACTGCTTAAGATGGCCGCCGCCACGTGTTCTAAGTGTCGCTTTGAACCGCTTCAACCGTTTGGAAGTTCGAAGTGTTACTGTTATAAGTCCAAAAGGCACAAACAGTGATTTTAACCAAGGTTTATCACAGGGGCCATAGTCACAGGGTAGGAGGCTGGCAAACAGGCCCCTCCAAGAACCAGTGACGAGGTTACTTTTTCCACAGAAGTCTACAATTTCTAAGAACAGCCCCGCACCTGGCCACATCTCCAACCACACTCATAAATTGAAAGTGTCCCTCGTTGTCTATTTTAAATGGGAGAAATAGAGATGGATTCTGAACTTGGTCTAAAATGCAGCATCTTGTTCACTCTGAGCCATCCAGACCAGATCCTTATGGACCCCTTACTTCCCATCTTTGCTGTGCACTGTTTTACTGCTTAACAAAAGCCTTAAGGGTGTAATTAATTGGTTTCTAGAACGGTTTTAGAGGAATCCCAACATTTTTGAAGGATAGGAAGAGAGTAAGAGGCCTCAGAGGCACGTATAGGAGATAAAAGCCAAAGATCTTTCTCTGTTTCCATTAAATGCCTGGAAGCTTACTGAACACAGGTGCAGCATTTAAGCCGAATTCCATCCCTCCACATTTAGAGTGAACACAATCACTGATCAGCCTCAACATTAACCCATTACGGAGTCAATTGTCTACGTTCTGAACCAAAACAAAAGCTTGAACTTGAGCTGTAGATTAGATTTTTTTGATTCCTAAGTAATTTTAATGGTTTCTCTGTAAGTGCCACCATACATATTATATAGCATTTGTTTTAAAGGACAGAAAGTGCTTTACATTTAACATCCTACATGTTTACCTAACATAACATTACGGGTGGGAAAAAACTACATGTTTTCACATTTATGCTTATAACAATTTTTACACATCAAGTGCAAGTAAAAAAGAAGTTGAAATAGATTCATATATCAGTGCTGGTTGTAAAATACCTAATATGTGTGGGTCTAAATTCATTTTGATAGTTAATGTTAATCCCACACTAATGTTATATCAACCATCTACTGGCCGTTTTCAGAATTACACTTGGTTCCCAGGGGACAGGCTGAGAGAGGGACAGGCTGAGAGACCCTGCTAGATCAGTCTGGGGACACGAAATATGGCCCCAGCTTACTTACAGGAGCCCCAAGTGATCATTGATACCTGGGGTTAGTGGTGTGAGTGATATTTAATCCTTCTCACACTGCAATCATGGACATTTAAATGTTTATTTAAAGAGCAACTTGCCTCAACTTCATCACTAAAACTGGCCCCAGCACATTAGGAGAAGCCCCGGGTATCCATTAATTCCTAAGCTTAGTGGTGTGAGTCAGGATTTAACAATCAGATAATCAGATTGCAGGCTCTAGGAGGCTATTGACAGAGCAGGAGATTAAATTCATACTGTGCAATAAAGAAAGATTAAAAATTAAGTCTTTTTTTTTTTTTTTATAGCAACTGTGTAGGAAGGCTTTGTGAGTCACAGGCAGGGGATTTGTGACTAGTGCTGCATAATCAGTGTTTTAAAGGGACACTATACACATCTCATTGAAGTGGTTTGTGTGCAGTGCTCCTGTCTTTAACCCTGAAATGTAAAACACTTCAGTTTCTAAGAAATTGCAATAATTACATTGCAGGGTTAACTGCGCCTTTAGTGCCTCTCTTCAATTAAAAGGACACTATAATCACAAGAGCAATTACAGCTTATTTGATTTGTTCTGGTGAGTAGAATCATTCCCTTCAGGCATTTTGCTGTAAACACTGTCTTTTCAGAGAAAATGCAGTGTTTGCATTACAGCCTAGGGATACCTCTACTGGCCACTCCTCATATGGCTACTAGAAATGCTTCCTGGGGCAATGCTGCACACTGTGTAGCACTAGCATTCAGTGTCTCCACCCTCTGCATAGAGACACTGAACCTTCCTCAGATCAGGGGCAGAGCCAGCAACAGTAGACTGGAATAAATGTAAGATTTAACTATATTTAGGGGACATATACATGGGGAATGCATGTTTGTGCTCATGACCCTATAATGTTCCATTAAATGTATTTACTGCTGCCATAGGAAGGTTACACCACGGCCCAATACCCTCGTTGTAAACTAGGCCTTCCACACATTACCCCTTCAGTCCAAAGCATCTACGGTAATTATAACAAACTGAGAAATGACCATCTGTGTGAGCTTAGCTTGACCTAAAATGTCTCTTCACCCTCTATGTATTTCAAGAGAGAGAACTTTTTACCCATTAACCCCTTATCTCCACGAATTAATATAATTAGGCACTTGCACATTGAGTACTCAGTGAATTAAAGTAAATACTAGGTGCTCCTATGTTTTATCATTTTTTTTTTTTTTTAACCAGAGCCATGTAACTCACCATTTTGCAGCGTACAGCTTTCCCCTTTGGCAGGAGAAGGCTCCCCTAGATCACCGATCTTCCCTTTAGATAAATGAAAGCAGTCGAAAGGCTGCCTCTGCTATCTGTATTTGTCATTTATGTTTCTAGTATTGCTCATTTATGTTTCTAGTATTGCTCAGTGGTGAGGCCTGGAATTCTCTCTAAAATCTGAACAAGGATTTAAAAAAAAACAAAAAACGGCTGCTTTAGTTCAGTTTTATTCTGCTGGCTGACGTCCGCAGTACCATAAACCTTGGCTTCCTACCTGTGTGCACACTCCATTTCCCATCATCCTCAGCCAGCCTTGGGACTGACAGAGCATCATGGATTATGTGAATTACCTCCTTTGGGCTAGCAAGGCTTTAGCCATTACTGGTCTAGGTTAGGGATTAATCTCAGACTCCTGCTAAATAGAGCATCCGGGGGTGGAAGAAGAGGATGGATTACACACTGTATCTATAAATTTGTATGACACAATTTCTGTATATAGAACTTCCCATTGTGCTTGCTGCCGGCCTGCTGTATTTTTATCATAAAAAAAGGTCTTTCTCCACGCATGACATATATATCATTCATTGCTTTGTAAAGGTGATGGAAGATTATTTATATAGACATTCCCAAATGCTTTTCTTTTGTAAAGTCCTTTTTTTTTTTTTGGATAAATTTCTGCTTTTGTTATTTTCCATTTCCTGACTTAATTAATTACCATGGTTATTCACTCTAGGGTGAGAATTGGATGATTGCCTGCCATAAATACCCTCCTATTTTTTATTTTTTTTTGTCTTTTGTCTCTCTCTCCTTCTTTCTCTCTCAGCACCTGGAGTCACGTCTGCAGGCTCTCGGCTGTCGTTACGTGCGGCTCTTGCTGTCGGAAATCTTCCCTAATAAACTCAAGCTGTTCCCAGAGGTGGAAGCGTAAGTACAGAGTGCAAAGCTGTAAACACAGCAACACACACACAGTGTGCAGCCCTCGGTATGGGGTGAAACAGGGAGTGGGTATCTACATTTATGTATTTGCAGGATTAACAACAACTGACCTTCCAAACACCTTCTGACCCTCAGCCAGTTTACAGACTTTTCAAACAGTGGTATATGACTACCATAACTCTCAGCCAGTCTTTCGAAGTCCATTGCACTTAACCAATCTTCCTGCTTTTCAAACAGTTAATGCCAACGTCCCATTGACCACCAGTCTGCAGGCTTTTCAAAATACTGTGGATTCACTGTGGTGGCCTACCACGCTCATAATGCTCAGCCAATATATTAATTCTCCAGCTGCTGCGAGTTACCTTAGACTCTGTGGAATGTCACGAACAGAATGCTCAACCATCCAACAAGTTTGTCCAAGCCAGCAACTGTGGCTCAAACTGTCGATGATTTGCAGTTTGACCATGCTGGGTTCCCAATGCAAGCCTTTACCACGTGGTATTATTGGAATATCAAGAGCTTGTGTTATAATCATATTCAACAAATTTATATTGGTGTCATTTAAAGGTGTATGTTTCACCAGAATTCAGTGCAAGACGTGTACTTTAATTAGGTAAATGGAAACATCCGTAATTTGAAGAAGTAAAATACAGGCCCTCCACTATATATTTAACAATTTTTCACAGCCTTCTTTTCTCATATTTGCTGAGGGTGCCAATATTAGTGGAGTGCACTGTGTATGGGTATGATAAACGTTTCTTCTTTTGCATTCAAGAGAATCTTTTTATTTAGCAGTAAATAAAAGGTTAAGTATTTCTTGTTCCAATAATGAATTTGAAAGCAATGGTTTAGGAGTGGTTCGATATGTTTCATGGTCAGTCATGCCCCTTTAACAGCTTCTAGTCATGTGTAGTGTGAATATGAATTAGTTCTGTGCAGGGATATGGGGGGAAAAAACTATAACAATAATCGTTAATGGTTGTTTGTTTCTTATTAAATATTCAAACTATACCTCAGTGGAGACATATTTGATTATTTAGACAAATGAGAAAAACAAAAATTCTTTAAAAATTAAATATTGCACATTAATAAATCAAAAGTTAAAGTGAAAGAATTTATAGAATGTACAGTCGACATATTAAAAAAAATCTTCTTGTACTCCTGATCATAATCCGGTCTGTGAATGCTGTCCTATATGAGCATACAAATAAATAAAGTGGCGCTTCTTTATTTGGGTGTCTACAACAAGTAACGAAGAGAAGAAATCACCTAAAACTAATTAAATTCAAGTTCCGATTTGTTACAGTAAGCAAGTAGGTCACATGACAAACGTCATATGTTAATAATACATCTCAGCATAATCTCAGAATATACTTATTTTTATTGTTATATGTAGCGTTTATACATAGATCACATGACCTTTGAGTCATGTGACCTGCCATTGACAGGTTATTTTATCAGTTGGAACCTGGTTTAATGTATTTAGGGCGGTTCCTCCGTTCCACATTTCTTGTTTGCTTACTATTTATTAGCAGTTTGATAAAGGCCTTTCAGCAGGTCATAATGTTACCTGCTGTGGACACCTAAATAAAGGAGCACCTGATTATTAACGGTTGTGCTGGACCATTTTCTGAATTTGCTCTTCATAACACTGTCATATTGGGAGGCATTGCTTCCCTGTTCAGTTTTGGGAGCTATGCTCACAGCACAGCTCCTACAAGCAGTGCTGCATTTTCCATGAGGCTAACGAGTCATTTGCCTTCAGCGGCACTTTCAGGGGGCGGCAAAAAAAACCGCTGCCCCCCCAATGCGCCCTGGCAGATGCCTTGTTAGCCTCTCATGTGGGGGAGGCCAAAAGTTCACAAACTGGCCACCTCAGGGCCCTTCACTCATAACTATATGCCATACTACATTGTCCACCTTTCTGCAAAATTCTTCCAGGGCTCAGATATACTACCTCTGATGCCTTCATTACTAAATTTAGAGCATGGTGCATTTGAAGAAGGCTAATGTATATGTTGTATAACAAATCTTTAAAGAAATAGGAATTCCAAACATTATAGTGTAGGAAGGGTAAGGGGGAGGTAATATACACTCACAGAAATTGTATCTACCATTTTTCAATAAACCAGTTTTACACAGTAATTTGGGTAATGCCCCATTTTCAAAAAAAAAATAATAATAATTTCTATTTCAGACGTGTACCTGCCTTATGTAAGTTTTGGTGATGCTTTGGTAGTTCAGGCCTTGGTACTATGTCATCATCAATATCATAAGTATAAAATAAATATATCCTGAAATTTCATTTATCTTGAAAATCCTTCCCACCACCCCCTACCCCTCCCCCCCATCCTAATAATGAATTCTTAGTGTAAGTTCTTGTCTGTTTGCTTTATTCCTCTGTTCGTGGAGAGAGAGAGAGAGATCCTCTTATATCCTGTATAGCTTCAATGTTTTATGTTTCTGTTGGTCTGCCCGTTTTGGGGTTGTAATCCCTTCCCTTCTTCTCTCCTCCTCTGGTCTAACACTTCCCTACGCTGTAACTGAGCATACGCTCAACCTCTGTTGGTTATTGTTATCTGAATTCTGAAGGAAGGAAAGTATAAATTAAAAGAAACAAAAAAAAGAAGAAAGAAAGAGAAATTTCTACAGAGAGCATAAAAGGCTTGATATATTGTCCATTTTATTTATCCATCTGTCCCAGTCTTCTATTTGCTTGTATCTGTCTCTTAAAATCACCAGAATACCCCTTTCCATTCTTGCTTGCCATATAACTTGTTTTATCAGTTAGTTGGTACGTGGAATTATCCCTGTTTTCCAGTTTTGTGCTAAGAGTAATTTAGCTGCCGTGATTATGTGTAATATTAACATCAATGTTCTTTTTGCCATATATGGCCAGTTTATGTTTAGTAAGACCACTTCGGGCTTAAGAGGTAATTTTATTTCCGTTACTTGGTATATTATCCTTACTACGTCTTCCCAAAATGTATTTATGGGTGTGCATTGCCACCATATGTGGATCAAATGATCTTCATTAATGTTATATTTCCAGCATCTATCTTATACCTCTGGGAAGATTTTCTTTAAGCGTTGTGGTGTTGGGTACCATCTATTTGATCATTTAAATTGGGTTTCTGTGAGGTTTAAACTGTGTATATATTTATTTACAAAAAAACAATATGTGTGCACAGACCACAGTGCAATAAGTGCTCAACAGATAAATAGCAGAAAAAAACCTCCCTGAATCAGGTAGGATTTCCCCAAAGACTTCCTCCTGTCTTCAACAGAACATGTATAGAAAAAAAGGGGATGATCTGCTAAACAAATAACAAGAACAATGCATAGCGCATAACTGTGTATATGAATAAACCAAATGTGTAGTTTTCAAATGGCCACTCACACTTTCGTTGAAACAGAAATGCCATGAAATTAAATTGCTCTTTTCAGTAAAATAAATTGCTCTTTTCAGCATAAATGCCCTTCCAGGAATGATTCTTCCACCACTTTTAAACTCTCATGGAACAGTTAAAAGGTGTGTGCTCAAAGAAAAAAACAGAACTTGTAGTACATATTTAAAAATGTAGAAAAAATAATTTAATCACTAACATCTAAATATAAAACAATGGATGTAATCTCACTGTCACCACCAGGGGTCCTACGCGTTTCGTCCGTATGTAGGACTTCCTCAGGGACTTCAGTGACCAGAAATGACAGCATACAAGTGAACAATAAACAACCCTTCCCTTCGCCACCCTTTATACCTCCCCCAGTGTCCACAAAACTCTTCATCCAAATCAGGTGCTTGAAATTTCAGTTCAACGGCCGATATCTATGACGTCATCCTCATGCGTCCGTCGGTTTCGCATGCGTTCCACCATGCGTTCCACTGCCGAAACCCAGAAGTGCTTTATGCCTTCTATGTATGAATCACATATTTCTATTCCAAGTCCCTCTCATGAGAGGCAGATTTAATATACATGGATCGGAGGCAAGAAGGAAGGGGGGGGGGGAGAGGGAAAATGGAGGATTATACACTTCAAACAGTACTACAAGATTCCTAATATATATAACTAACACAGCCTAATTATACTTAATCACAATAAAACTATATACACTGTATAATATATGTGTACATAGATCAAATTAAAATCAAATAAAGATATATAATAATAAATAAACAAACTAACATAACAAAAATAACAGAAATAAATAAATAATATAAAAAGGCTAAATAAAAATAAATAATAATAATAGAAATAAAAATAAAAAAATGAAATATAAAAATAAAGTAAAAATAAAAATAAAATAAAAATAAAAGAAAATAAATAAAAATAAGAATAAAAATAGAGCACACACACTTATAAGGTGGACAAAACGTGATATCCCAATTTATGTTGCATTTTTTCAAATATTCCAAAAGATATAAAGTATCCATACATTATTATTTTTCTCCTCTTTTTTTCCTTTAATAGAATATTGAAAGCATCCCAAAAAGGAGATTTATTAATTTTAACGTTATCATTGGATAAGATTAAGAAATTAAATTAAATTATAAAATATAGGATAGAATTCCATAAATATAAAAAATAGAATTCGATCCATCCCCTATCCTCTTTTTTCTTTTAGTGAAATGTCAAAGACATCCCGCAGAGAACAGTTTGTTGATTTTAAAGTTATCCTTAGAATAAAATAAAATAAATTATATTAAAAAATTTAATAAAATTTGATGAATGGAAAAAAGTATACATATGATTGAAGTTTAATTGAATCCAAAAATGTAAAATCTTAGAATGCAGATTAAAAATCTGTAAACATAAATTTGATGTAGTTGGAATTCAATAAATCTCAGTATATATAAATTTGATGTAGTAAGAATTCGATGAATTTCAGAATACATAAAAGGACAATTTATCTATCCCAAAACCCATTTAAATTTAATAATACAAAAATATTCTACTACTGGTACTCATGATGTGGAGAAATTATTTTACCATCTATACCATAAAAAATATATAGAAAAAATGCAACATTTACACTAGTGGTGCAAAAAGGTACCTACATCATTTAATTTTCAAAAAAGCTCCATAGGTCTATATCCAAATTCAACCCATGTGGTTGCAACGTTTTTAATTTGTTTATCGCAAAGGGAGACTTTTTGGATAAACAAATTAAAAACGTTGCAACCACATGGGTTGAATTTGGATATAGACCTATGGAGCTTTTTTGAAAATTAAACGATGTAGGTACCTTTTTGCACCACTAGTGTAAATGTTGCATTTTTTCTATATATTTTTTATGGTATAGATGGTAAAATAATTTCTCCACATCATGAGTACCAGTAGTAGAATATTTTTGTATTATTAAATTTAAATGGGTTTTGGGATAGATAAATTGTCCTTTTATGTATTCTGAAATTCATCGAATTCTTACTACATCAAATTTATATATACTGAGATTTATTGAATTCCAACTACATCAAATTTATGTTTACAGATTTTTAATCTGCATTCTAAGATTTTACATTTTTGGATTCAATTAAACTTCAATCATATGTATACTTTTTTCCATTCATCAAATTTTATTAAATTTTTTAATATAATTTATTTTATTTTATTCTAAGGATAACTTTAAAATCAACAAACTGTTCTCTGCGGGATGTCTTTGACATTTCACTAAAAGAAAAAAGAGGATAGGGGATGGATCGAATTCTATTTTTTATATTTATGGAATTCTATCCTATATTTTATAATTTAATTTAATTTTTTAATCTTATCCAATGATAACGTTAAAATTAATAAATCTCCTTTTTGGGATGCTTTCAATATTCCATTAAAGGAAAAAAGAGGAGAAAAATAATAATGTATGGATACTTTATATCTTTTGGAATATTTGAAAAAATGCAACATAAATTGGGATATCACGTTTTGTCCACCTTATAAGTGTGTGTGCTCTATTTTTATTCTTATTTTTATTTATTTTCTTTTATTTTTATTTTATTTTCATTTATATATATATATATATATTTTTTTTTTTTAATATTTATTTTTATATTTCATTTTTTATTTTTATTTTTATTTTTATTTCTATTATTATTATTTATTTTTATTTAGCCTTTTTATATTATTTATTTATTTCTGTTATTTTTGTTATGTTAGTTTGTTTATTTACTATTATATATCTTTATTTGATTTTAATTTGATCTATGTACACATATATTATACAGTGTATATAGTTTTATTGTGATTAAGTATAATTAGGCTGTGTTAGTTATATATATTTGGAATCTTGTAGTACTGTTTGAAGTGTATAATCCTCCCTTTTCCCTCTCCCCCCCCTTTCTTCTTGCCTCCGATCCATGTATATTAAATCTGCCTCTAATGAGAGGGACTTGGAATAGAAATACGTGATTCATACATAGAAGGCATAAAGCACTTCCGGGTTTCGGCAGTGGAACGCATGGTGGAACGCATGCGAAACCGACAGACGCATGAGGATGACGTCATAGATATCGGCCGTCGAACTGAAATTTCAAGCACCTGATTTGGATGAAGAGTTTTGTGGACATTGGGGGAGGTATAAAGGGTGGTGAAGGGAAGGGTTGTTTATTGTTCACTTGTATCCTGTCATTTCTGGTCACTGAAGTCCCTGAGGAAGTCCTACATACGGACGAAACGCGTAGGACCCCTGGTGGTGACAGTGAGATTACATCCATTGTTTTATATTTAGATGTAAGTGATTAAATTATTTTTTCTACATTTTTAAATATGTACTACAAGTTCTGTTTTTTTCTTTGAGCACACACCTTTTAACTGTTCCATGAGAGTTTAAAAGTGGTGGAAGAATCATTCCTGGAAGGGCATTTATGCTGAAAAGAGCAATTTATTTTGCTGAAAAGAGCAATTTCAAGGCATTTCTATTTCAACGAAAGTGTGAGTGGCCATTTGAAAACTATACATTTGGTTTATTCATATACACAGTTATGCGCTATGCACTGTTCTTGTTATTTGTTTAGCAGATCATCCCCTTTTTTTCTATATATGATTCCCTTTTATTCCAGAAGTTGTGTCCTTAATGGG